>CM060830.1:102670000-103120000 GCA_030762175.1 Metallyticus violacea | reverse complement strand
TATAGATATGTTTTATTTCATAAACCTTTTTGGATAGTAGAGAACTGATTAAAATGAGTCGGTGTTGGTGGTGTAGTTGTAACGATACTTGTCTCCTAAATCCAAGATCGCGGGTTCGATCCCGACCAGAAGCGATGGGATTTTTTCGGCCGTAAAAATATTAAGTATGACTTCCTTCGAAGGGAAGTAAAGCCGTGGGTCCCGTGTCGTACATTTACGGCACGATAAAGAACCTCAAGCCTGAAAGAAGAGGCCTCTGATCAAATTTATTGATCGTTTCACGCCCTCATTTGAATGGGACGCTGATGACCTGAGCGTCCGTAAATAAATCAAATAAAAAAAAAAGATGAAAATGAAATATTCTAAAGAAATATTTAAACAGTTGATAAACTGCCATGTAATAAAACAGAGATTATATGGATTGTTCCATCTTTTTTTTTTTGATTGATTTATTTATGGACGCTCTTTAACATCTCAGGTCATCAGTGTCCCATTCAACTCAGGGCGTGAAACGGCCGACAAATTTTGCTCAAAGGCCTCTCTTTCAGGCTTGCCGTAAATGTACGACACAGGGCCCACGGCTTTACTTCCCTTCCGAAGGAAGCCATACTTGGGATTTTTACGCCCGGGTTTCGAACCCGCGATCTTGGGTTTAGGAGGCAAATATGGTAACCACTACACCACCAGGACCGACGTTCCATCTTTTAATATATGTTAATGCTAGATGAGCAAATGCCAGATATGATGTGCAGCATATGTTTAATGTGTGGCCAAATAGCAAAATGCAACTTTTAACAGCTGCATTATAGATAATAACGTTATCTAAAAGCGCGTAAAGAAGTTATATATGTGGTGTTTCTAAAATTCTTATACGCAGAAGAAGGTAAAAAATAAATAAAACGTTATAATTAGCTACTTTTGGCTAGAAAGAAAGAAAGAAAGAAAAAGAGAGGGAAAAAGAGAGAAAAGGTACTATTCCTTTAAGGTGTGATGAATGAAAGTTTGTGGACCGTGTTGACAGAAAATCAGTGTCAAGGAGGATGTAACACGCAAGGCCAGGTGTGTTAGATAGGCTAGGCATAACGGTTCGCCAATACCCTTTACTACTTCCATTCATGTTTACGATTTAAACGGGCTTTGGAATGCTAAGAAATCACTTCAGCTAGAACTCGCAGTCCTGGTATATCTGGACACAAGTGATTTGCAACTCAGTGGATTATGGACCAAAGCGTCCTAGAGAAGTGGAAAATGGATATAGAATCTCAGCTTTACATTTCGTGACAGCTGATGATTTATGTTAATGCACTAGAGAAAGCTTGTTACAGTTTATTGTTCCTCATAAAACGTAGGTTTAAAGCGGGATTCCGAGATTTTCTACCTGCTTTTGCGACACCTTAAAACTGCACATCAAAATGTTTTACCTGCTTTAGGGTCAGCTGAAAACTGCACAGCAAAATTTTACTACCTGCTTTAATCATACATGTTGCATTTTTAATTTTGTATATTAATTTTGCAAATTTGGTGGGTAATTTGGAACAGGTTTTGCTTTCTGTGTGACGTCATTCCCTCTAAAGGACAAACTGAAGACACGTGGAAATGCAATTATGGAAATAAACGAGATGTTAATGTAAAAATTACAAAAATAGGTAGAAAAATAATAAGGTGCGTTGGTGCAGAGAAAATTCTCGTTTACAATATTTTAAATGCATATCATATTTGAGCCGTTTTCATGAAGAAAATTGCTTCTTGTTTGGTAACCATAGTTACAGACAATTATGCATCCTGCAATTTTTTCTTCTCTTTTAGGTTTTAATGAATGCGTTTTGTTTTACTGACAAGTATGTATAGCTAATATTATAAATATTTTAAAGAGTATACAGTTAATTACTTAGCTTACATATCTTCTTTTTGGTATATCTCCTAAATTTAGAAATACATAGCTTACTCAAAATTCATATACACATTACAAACTATAACTACACGCCTTGTGTGTGCAATATCCCAATATGAAAATGAACCCTTCATGAGATAGTGGGCAGTTCCCGGGTAGGATTATTACGATCAATGAAAATTGGAGTGTAGTTTCCGTTCAAAGTGTGTCGTTTCCGCTTACTCGTTTAAACGAATGTTTATGATATATTGGGTAGGTACTTAAATAAATGCTATAGGGGAAAAATGTATAATGTAACATAAAGATTAACAAACAAATGTCAAAATTTTGCACTAAATTTCAATTAAGGTTGTATATTGGCTTTCCTCGTCTTTTTTCTAATAAAAGTTATACAAGGTAACAATAAATTAAATTTACAACTTAGTTTCTCTAGAGTACATACGAAAGCACGTTGTAAATGATGATGATGATGATGATGATGATGATGATGATTCCATGTTTGAGATAAGTCCATTTGCCTTATTTTTATTAGAAAAACTTATTATTATTATTTATGAAGGTTATTTGCAAAATAGTAGGCCTACATATGAAGGAGTTATCTAGGCAGATGAAACTTCAGGGCTTCTCTACGTAGTTCCTCAGAAATGAAATGCGCGAACGGCTTCCATGACAGCGTCGTCATTGTTTGAATTGTTGTTCTTTCAGATGTTGTTTCAGTGTTAGGATAAAGTGAAAGTTAGATGGTGCCAAATCCGGCGAGTAAAGTGGATGAGGCAAAAATCAAAGTAACATTCATGGATTGTCTGAAAGCAAGTATCAGCAGTGTGACAAGGCGCGTTATCTTGAAGAATGATCACGCAACGTTCTATGTTTTCATTGCGCTTCACGGTAATATCGTCCCGTAATTTCTGCAAGAGGTTGCAGTAATACTCGAGGTTGATTGTCTGGCACTTTATGAATGAAATCAAACAAGATAAACAACTCCCTAAAGATGGACGCCATTTGAGATCAGCACACGAAACTTCTTCGGGGATAGTGACTCAGTATGTTTCCTTTGGATCTTGGTCTCTGAGTCGAAAAGGTGGACCACTTCGCCCTGGATGACCAGACGATCCAAGAAATCATTGGGGTTGGCACATCACGGTTGTTTCCAACAGCTGCATTTTCTGTCACTTTTGATCAAATCTCGGCGAACCTTCGTTCTTGTGAGTTGACAGGGATTGGACACGGTCTGTTGAAATTTATGCACGCTCCGCTATGGTCCTGACTGCCATGCGCCGGTCCTTCAAGATGAGAGTAATCATTTCATTGTGGTGATAGTTTTCCGACAGTTAGGAAGTTGGTCGCCAGTAATGGATAACGTGAATGATGAATTCGGTAACCCATCTCCTGATGGAGTGTGTAGCTCATATCGACTTGGAGCTTCGAAGGCATGCCTTTCAAGGGCAGGTAGCGAATGACCGCACGGTCGCTGAAACTGTCTTCGCCATTTCGTAGTGTAAGAATGCTGAAGTTCATGACAGTTCGTTGCTCCTTTGGAATCGAAACTTCATAAAATCAATATATCTAAAATGCAGTAGTTTAAACAAACGAAAACTGTTTAGATTTTTAAGAATATAAAACAGATAGATCAAACTCATATTTACCATAATGATTACGTCAATATTTTTATTTTCTGAGAAAATTAAAAGCAACATTGAACATATGTATGTAGTTACTCAGCTGTGGCAATGAATCTCAGTTTTTGAATTCGGCCAAAACCTTTCTAAAGCCATAATGCCCTTTTTTCAAGGTTGATATATTTGTCTACGTCATATAGACCGTTTTTCAGCAAAATGCTTACTAAGTGGGGTGGCTCAGGCAATAACACTTGAGACTTGCATTCGAGAGGCAAATTAGAGCCGCCCATTCCGACCTTGGACTTTGTCGTTTTCGCTGGTAACTTAAGCAAATGCTGAAACGATCTTCCGTTTTCATTAATTTTCCATTCTCCCATTTTGTTGTGTCGCATTGTAAACGTTTCTGCCTGCGTCTGATAGGGAAGTGGAAATTCTGAGGTAGGCTCGAACTCTTAGGGTAGCGGCTTCACATGTGTCGGGGTGTTCTCTCTTGAAACAATGCTCAAGGCCAAGCTTCACTGGCAGTGCAACCTACCCACACGGTGTCTTCCTCTTCCAATCCTTTCCTCCCGGAGTGCCCACACCGGGGAATGGGCACAAACGGCTAGCCATAGCGCAAGGCTGAGATATCGAAATATTCTCCTCCGACCTTGTAATAATCCAATTTAGTACAATCCAATATTTTATTTTTCCAAAAATATTTATGAATTAGTTCTAGTAAATGTAGTGTAAAATATATTATATCCTCCCTAATTAATAGCACAAGAAAAAAAAACATTTCCATTAAAAAATAAGAATTTCGTAGAAATGCATAAAATAAGTTCAAGGAAGTCCTAGACAAATGTATCATCTTTGCAAGTATAAGGAATAAATCCGAACATATGTTCTGTTCAAGTTGCCAAGGGAAACCAACTTTTATAATAATTATGTAAATTGGCCGTTCTTGCGCGCATTTCTTCCTTTCCGATCGATGCATTATTCTTCCTTCGGCCTAGTTCTTATGCAAGGAGACCTTAACTCGAGCGGGATGTATAAACTTTTGTATACTGAATTCGAAATTGTTAAGCCCGGGGCCTACTTCGTAACTTAGTCCTAATGATCTAGATAAAATATGTCTGTAAAGTATTTTATTGTAAAACTTATTGTATTGTATTATTATGTTGACTTCTGGTTCCATTGTTATACATTTGCTCGGCAAGGAATGTATATTGATAAGCCAACATATCAAGTTATTGTATATAAGACACAATATATAAAGTATTTTATTCTTTGTTAAATTCTCGTTCCTTAGTATATGTTTATCAATTATTGGATTGAATATTATGTTATAAAAGTGGCAATGTTTAAACATTTACTGTTTAAAACTTAAGGATTTCAAATTATTTTTACAATTGTTTTAAAGCAGTTTCAATGATGTATAGCTGAATTCAATGTTATAATTCTTTACTGTTTTATTACGATATGCTTTTATTCAAAATTTACTATTTATTGTTCAGCAAATTACATTAATTTTTTCAGTATTAGAATTTGTGAATTCTGCTTTCTCTCCCGTGCTGAAAGTTACCTTTCCATAGCCATTGCCTGGTTTTCTTCCAGCATACACCTGAAGTTAAAACTTGTCTGACATCGAACTCAGACAAGCAGGAATAACCTTGAGACATGATGCACCTGATTTTTACTTTGGGTAAGGATCTTACCTATGTAATAATAAGCAAAAAGAGCATTTAACCAAGTAAGAGATTAAAATGGTTGTTTTCGCAATCTATCAGTTTCTAAATGCACTAACGATACATATGGAAGAGCGAACACCTTTGTTACTTAAGCACTCAAGGATGACAACGGGTGACCATTGGTGGTCGTTGGCAGAAGAGGTTCCAGCTGGTAATTCAGCTAACGCTAAATTCGATTCTTGGCTGTACATATTTGCGCCGCAATGCTTTATGGTGGCTTGGCGCCAAATGCTGTTCACCTTAACATGATTCTAACACAGGCCGTCCAACTTCATGCGTGGTACATGGTTTAGTCGATTTGGATGGGGGCAAACTGGCGGTTACCATTGGCAGCATACTGAGTTTCTGTCCCCTAACAACGCTTTTCCTCCTCCTTCCCCGGATGAGAGGGAGAGAGAGAGAAAAAAAAAATAATGTCCCATGAATGAATAGAGGGTTTTACTCATTTATCACCAACGTTTTAGGCTTTTACATGCTGTACGGCAGGAGTATAATGCGAGAGAGTCCCCATTTATTACCCCCGTGGTGCGGTCGGTCAAAAACAGTGTGACAATGCGAGGCTAAACGCCCGGGGAAATCCCCAGCATTGTGACGCAACAATCGCGGTGCGGTGCGGCGGGAGAAAGTCGATTAATACGTTTTATTCATCCCTCGTGCTCGTTTCGACAACACAACAAATTGAACTGCCAATGAGATTTTAAATTATGACGCGCGTTCGTTGTTAGCAAAGGATCGGAGTTTACCGCATTTCATAGCGCGGCGCAGGGATGCCCATAGTCCCCAAGGACCGCTCTTCAAGGTCAGATAGGAGAACCTGCAAGTGCGCCGCAGTCGTGCGAGCTTTGCCACGAGAAAGGTCAGCTGCGCCACTGACGTTTTAGTTGACTTGGATGGTAGATAAACATACATGCAAGGTATTATAAAAACCTGAGAAATGCAATTTAGTTTAGTTTACTTCGTTTTACTTTAGTTTATATAGAGTAAAGCCAGATTGCGGGCGGCGGATAATTACTAATGGCCCCACTCAATGTGGCTCTCTCGAGGGCGTTTCGCTGTATTTTGGCGGCCATGTGCCAGCCGGGAATGAGTGGAACGGGATTTCGAAGGTGACAACAAATGTCGCTTCGTTATTTACTTTGTTAATAAAGTTTATTCTTCTCACGTGAACATCCGGGCAAACTCAAGTCTCTCGTTGAACCACAGCGAGGTAATCTTGGCACACGTGTATATTACTTTGCGCCGAACTAAAGGTGCCAGAGGTTAATTTAACTGAGTACTTAATGCAACTCAAAGTTATATCGACAGATAACGCAATGACTGGCGCTCAAGCTTCGTTGTCGCACTTGGTATTTAGGCCGCTTTTCCGCTGATCCCCGCGTGCAGGCAGCCGCACGTATCTGGGCCTGGAGAATTCTGAGAGACTGCCCCTTTTGGGAATAATCTAGCCTTTTTATACACAACATCAAACGACGTCATCCGTGAGCAAAGGCGCGAAATACTCCCGCCAACTTTATGTTAACGTGTCTGAAAGGTGAATGCTTACCTCACCGGATGTCATTTCTATTCGCTGGAAAATTTTGTTCAAGCCAAATGCTTCGCTATTCGTCAGTAACATGAATTTAAACAGATTTCGTACGTTACTGTCAACGACTCTTTTTGCTCGGACACCTGCAACTTTGCCAGCAGCAGGTCGGTTTATGCCCTAAGGCAGGGGCATTTTCAAACTCCAGCCGCATACCAGAAGGGAGTACCTTCCAATTGTCTTAACTTTCTGCTATCGGAGAGAGACGAAACCTTTCCTTTTCCTGGTTACGTTTTTACAAGTTATTTCTTAAATATTTCAAAAATTGTCCTTTATGAATGCACTTAAACACCATACAATATTCAATTTACATATGTCATTAAAGTTCCTCCACTGAGAGAAAATGCACGACATACTTGCACATAATTACAGAGTTACTGATTCCAAAATTTTACAAAGACTAGTTACTTCAATTACTCTGTAATTGCCTGGGAGCCAGAAATAGCTTCAATAGCTAAAAAAATAATAATTAGCAACAAAAATGCAAGCATATTATTATCATTAAATATTTACTCAAAGCTACAATTTTATTAAGAGATTCATCAGCAGACATTGTTTCAGTGTAGCTGTCACAAAAGCTTTAATATGGTTAGACAATGCATAACATGCTAAGATATCTGATAGTATATGCAGGTTTGTAATAAAATAGCAGGTGGATTAAAAGCAAACCAAAAGCAGTCGTAAGTAAGGGGGTTGATAATATAAATATGACGAATCCCTGAGAAACTCTGAAGGGTAGTAGAGATAAAAATGAAAATGTTTCTTTCTGAATACTGAGTTGAATAAGTATTGCTCCATAAGCTCTTCGGCTTACTTGCCCCATTAGAATGAGTAATGTTAACAGTACTCTACGACCGCACATTGAGAGTCCCATAACCCTAGAGGTCTTGCTTGATGCATATAAATAACTGAAAGGAGACATTTAAGAAATTACATAACGAATGAACAACATGTACAACATTTGTTAACATTTCAGGAATCAGTGCAACATGCCGCCCGAATGATAATTAAATATTTTAAATTCACTGGTATTAACATCAAGACTTTCAACAAAGTCCATGGATCACTTGAATTATAAAAGTAAAAGATATGTCATTGATATAGTTAATTAATAATATGCATAATGTATATTAACAAATATTTGTATGGTTTCCCTTAATTAAAGATTTACATCTACTGATGGGAGTGAGAAAAAAATTTAAACCGGTTACGGCACATCCAACAATCCAGTAGGAAGGTTGAGCATCAGGTCGAAACCTCGGTCGAGGACAGGCTGAGAACGTGTGTGCCTGGGTTGCTTGCTCTCGAACCCAGTGGCAATATCCTTCCGACTTGCAAAGGGATGCAGTTCCCTGTAGGCTCAGTGGCGCAGAGGCGCAAATAAACTTAATACCATAGTGTGCTTACACAGAGAGAAGAAGAAAAAATACGATATTAGTAAATCGATGTTGGAAAATGAAGATACCAGGTGATAGGAAGGGCAATGATTATTTTTGTACTTTATAAAAGTACAATGGTTTGTTATAGAGAGGAAAACGTTTTAAATGCAGGTTATACAAATTGTAACAGTAAGACTAAAAAAGTTTGTTGAAAGCAATCAGTTTCAACAATGGTGTTCTGTAATAGTCAACCCTGCTCTTAAAGTACTTATTGGTTACCAGCTGATAGAGAAGCATATACAACTCAATATATCATTTGTTATATAAAGGAATATAGAAATGTGTGATCCAGGCATATCTGACGAAAACAACAAATTATGAAGTATTATTAGATTAAGAAAGAACATTTCAACATTAGGTTTAATACAAAGTATTTTATCTTGCAAATATTCAAAGCATACATATATCTATTTACGGAGTTTATGCTTGGGCAATATTAGAAAAACCGCAGTGATTGACAAAAAATAGAACATAATGATTGTAATTAGCTAGGACTTACATATACCTACAAATATTGTGATATTGATAGTAACATTGCAACAATTTCACTACGTGCTTTACAATAAGATCATTTTCAAAAACAAAGCAAGAAATGAAACTTAGTTGATAATGTTTAATAGCGAGAAAATGCGCTCGTGAAAAGTAAATTGATGCCAACGAAGCGTTTGTACAATAGAAAACGCGCAAATATTTATTATATACGAGGATAGATACCGGCGTTACCGATAAGGTTTATCGACTTCAAAACCCTTATCTGGTATCATATCTATTAAGTAAATAATTGCTGCTGTAACTTCCGCTTCGCTATGTTCAGTTGTTCAGATATATTGTTATAAAGAAGGCTATGTGTAGAAGATTGTGACATGTTCAAAATGGAGTATCGACCTGTTATTTAGTCCTTCACAAAAGAAGCACTTACTCCAAATGAAATTAAACAGCGATTAGACGATGTATATGGAGAAGCATTCCCCTCACATTCTACCGTAAAAGAATGGGACAAACTTTTTCGAATGGGTTGAGGAAGCAGTGAAGACGAAGAGCGTGCAGGTCGGCCCTTGGAGGTGATCACTCATGAAAACATCGTTCGCTCTTGTGGAAGGAAAAATTATGGAAGACCGACGGCTCAAAGTTACAGAAATAGCAGCAAGATTGGGCCTTTCTAAAACAACAGTCCTTCAAATTATTCATAAATATTTAAACATGAATAGTTAGTGCCTAGACTTCTTTCCTCAGCCCAAAAGCAGCAACGAGTCATCTGTTGTCGGCTGTTTGGAGTTCTACCGTGGCAAAGAGAGAGAAGTTCTGCAAACCATTGTTACAGGAGATGAAACTATGGTACTATACTATGATCCCTTGTCCAAAAGAGAATCAATGGAGTGGCAGGCGTAAACCTGGCGAAGCACCGCCTCTAAAAGCCAGGGGTCACTCAGTCAACCAAGAAGACCATGACCACATCTTTTGGGACTGTGAAGGAATACTCCTCATTGACTACAAGGAGAGGAACATCACAGTAAATGGGGAGTACTATGCTGGCCTACTGCACAGACTACGTGCTTCTACCAAAGAGAAAACACGAGGAAAGCTGCGACTTCTTCGCGACAATGCGCCTGTGCACACAGCTCTTGTTGCAAAGGAAGCTTTGAAGAAATGTGGCTTCAAGGAGATCGATCATCCACCCTACAGCTCAGATCTAGCTCCCAGTGACTATTTCCTCTTCTCAAAACACAAGAATGACCTTCGAGGAAGGAAATTTAAGTTGACGAAAAAGTGATGGATGATGGTTATGCCAATTTTGCAGACAAGGCTTCTGCCTATTTGATGGGGGGGATTAAAATGTTAATTCAAAGATGAGAGAAGTGTATTGCAATAAAGGATACTATATCGAAAAGTGAAATATACTTTTTGTTTTAATCATACCTAGAAAATGGTGAGGCCGGAAATTTATGGACTTAGCCTTGGAAATAGCTTCTATTACAGACTATAAGATTGCTCTGCATTCTCTATAGATTAGGGGCATATCGACGTACTTGTCTGCGGAGTACATGGCGAACGACTGGAACAAAAGTTGTGTTAAGGCCTTATGCCTGAGGAGTGAATGTAGTCAAGAATAACATTGCAGTGTAATTCCAGTCAAACATTTTAATTGCAGTTATAAGTAATCAGCTTTTTATTTGAACTTAATTCTTACAGGAAAGTACACTTTTGAAACATATTATTTTCCATGTCGTCATGACAAATCTCCAAAGCAATGATACTAAAAACATTCCCGGTGATACTTGCGTTAAGCTAACCAGTCGACTGCAACGAGAATTGGAAGAAGTTAGTCCTTAGTACGCAAACGACCACATTTTCGTCATTGCATTATCGTTTATATTCCTCCAATCATAATGAACTTTCACTTCTTATCGTGGTGTATTGCACATGCTCACATGGCATAAATTTTAATATCGTCATATAGCAGATCTAGCTATTCTTTGAGAGACATCTAACGGGAGCATGCTATTGTATGTGCTTCCATTGCTAGAGGATGTACCACTGGAGGAGCGAGAAACGATGTGGTTTCCGCAAGATGGAGCTCCACCGCACAGCTCGGTGGTCTGCAATTATCTAAATGTGGCACATCCTGGTCATTGAATAGGAGACGAGGATACAGGCCCTATTAAAAGTGCATGTTTTCAGAACGGCACTGTTTTTCTTATGACAAGGGCTGTCTTTAGAGTTCATTTTGCTTTGTAGGGTAGGCTTGCAGTCAGAAGCTACTTTACATAAAGCAAGCATAGGAATATTAACCTTCTTGTGTCTTATGGTTTAACAGATTACATATGTTCCAGAATAATAAGGGCAACTGACTCACCAGCTACCAAAAAATGTACACACACTTTCACAGTAGATATCTATTTAATAAATTTCAATGTTAGACCGAAAAACAACAGTAATGTGTAGTATGATGTTCTGTAAACAGATGTGACTCACATACATTATAATAGCGTTGCTATGTGACAGGTAAATCAACAATGAACAAATGAAGCCAAGATTATCGTATGATGTTCTGTAAACAGATGTGACTCGCATTACATTATGATAGCGTTGCTACAACAAAATGGAGCCAAGATTATCGTTTGAACAGCGGAAAGCAATTTTGAAGTGGTGTTGGAAAACCGAGAATGTTGTTGAAGTTAAAAGGCAATGGAGACGTGTGTGCAGAGCAGAACCGCCAACGCGAGTAACAATTGGACAGATATGACAGAACTGAGCATCTCAGACAACATCACTACTATATTGTGGAACTTGTGAAATTCCGTTACTCTAGAATAGCTATTTATATGTCGGCGTTTATAACTGGTAGTATTTAGGAACTTGACACTTGTTTTAATTGTTGCCAAACGGAGCGAAACTATGAAAACACCCGAGAAAACTCTTGTTTCCTGTAAACTTTTTAACGAAAGTAGAGGACCGCTGAAGTGCTGGGACTTGTTTGCGATCCGCGCTAATGGGCTGAATACGGGCATTTTCGTAGCCAAAGTGCGCGAAGAAACAATTTATTTTCTGGTTAGAACGCAATAACAAGTGTCATTATAAATAATATGCGTAAATTGATATGACTGTAAATAACGTTCTTCCCATTTTAAATATTTATTTATTATTGATATTGTTTTATTTGCTTTTTATTATTTGTTCCTCTTTCTAATTGTGTAACATACTGTAACATGTACGGTCTACGACCCATGGATAAAATATATTTGTACATAGAATAAGCTCAGAGGCAACGTTGCGGCGAAGAGAATGGCAGGGAAATAGGCGATATACGAATAACCAATAACCAAAATAGAACAGGAAGTAGACAAATCATAGCAATCAAGTAACGACTAAGGTTTTTAAATATCTACTCCTAGAGCCACCGAACCTAGACGTTAGCTGACGCTTAAATCGGACAGTGCCTTTGTAGAATTATCACAAGTAATATTACGAGAGGGTCTGAGATTACTGATAAACTTACAAACGTAGTGAGTGAATTTATCTGGAAAACTCAGACCCTCGAGTGATATTTATTAGCATATTTCACGAGTAAAATAAGAATTTAAATATAATTCCTCTAAACTTGACTTACAAAATTGTAATAATGTATATTTGTACTTAACCTTTTCAAGCAATGATGTGACAGAAGAATGCCGATTGTCAATAGAGAAGAGCAAAATACGGGTTTCGGACTATTTCATGAATAGAATAAAAATAAAAGTAATATATATTTGAAATTCACGCACAGAATATTAACACTTGTATAAAATATTATACTTATGAATATCTATTCTATTCAGAAACCGTTAGACTGGAATGGGCAAAAGTCGACTATTACAATCGCTACTGTTCGATTTTCTAATACCAACTGAGAGAGAGAAAAAACATAACATACAATGTGTCTATTTTTCTTTTTATTCTGTGGTTTGGAATTCCTAACGATAAGACAAATTTGCACATTTGAGCATCACCAAAACGCTTTGAAGAACCCTCCATTTTGCCTTATGATTGTCGATTGTCCATGCTTTTGTTGTTATCAATAGCTCTCCAATACCTCTAGCGAAAAAGGTCAGTGATGTGTGTTCAGGAATTATATAGTAATAGGTATAGAGTTGGCTACACTGATTTGGTAATTTTTTCCGATAATTTTATTCCGTAATCCGGCTGTGATTGGTCAGAATTCAAAATGTTCTTTCGTTTCATAGGTCCATTTTAAGATGACGTCACGTGAGTGAAATAGTCACCGAAAAATGACATATGACGTTCCCATTGCATCCAAAATTTATCAAAGCCTAATCAAGTAATCTTAAAAGTCATTTGACTTATATTTATGACTAATCATGGAATGTATCATTTCTCTTTTAAGGTAGAACATTACTTGAAAAATAACTGAACGAAATACCAAAGTTCCTGTAAAAATTCTATGTATGAACTGCTACATAATTGTTATTGTTAACTTTTGCTTGTACTTTAATTGCTTTCGGCTTCTACATACGACAGTTTTTGATCTCCCACGACATTTAATATTATTAATTTTACTAAAAATAAAATTCTATTCGCGTATATTTATTTATACTTAAAAACCTTCAAACTGTCAAATTCCTCTTTGCTCCACCCAAATCGTTTTAATCCCTTTTCTCGAATACACCTCCAGTGCCTTCCTTTCATGATACTGAAATCATCTTCAGCCTGGTGGAAGTCATTCATATGCAATCTTGGGAAGTTTGTATTCATCCTTTCGCATAGCATGTTCTTACCTCACAGCCTGCCAAGTTCTTACATAGTCTCAATATCACTTTCAACTTCCTTCCTCTGGGACGGCAATGTTCCTATTCAGGAGTCTGAAAGGCATTTTATCGAGGGGAGGTTGCAACATTTATTTTGAGCCTCCTTTACTTCGCCATAATTATCATGCTTCTATCCACTACGATTTTATGCAAAAACCCTGAGGTGTGAAAGTATGGAAGAGGGCGGGTGAAGTGTTTTGTGCCTTTATACTCCATCATAAATATAAATGGAAGAAAGACTAAAGAAACATCAATGGGATGAAAGTAAAATTGATTTGAACATTTGTTTCAGCTACATCGCAGATAATAACAAAAATTAATTTAGAAATCGTTTTTATTGCTTTGCATATTGATCAATTAAGCATCAGCAACGTGCTTTAAAAAATCCAAAAATCAGTATTCAATATGAAATGATAGCTTCCCCAGTCTTTTTGGTGAAACTTTTTATTCATAGCCTGGCCAAATTCGCTTCAACTTACGAAAAGCTATGCCTCCACCAGTAGTCGTGTTCTATGTGATGGCCTCAATTGTAAGCTATCGCTCTGCAAGCTGGTGCAAAGTGCAGTGGTGTTCATTTTATTCCATTTCTGCTGACGGGCTTATCAAAAATGGTCCATAAGCCATTGTATTTTGCTTCCAAGCGCCTTTTCAACAACCCAAATGCATAGAATCCCATTGGTGATGCATTAGGTAATTTAACAAAGATTTTGCTGTAAGGGATGTACTGTTTTCTACATATCCTACAAAAACTGGCGGGTCTAAGCCATGTTCTGATGCACCTAAACTACATTTTTAGATTCAAAATCCGGTTGTGTCGGTCCTGGTGGTGTAGTGGTTACCATACTTGCCTCCTACACCCAAGAACGCGGGTTCGAACCCGGCCAGGATCGATGGATTTTTTCGGACGTAAAAATCGTAAGTATAGCTTCCTTCGGAAGGGAAGTAACGCCGTAGGTCCCGTGTCATACATTTACGGCACGAAAAGGAACCTCAAGCCTGAAAGAGAGGCCTCTGAGCAAAATTTGTCGGCCGTTTCTCGCCCTGAGTAGAATGGGACGCTGATGACCTGAGATGTTAAAGAGCGTCCGTAAATAAATCAACCCGCCAAAAAATCCGGTTGTTTACGGTGTTCACAGCTGAGATCTCCAATTTCAATTACATGACTCTTTGTGTTGTTGATTCGGGCCAGACACAATGGCTTTAACCTTCAGATTGATTTCTGGCGGTATGATTGGTGAATAGTTGTGGATTGGCCTGTTTCTTGCCCCCTCCCTGGAATAATTCCTATTTTAAATAAATCTTTTTTGTGCTAAGCACACACAATCTATCTTTATTGAAGATGGTGAAACAGCACCTCTTACGTTGCTTAAGAGATGGTTTGCAGAGAGGCATTCACATCCTAGAAGAGCACTGCCTGAAATGGGGTGTGGTAGTAATTGTTAACAAAACCAAAACAATGATTTTTAAAAATGGCTACGTGTATGGCAGAGATGAAAAATGATACCATAGTGGACAAGAAATACAAAATGTTAAAACTTATTGATATTTAGGAGCCTTTAATGGGAATGGTAAATGGAACAAAATTTATCTGTTATTAATTATAAAGGCACGAGGTCAATTAAATGAGTTATTGTGTGTTCTGACTCTCGTTCCAGATATACCTGTAGATACACCAGAGAGAATGTACAATGCTATGATTATGTCTATTCTGTTATGGAAGTGAAATATGGAGATGGGGGAGAGTTAGACATGTAAATAAAATTCAAGTGAATTTTTGGGAAGGGTTCTCGGGTTCTTCAAAGGAACGTCAAACTGTGGGATCATGAGGGAGGTTGGTTGTTTTGAAGATACGGTTGTCGATCCTGGGGGTGTAGTGGTAACCATATTTGCCTTCTAAACCCAAGGTCACGGGTTCAAACCCGGCCAGGATCCATGAATTTTTTTCGGCAGTAAAAATCCTAAGTATGGCTTCCTTCGGAAGGGAAGTAAAGCCGTGGGTCCCGTGTCGTATATTTACGGCACGAAAAAGAACCTCAAGCCTGAAAGAAGAGACCTCTGAGCAAAATTTGTCGGCCGTTTCACGCCTTGTTTTGAATAGGGCGCTGATGACCTGAGATGTTAAAGAGCGTCCTTAAATAAACCAAATAAAAAAAAAAATGATGTATTCGGTATTTTGTTTCTGTTTCAGAGCAGTTCTTTACAGCGCATCTTTTGAAAGCAGACTACAAGAGCTATAGTTGCTGAATAAACAGTTTACTTATATCCTGTTTGGAAGAACTTTCATTTTGCGGGCCGAACGTTCGCCTAATCATGAACAAAACTCGTTCGTAATATTCTTATTTAGCATTTTCTACATCTTAAAAATCAAGTAAATTTTCCCATTTTTAAATCTAGTTCACCTTCATTATACACATTCTTCCAAGATTTTGAAGCCTTCCTATTTTACAGAAATAACATCTACGGACAGAATCATAAGCAAACAACACAGTGTTTATTTCAAGCTAACCAGGAAGTGTAAATCTAGCAAATAATGCAGCAGTATTCATTTTGCACCGTATCTCAGAAATTTATAACCTTATCAATATGAAATATTAAGAATGCTTAACTGAAGATGATCTGCACATATAAAGTTTTTTAAACAAAATAAATCTTATTTTCCGATAACTTAATTTTTTTGTCATAAATATGTATTTTTCTCAGGGTTAAGCTGTACCAATCTTGTTGAAATTTGTACACACATAATGTGAGTAAACGTGATAAGTCTTAAGTAGATATACTTAAATATCACTATTGATAAAATCAATACCAATAAGAAGTGAAAAGTGTATATATATTCAAACTTTGGAAATTAATTTCTTTTCAAGCAACTAGCACAGATATAAATATTATTCTAGTTCCCAGGATAGCATGTTGCCTGCATTTTAAGTTAATAAAAATTCATTTCAATTCCACCAATAGTTTATAACAAAAATGAATAATTATGTCACAGTATTTTCAGTTTTTTAGACATATTTTATTTTGGTTTGCAATTTTTTTTAAAAAAAACTTTTTATATGCATTAGAGAGTTAAAATTTACACAGGATCTTTAGTTAAGTTTTCTTAACATCTCTTAAAATTTTTCATGTTGGTAACTTTAAAACTTTCTGAGATATAGTATAAAATGTATACTGCTGCATTATTTGCTAGATTTACACTTTCTGGCTACCTTATCAATAAAAGATGATTTTTCTTGCGATTGTTGTAGCGATTCATGCATAAAAATTCTTCTCAGTGGCAATAAATGAGAAATACACCGAAGTTATTAAGTCGTCTTGCAGAACGAGAGGGTTTTCAAGCCCAATTCAAAGGTTATTCCCGACAAAATCACCAATTGGGATAACGCTGTAATGACTGTGGGGGCTGATGTGCAAAGTGAGTCAGAAACTCATAATTTCGTAGCTTGTATGTAAAAACATCGTCTTGATCTCTTCCATTTGCTCTGGCATCCTTTTAGAACGTTTGGTACGCAACACCTGGGAGCTAGAGAGATGGCTAGTCAGAGGAATGTGCTGACAACGCAACTGTCAACATTACGTCGCTCTAGAGTCGGGATCAGCTGTCTGTGCGGGTCTGGGACAGTGGACAAGAAAAATCACGTGTCAAGCTCAACCAATAAGCGTCATTTGAAGTCGAGAGTCTAGTGTGTTTGGTTGTCTGCGAGTTGATCTATGGTTGTCAACCTGTTTGTGCTTTAGTTTCTGTTTTAAATTATTACAGAGAAGTAAAACATAGAGAAAGAAAAACTTGTGGCCAGCAGCTCGGCTAACGGTGTTGCCAAGTGTCAAGTTTATGTTTTTTTTTTCCGGATACTCTTTAACATCTCAGGTCATCAGCGTCCCATTCAATTCAGGGCGTGAAACGGCCGACCAATTTTGCTCAGAGGTCTCTTCTTTCAGGCTTGAGGTTTTTTATCGTGCCGTAAATGTACGACACGGACCCACGGCTTTACTTCCCTTCCGAAGGAAGCCATACTTAGGATTTTTACGCCCGAAAAAAATCCATCGATCCTGGCCGGGATCGAACCCACGATCTTGGGTTTAGAAGGCCAATATGGTTACCACTACACCATCAGGACCGACGCCAAATATCAAGCATGCATGGCTGAAGCAATGGTGTGAGAACTGCGCAGAAAATTACTAAAGAAACAAGATCATCCCTAAATAATAATTCTTTTTAGATCGCTATAGAAAAATAGCATGCGCAAAAAAGAAGTAACTTATTTAGATGACTTTGATAAAGATGTTCTACGTAACTTGATTTTTGAGATGAAGGAGAACGCGGAGTTCTCCTGCACATATACTAGCAGTTAAAATGAAGAATTCAATTGGTTTTAAACGGGACAAGCATTCTTTGCTGCATTTTAGAAGTACATGTACATTAAATATAGGAGATGTAACGGTGGGAGAAAGTTTATTTTGGAAACGTGTAGTGGTAACCATACTTGCCTTCTAAACCCAAGATCGTGGGTTCAAACTCGCTCAGGATCGATGGTTTTTTTTTTCGAGCGTAAAAATCCTAAGTATGGCTTCCTTCTGAAGGGAAGTAAAGTCGTGGGTCCGTGTCGTATATTTAGGCACGAAAAAACTTCAAAGCCTGAAAGAAGAGGCCTCTGAGCAAAATTTTCCGGCCATTTCAAGCCCTGAATTGAATGGAACGCTGATGACCTGAGATGTTAAAGAGCGTCCGTAAATAAACCAAATAAAAAATCATTTGGAAAGGGGTGAAATAGTGGTTGCTAGGGTTATGTTTTTAGAGCCATTAATGAAATTAGAGAGGCTAATGCATTTAACAATTATTATTTAGACAAAACATGGGTGAATCAGAACCACACAGAGAAGATGTGCTGGACAAGTGAAGATCGCTCAAGTGGCGTTCCATGCTTGTTCCGCAATCCCAAAATGTAATTTAATTTTAGAAAAAATCGAATGCTAAACAGCATTCTGAAATTACTTATTTTCTGTTCATAAAACGGTTTGGGAACAATTATTGCTCTATACCGCTTCTAACTCTGTCAATGTTATGGACAATGTGAGCATCCATTGCTTTCAATTAGATAAAGCACTTTGCACAAACACTGGCAAGGCGTGCATAATTGCTGCGTTGTTCAGCAAGAATATTCCGCATTCTGTAACACAGACACGGGCGGGATTGTTGCAGCTGGAAAAGATGAACACGTCAGGGTGCAAAACATTTGAAATTAACATTATCGCTAAGAACCATGGCCATCAAGTAATGATAGTTGCTCCTTATCATTCCATCGAACACTAATACTATTTTCTTCCATAACTAATCATCTTAGTTAAGCTCGTATGTATGAGTTCTTTCCTCTCTCGTTCAAATAGCTGCTTCCGGGACGGAGGCTTGGCACCTCCGCGAAACATATAGCTATCTGTCACTGCGCAGTAGCCAGTTAAAGACCCCCTGCTTCGGACTCCAGCCATCTCTCCAGCTCCCAAGAGTTGTGTTCATGCATGACTGTAAATACCGTTTAAGACATTTATGAGAAAAGCTGAGATTCATTAGTTGGCCATCAAATTTAACGTCAACATGATTAGAGGAGCTTCGGACTTTTGTTATTTATCGCCTAACACCACTCTAAACCACAATTAACTTTTTTTGTTTTATTATAATAACAAACGCTGATGACCTGAGATGTTAAAGAGCTTCCGTAAATAAACCAAAAATTATAATAACATACTTTGACTGCCAGAAAGTATTTGGCAAGAAGATTTCTATCGTGCCTAAGATAATTGTTATCCAGTTCAGGTTGCTTTCCTGTAACGAATTCACATGCTACTTTCACAGCGTGGTTTGCATGGCTCCAGCCTAAGGGGCTTTAAATCTTTCTTTATCATCCTTGTCGAAGGTTATGTTCAGCTAGGCTTGACAAGAGCTTTTGATATGAAATACGAACTGCCTAATACACAATACAAGATTCACTACTATTTAGTTAAACCTTTTTGAAAATACCCTTGAACCTTGTAACACTTTCAGGCTGGATTTACGACCATCTGGATGTATATATGTTCATGGTCCTTTCTGCAACCTCACTAGGCACATAAATTATATACTCTTTGGATATCCCTCGATGTAATGTATGGGAAACGTGTGTTAATGAGGGAGCTACAATCGCATTGTCTGGTTTGACCCGGGAGGCCTCGCCATAAATTCTCGCATTTCGAGTTTAAAAAAAAATGGGGGTTGGGCTCCTGACAGTTTGGGATTGGCAATACTGATCCCTTAAGCGAAGGCAATTTGTACGTGGGCTGGCGGCTGACGGCCAGCGTTCACACACAATCGTTCGGTAATCACAATGTTTTTCCCGCGCATTCGTTTTGCTTTTGTTTCATTGTTCTATTATTTTAATATTGCGGACAATAGCCAACCGATATTGCGAAACTACGGCAGTAACTGGGCAATTATGTCGTAATAAACACATTACAATGTTGCATGTCATTTTTACTCGAGTGCTTTTTGCATTTTACACTGCAGTTAAGCATTTCCTTTTTCCTGTCTGAGCTATTCATTCAGTAATCCAGGTCTTCCATTTTGACGACGTTCTTCAGCACTTATATTTCTTTTATATACGTACACAAGTTATAAAGTGACCAAGATATTTTACACTTAAGCAATTTTGTGCTTATGTTTTTTATTCAGCTCAATTAGTAACGCGATTCACTTTAATTTAAAAGTTACTCACTGGAGATTACTTTTAAATGTAATTTAAAAGATAACAGGAGATTAGTAATCATTTCTGTTGCATAAAAATAACCTCAGACTGCATAGTCTCAAGTTTGCAATAATCGTCAAACCTATGGCAACATCGTGAAACAAAGGAGAAATTCGTGTTTAGAGCATGTTGATGTTCAACTGTTTAACCCGAGAAAATCAATTAATAATTGTTCAAAATTTCCACCTTGTCTTCAAACATAAATAAGGAAAAGTCAATGCGAATGATCTGGTGCTAAAATATAAGGAAATAATTGTAAATTAAAAAAAAAAAAAAAAAATACATATTCAATCTCAAATTTGTTGATTTGATTTATTTACGGACGCTCTTTAACATTTCAGGTCAACAGCGTCCTATTCAAATCAGGGCGTGAAACGGCCTACAAATTTTGCTCAGAGGCCTCTTCTTTCAGGCTTGAGGTCCTTTTTCGTGCCGTAAATGTACGACACGGAACCCCCACGGCTTTACTTCCTTTCCGAAGGAAGCTATACTTAGGATTTTTACGCCCGAAAATATCCACCAATCCAGGTCGGGTTTGAACCTTCGCTCTTGGGTTTAGGAGGCAAGTAATACATGGGGGGAAATTGTCAAAGGGTATACTTCAATTGTTAACGTTCTACATTATTATCCCCATTCGTGTGCCGTCTATATCGCTTAAAACTCCAGGAAAGATGCGAATATTATAGAAGTCTAGCATCACGTTTCATACATCGCCCTCTTCGGTTGGCATTTTAATGAACAGACGTGTAAGCTGCTGTTTCTCTAGTAACTTTATGGATTGTTCTACTGACCGTTCCTTTCTCCTCTTTAATATATCTCCAATAACTATTTGGAAGCTACCTTTCGCATGGAACCTTAAAGTTAGTAGTATCATGAACATAGAGTTCAAAGCATGATTCCTCTTAATTTTTGATAATAATGGGGACGTCCAGTTCTTCGACATCTTTTGCTAAGCGAAACCGCATTTTGAATTATTTTTCATTCAGTTCTAGGAATGAATTATGCTCTCTCACGCAATACACGAGGAGCACAGTGAAATTCATCATCAGATGAAATGTAGAAATAATCAGAAATATGTATAATCTACCGCTTGTAAGGTTTGCCTAACATAACCTATAATTGAACGCAACTCTGTTGTTTACACGCGGAAATGAAACGTGAAACTTTAAAGAAACTTTATCTACATAAAATTAAAATAAATGTAACTCAGAAATTTATTTATAAATGAAGTTATTATGCTTCTTTACTCTGTAAATGTTTTATTTAACAGTTAATAAACTGTATTTAGTGTTATAACATATGAAATTTTACGAATTAGATTTCATTTGAGGTTAAGATGAAATAATCTTAGATTAATGTTTATACAACCATATTTTCCAAATTAAGCATAACTGATGGTTAATTTTTGCTCTAAATTGGAGTCAACTCTTTATACAATCGGTCCTTTAAAATTGTGCTGTGTGCTTTACTTATAAATGGTTGAATTTAATAGGTAGATTGCCTATTTACAAGTTTAGTGTAAAATTATCTTTGCACGTTTAAATAATATATAATGAAATGAACATTATTACCTGTGGTAATATAACTAACTTATTTGGACTAGTTAGCGAATAAAATGACAAATGCTTTCAATTAGGAATGTCTAGCCCGGTATTTTAATTTCCTCTAACAGATGAAGGCCGAACAGACGAAAGTAGAAGTTTAATGAGGTATATAGCTGTTTTTTCATTTAAACTCTTACGGTAACACATTGAAGACAGCTAAAGAACGATAACCTACAATATTAGTTAAATGTACAAACTTAAAAACCAAATGACATTGGTTCAACTGTTTCCAAACCTTATTTCTATTTTGCTTAGCATATTTTGGCTTGGAACTTTGAATTATGAGGACAATTTGTGCATCTAACGTCTAGCCAAAACATTTTCAATTGCCCGCCTTGTTGATTATTGATTTCTAATGTACGCTGATGCTTAGGCGAAGAAGCTATACGTACACTTTATTGATGAATTTAAATGAAAGCAATTGCATTGATAGAACACAAATGACAAAATTGTGGCGAAAGGCAGATGTGATTGGTTGGAACCTGATATTCTTGCATCAAATTGGCCACAGATTATTAAGCTAACTTTGCTAGCAGTTGTATTTCATTATTGAAAATATACTTGTGTATGGGCACAGTTTTAAAGCATTAATTTAAATAAAACGTTTTAGAACGTTTTAATGTAGAAAAATTCATTTCAGCCTAGGCAGTTGACGGAGATAATATAACTTCTGTCTTAACCAGGTTGCTTAATGTGGACATCTTGCCTGAGTGTTTCTGCCATAAATCTAATGCAGGAGATATTGACAAACTTCTTTCACATACAGTTCCTATTATATGCTGATATTTCTTCACTGAAATGACGGGTCTAGAGGGAGTTTTAGATTCAAAATTGTTATCAAAATAATTTCTCAGGAGTGGTTAATATTTGTTTCCAAATCCAATCAAATATTTCAGTCGTTTTTTTTTAATAGTGTTTATCGCCCGTTTTTACTACAGAGGCACCGCAGGCGATGGACACTGATGATACATGAAGTGAAATGATAAATTGGGAAAGGATATTTTCTAAGGAAGGAAACGTTCCAGGCCTAAGTTTAGGGTACCTCCCCGGCATTTGTCAGTTATGAGGACTGAGAAAAAACTGGAAAAACCTAGAGGACGGTCCTGGCGGGATTCGAACCCCCGACATTCCGTCCACGAGTTCGCGCCTTAACGACCTCGGCCACCCATGGCGGTCCAGTCGAGGTTGAAGGACCTCATGGTGGGCTATTTTTCTCTCTTCTAGACTTATGCTTTATTCACCTTGTCAATTTTTTTCTAAGCCCCCAATCAATCAGTCATGTTAAAGAGGTCAACTACATTATCTAAAATTATATTGCGTTTTCCGTTTGTCCATTATTTAGCATGTCTCATCTCAAAAAAAGTATATTTTTGTTTGTTTAAGCATGTATTTGTTGTTAAACGTATTTAATATTTCTGTAAAATACGTAATTTTATAACGCTTTATTGGAAATTTACAGTTTTAATTGATAAAACTCAAACGCACGAATACTCTATTAGATACAATTGTATTATTAATTGTGTAATCAATACTGTAAAAATAATAAATACTAATTATTTCCGTTCAAATTTTCTTATTGCTAAAATAACAGCACGTCTGTAACAAAAAAAAAATATTATTTTTGCATATACGTAACAGTTATGAAATATAAGAAATTTCTCTACCTGACGCCGTTCCAATCAGCATTGTAGCAAACCCTTTTGTTTCTCATGGTCATTTCTGAGTATTATTTCTCAGACTTCTAACTTCTGACTATTTTCGGAGGGGGGGTTGAAATATTAATTAGAAGCTGTGAGAAGTGTATTATAATAAAGGGTAACTATAATGAAAAGTGAAATAAAGTTTTTGCCTTTATCATACCTAGAAAATGGCTATCCTCGTAGTTCCAATTAGGGCTTCTTTCTTCCATCTGTATATTTTATCGTTTTAATCCTATTTTGGTTACTAAAGCTGACATCTTGTTTTAATTTTCTTGCATATTTGTATAAATATTTCTATTCACTGTTACACAGTTTTTTTTTTTATGAACACTATGTACTCGCCTTTCATTTTTTCCAATACGTTGTTTCAGACATTGCCCAGTATTCTGACAGTATTAATGAGATTAAGTATTTATTTATTTAACTTAATTATATTGCATTTTATTGTGTATTTCCTAGCTTAACGACGATCTCTGATCAATATATAATTGGGGAAGAAAACTTGGATTAAACCTAAATTCAGATAAAACCTCAAGCCATTTTGTTCGTTCAGCAAAGACTGTTACCTTCTACCAATAAGAACCGCGCTCCCAACAACAAAACAGCAATACAGAGAAAATCTTGGTGTCCACTTTTACTCCTGGATGAACTGGAATTCCCAATTCCTGAACATAAAGGATCCTTATACAGACTCCTGATGCCTCATTTGGATTATTGTGACGATTTCACAGAAACTTCAATGTGTTATAGCACATGCGTTCACTTTATTTTTAATATACGCCGCCATATCCCTGAACACTTCAAATATTCAGGGAAGGGATAGGCAATTACTTCACTTTTCCTGTTTGCTATGTCATATCATCAATAACTTCACATAAGTATCTTGTCTCTCGCTTTATGCTGCTTGACTTCCCAGTATAATCGTGACAGCCGATCACAACATATCTTCACCCTATCAATAAATAATATCATCAAACATCTCTGTATTCAATAGCCAGCTCTCGGTCTTGGAATGTTTTCACAACACATCAGGGATACTCATGCTTTTTCGCACCTGTACTTAGAATGTTAGTATTTCTGTCATTTCACGTAATATATTCTGATTTATCATATATTTACTTTGTCTTTACTGAGTATACGTTCATTTATCATAATACTCGTATTAATATTTGCTGTTTTTTCTCTGTTTTATATGTATAAACATTTCTTAGTGGTGTGTTTATTATCTCATTTATCAATTTATAGGTTATGTATGTATTATCAACTCGTCTTTTTCATGTACACATATAAATTCTTTTACTTTTATATTTGCTGTTTTAACTTGGTTGAGTGTAACCTTACCTCGGGATATATATATATAGTTTTTTGTTTGTAAAATTGTACTGCTATTTCTGTATTTTATTCATTTTCTTTACAACATTTATAATTTAGGTGCTTATTCTAGCATTGAAATCTCCAAATATTTGTAGGTAGCAACCTTTTTTCTTGTTCCAACTAGCAGATTTGCAAATAGCATTTTCCTCATACCTCCAGGCATAAAAAAGAAATTACCTTGAAGTTCCTATTTACACGAGCTCGTTTCATTTTCTTAAGCCAGATGCCAAACACACAGACTCAAAGTGGATTCAAAGAATCCACTTAAAAATGAAATAAAAGATATGCTCTTGAACTTTACCACTACTATATTTGGTTTTTTTACGCAGATAAAAACCAACTTTTATCACCTTCACATGTTCTTTTTTAAAATTTAGGACCAGTAGGTGGAAACTACAACGTTTCTTGTGCATTTCTTCTATTTTTTTTTTTTAATGCCAGAGAATAGTTCATCGCTGCCAGTAATGATGGCCACTTCTGGACTCGACATTTAAATTGGAATATGTTTAAACGTTTTCTCTATCAAATTACCCTTCCTCTCGATCAGGGCGTCTCTAGAGCGTCCAGAAGGAGGCCTAGCTTTGATGCTATCGCGCTCTCGCTTAGTTGTATGAATTTCATGTCAACACTATTCTCACAACTTTCATAAATAGCAATTAATTCCTCGTGGGTTTTCCTTTGGTTTTCATTAATTTTAAAGCGTATAAAACTAAAAGCCAATGCTCGCCTTACACAAATTCGTTTAAGCCTTCAAAATCGTCGTAAAATACCATACTTGTCTACTTTGAGTATTCAGTTTCAGTTTTGAGATTCGTGTCCATTGTATTAGGTATCTAATATTTATAAAGCAAAAAGTGGGATACCTGCTTTAAATTTTTAAAAACTACCAATAGTCTCATTCATTCATTAAACGTAAATTCTGATGTTCCACTTTTGGACAGTAAAGACGTTGCACTCCTAATTCGAGACTGCAAGCTGCAATTAGTAGACCCATGAATTTGAGGAAACATTTTACTATTTTTTAGGACAACGTGACCGCCACGGGTGGCCGAGGTCGTTAAGGCGCGGACTCGTGAGTGGGAGGTCCGCGGAACGAATCCCGCCAGGACCGTCTTCCCTGATTGAGGTTTTTTCTAGGTTTTCCTGTCCTCATAACTAGAAAATGCCGGGGATGTACCCTAAACCTAGGCCTGGAACATTTCCTTCCTTAAAAAATATTCTTTCCCAATTTATCATTTCATCTCATGTATCACCAGTGTCACCGCCTGTGCTGCCTCAGTAGTAAAAACGGGCGTTAAACACCATTAGAAAAAAGAACAATGACGAAAAAAATTGCATATTTATGACCATTGAAACATGTGTCAACCTCCGTACAATTTTGTCGTTTTATCCAAACTGCAAACAAAAAATAAATGATAAAATAGACTTACAAAAATATCAAAGAAAACTGCATCTTACAACTAGACTTCTTATTAAATAAATAAATGCATTATGTAAGGAAGTATTGCAAAGTGCACTTTAAAATTCCCTTTCATCGTTTCAGGGATACAGGGCCAGGAGACATAGGTTGGCGGTGGGCTGTGTATGGTGGTGGAATTTGCTCAGGAGAAACGCTGTCCTGGCGTGACTGCAGCTCTTACGAAGGGCTCAAATTCCTCCGTCAACGTCATAATTGATCAACAAAAGAACAGAAATCTGTGGGAATGTTAGGGACCCTAGTTACATCCGCACCTTCCGTCCTTTGTATTTCTCACTTCACAGCTTCCTCCTAGAGGTTCAGTAGAACACAAAAGGCCCTCATTTAGCTTCCGTGTCTGAAATCTTCATTTGTCTCACTTAATCCAATCCAATCGATGTGCTGGGCCTCGCTCAATGACTAAACGACATAATATGCTTAGTAACAATGTAACAGCGTATAAAAAACACTATTTCTTTTTCCCTGTTAGCATCATAGCCCTCATGGCCCTTGCCTGATTGCATCGACCGCTGCGTCTTCTACTTCCGTCTTGCGTTATCATTAGCAGAAGGCAGTGTTTCTGGGGGTCTATGGTAAGCACACCGACACCCTGCCAGTCGCTATCACGTAGCTTTCTAATTCAACGGACGGCCCCTCACTATCAGGCAGCTCCCCAATTGTCTTCACGAGGCTTGGTGATTCCATTTCAGATCTCCCTTACATAAAACTTTGTCTCAACAGGTACCGATGATCGAACCCGTGACCTCCCTGACGACAGCCAGCAACACTACACTAAGGAGACACATTTCTATTTAAAATAAACACATAAATAAGCATGCAACTTATCGAGACACAACACTAATATCCCTACTGTCCCATCAAAAAAGGAGCATATGGGATCTCTAATGCTTATTGAAGTTTGTACACAATTGTTGTTCATCAGTACCATGCCTGCTGTCATATGTGAATAAACACAACAATATTATAGATAAAAGAGAAGCACAAGGGAATGTGTCGCGGTATAATTGCATGACATGGTATTTATTTTAGGCTTGCTTATGCTTTCTCTGTGACATGCCTCAAGTTCCATTTCGCTTTTTATTGTTTATATTGCTGCCAACTATTTAAGTATGCCCCTGTCGTAAACCGACACATGCCACTCCAGTCACGTAAACCATAAAGCATTGCCTCTTGCAGGTAACGTATTTACAGGGAATTTATGATCAGCTGCGTAGAAATCCATCCTTTTCAGTTTCTATTCAGACCGGATTTTGAGCAAGAAGAAAAGATTTAGTGAAAGTCGACGAATAAAATGCAAGGATAAACAGAAGCTATAAATAAACTTCTAAATGTCGCATGTTATAGCGTCAATGCAGTTAATCATAGATTTTTCCCTGCCGAACCCTCCTTTATTATGAATAATATACTCGGGTTAGTTCTAGACTGAATTGTACGCATGCGCTAATTCGGAAAATCATTCGATATCAGCGACGCAATATGACACACGTTTGACACTGTTATCAACCATTTGGGTCGGTCCTGGTTGTGTAGTGGTAGCCATACTTGCTTTCTAAACCCAAGATCGCGGGTTCAAACCCGGTCAGCACCGGTGGATTTTTTCGGGCATAGCTTCCTTCTGAAGGGCAGTAAAGCCGTGGGTCCCGTGTAGTACATTTAGGGCTCAAGCCTGAAAAAAAGAGGCCTTGGAGCAAAATTTATGGGTCATGGGACGCTGATGACCTGTGATGTTAAAGAGCGTCAGTAAACAAACAACCAAAAAAATTAATCATTTGGTACAACAAAAGTCAACCCGAAGTATTCGCACGGGTGTATAGCTTCATCTAGAAACAATAACGCAAATTACAGTATTAATAAAAAGAATTTATGTTGCGATCCTTAAGAGTTTGTACGTTAGAATGCATTGTGACGCCTGATGGAACACGAGTCTGTATACCAGCCGTGTTAAACTCAATCATTATGGGCTTTTAGATCAGAAATGTTACAGCCGCCACGGGTGGCCGAGGTCGTTAAGGCGCGAACTCGTAAGCAGGAACTCTGCGGTTCGAATCCCGTCAGGACCGTCCTCCCTGACTGAGATTTTTTCCAGGTTTTCCTCAGTGCTCATAAATGGCAAATGCCGGGGATGTACCCTAAACTTAGGCCTGGAACGTTTCCTTCCTTAAAAAAATCCTTTCCCAATTTATTATTTCATCTCACGTATCATCAGTGTCACCGCCTGTGGTGCCTCAGTAGTAAAAACGGGCGTCAAACAAAAAGGTTAAATCAATGGCTATTAAACTGTATACTTGATTAAGGCATCGTTGTGCCTTCACATGTTCCGTTTGATTCTTCCTTTCCTTTCCTTGTTGTCACGTCCACTTTCTGCTTTTGTCTACAGTAGAGTGATCATCATTCATTGGAAAA
Organism: Metallyticus violacea; assembly: GCA_030762175.1. Lineage (NCBI taxonomy): Eukaryota > Metazoa > Arthropoda > Insecta > Mantodea > Metallyticidae > Metallyticus > Metallyticus violacea. The sequence goes on along the minus strand of CM060830.1, from coordinate 103,091,108 downwards.
ATGAGTGGCATCATCGTCCCAATCTGAGGCCCCCCCCTCTTCTTGCTTCATTAGTATTGTTGAGTTGGTCTAGGGCTGCCTAGCGATAAACATCTTTCGCTCTTGTGGCACCGGGTAAGCCGCCGTTCTGTGCTTTGTGTTAGCTCTGCGTGAGGACGGCGGTACATTTGGTACATGTCTTCATTTTTTTTTAAACGGTGAAGTGCAGTGGTGACCAGGCTTGCACCACTTGCTTCCTTGAGACAATATCTGCGTCAACGAGAACCAAATATGCTCTACCGTCACTCGGTCAAATGTGAATTCTAGAATCTTTTTATTTTTTAGGTTGGTACCTAATCAATATTTGTTTTAAAATTTTCTGTTTAAATTACTTTTACTTTAAACAGGCAGTTATGTAGAACGGCCAGTTTGAAAAGAAAGTTGTATAAATTTTAATTTTTATGATTTAGAAAGTGAGTGAGTATCAAGATTCTTTCCCTCTAAGGCGCGATATCGAGCCTTGGCCTGCCGCAGCGACCGCTGCACCATCTATCTCTGTCTTGCGACACGATTAATAGAGGGTAGTGTTACATGGGGGCAATGTGATTAACATACCGGCACCCCACCTGTCTCCTATTACGTGACTTTCAATATCGAAAGACGCCACTTCTTTATTAGGCAGACCACCACGGGTGGCCGAGATAGTTAAGGCTCGGACTCGTGAGCAGGAGGTCTGGGTTTCCAATCCCGCCAGGACCGTCCTCCCTGACTGAGGTTTTTTCCAGGTTTTCCTCAGTCCTCATAAATGGTAAATGCCGGGGCAGGTACCCTAAACTTAAAAACGTTTTCTTCCTTAAAAATTCGTTCCCAATATATCATTTCATTTCATGAATCTTTAGTGTTCACCGCCTGTGGTGCCTCAGTAGTAAAAACGGACGTTAAACACTATTAAAATATTCTCCCCAGTTTTCCTCACCAGGTACATCCCATTCCACATCTTCTAACAGAAGATTCCTAAGCAAGTACCGGGAATCAAACACGAGAACTTCCGGCCAGTGACTAGCAACGCTAGCTAACCATGAGATCAAGAAGATGGCCAAGTATCAAGATACGCATAAAATTTTAAAATTCTTCCCACGCAACGCCGTTTATCGTAATACCATTGGTTAGGATATTATATTTATCGGAGTACTTATTTATTGTATATTATTCATTGCAATAATCAATAAGTAAAAAGTCGGTCCTGGTGGTGTAGTGGTAACCAAGATCGCTGCTTCAAACCTGGCCAGGGTCGATGGATTTTTTCAGGCGTAAAAGTCCTAAGTATGGCTTTCTTCGGAAGGGAAGTAAAGCCGTGGGTCCCGTGTCGTACATTTACGGCACGATAAAGAACTTCAAGCCCGAAAGAAGAGGCCTCTGAGCAAAATATGACGGCCATTTCACGCCCTGATTTGAATGGAACGCTGATGAACGGAGATGTTAAAGAGCGTCCGTAAATAAAATAATAATAATAAAAAAACAACAAGAAGCAGGGAAACAAAACAATTCTAATAGACTTTGTGTAATTGAAAATATGTACAACATTACATAAAACTAAGCTAACTTCAAGTACAGTATTTGTTACAGCTCAAACTTTACTCGTCCAGAACATAACCAGTGTCTTTAAGCCGGATAATCGGGGCATCACTGTATACAAATAATTTAACATGGATTCTAAGATAGATTGATAAACTTTTTCAGTAACATTTATGGGCCACATTTAGCAAAAAATAGTTTTAAGAAGTAACAGCATAAGACTGCAGTATTTTGACAGTTTGTATGTAGCTACAGGGAAAGGAGATGAGATCATGTGCATTATAAGCAATGTAAAAAGTCGAAAGACAAGAATGTAATGAAAAACAGATGCCCTATTCACATCTGAAAGGACTGATAATGTTAAACGAATGGACAATTGTATTCATTGTAGCAAAGGCACAGTAGAAAGAAACGTTTGCCTCTTAGAGTCTTGTTTTTGGTTGATTTGCTAGCAAAAGCTGAAACGAGGGGAATATCGCGCTTTGCTTCAACACGCGGTCAGCCATACACATAATGTTTACAAACGCTTAACACTCAAGAGGAGCATTGGGAAGTTATCCTTGATGATGCCAGTGCATAAACATGAGATTCAGACAGAGGGAGTAATAATTACATATGGAAATGATTCTTTGGGGTGTCGGCATGAAAACATGCGACATACCCTGTTAGCTTTGACCCTCGTGGGTTATGAATCTTTAGCGGAAGGGCTGGGGCCACTTTCATATGAGCGGTTCATAGCAAACAGAGACATTGATTGGGGCTTCCAGCGCAAATGAAAACACAGCTCTCGCATCGAGTTTAAAGACAAGAGTAGCGAATACATTTGCATCAGTTGTAGATAAATTCATTTATTTTGAAAGAATGGGTGAAATATCTATGTAGAAAATCTTGTTTTGGGAGAAGCATACCGTTTTGACGTGACATTTAAAATTAATGACATTTCAATTTTTTTTTTTTTTTTGTTCCAGGAAGTTAAAAGGACGTAATGAAACAGATATTTCCAAATTACAACGTAGGCCTAACTATAGATATAGGACTAACTTCGGGCTTTAACAAATCCTACTAATTTCATGCTCATTGTTCAAATATAGATTGGTTTTTCATGATCTGAACAAACATTTGTTTGTTCAGATCACAATATGTCGATAAATTAATATTATTTGATTTTATTACAAACAATTATAGTAAATATTATTCAAACTTTATTAAAGTTTATATTTAACAGAGTCTTGAAATGTTTTAAATTACGAGACCTTCTGGCTATTAGATTTTTAATAATTTTATTGATTATTATAGTAAATATATTCATAATTTTTTTATTCAAGTAGAAGGCTGATATTTTAAATATGAATGCTTTATAATTTATGTCTTAAAGATAGAGTGTGTATATATAGTATATAGTGCGTTTAAAAAATCATACTTTTTCACAGCATATAAGTAGAAGAGGAAAATAGTGCAGATAGATACCAAAACAAACATATTTTTAAACATGGGATAATCTTTATCCAATTACAGAGGAGATGTTTGATATTCTTTTTCATTATCGAAAATCTGAGCCATACGATTCAAAGAGTCATGTACCCTAACGCACCCACCGTTCTCTGAGATGTTTACAGGAATTAATTAACATTTGCGTAGTGTCTATTGGATACCCAAATGGCAACTATGCTAATTCATCTCAGTAAAATGCATGGAGTCTGTCATCATCCATAAATCCTGCACAGATAATGTTAGAAAGTCGGCGCTGATGCCTCAATTCTAATATCACGTCATCGAAGTGACGTACAAGTGTGTCACGGAACACCGCCCCACAGTGACGATTGCTTACCTCTTAAGCCCAGTAGCACATTCACTTAGCATGACAGAAACAAATGAAAGTATTGCATTAATATTATCATAACTAATTAATTAAACATAGAGGGTAGGTGCATAAGTTTCCGGCCTAACCATTTTCTAGGTATGATAAAAACAAAAACTAACATTTCACCCCACCCATTCAAATAATGAGCTGTTTTGTCTGCAAAATGGGCATAAACAGCATCCATCACTTCTTCGTCACACTTAAATTTCCTTCCTCGAAGGTCCTTCTTGAGTTTTGAGAAGAGGAAACAGGCACTGGGAGCTAGATCTGGGCTGTAGCGTGGATGGTCGATCTCCTTGAAGCCACATTTCTTCACAGCTTCCTTTGCAACAAGAACTGTGTGCACAGACGCACAAAGGCGCACACCACAACTCAGCTTTCCTCGCCTTTTCTCTTTGATGGAAGCACGCAGTCTGTATAGTAGGCCAGCATAGTACTCCCCGTTTACTGTGGTGTTCCTCTCCTTGAGGTCAACGAAGTAATCCTTCACAGTCCCAAAAGATTGTGGCCATGATCTTCTTGGTTGACTGAGAGACCTTGGCCTTTAGAGGCGCTTTTTCGCCAGGTTTATGTCACTTCATTGATTCTCTTTTGGACAAGGGATCATAGTAGAGGACCATAGTCTCATCTCCTGTAACAATGGTTTGCAGAACTTCTCTCTCGTTGCCACGGCAGAGCTCAAAAAATGCCTGACTCGTTGCTGCTTTTGGACTAAAGAAAGAAGTATAGGCACTAACCTTATTCGTGTTTAAATGTTTATGAATAATTCAAAGGACTGTTCTTTTAGGAAGGCCCAACCTTGCTGATATTTCTGTAACTTTGAGCCGCCGGTCTTTTATAATTTCTCCTTCCACAAGAGTGAGCGATGTTTTCAGGAGTGAATACCTCCAAGGGCCGACCTGCACACTCTTCGTCTTCCATGCTTTCTCGACCCATTCGAAAAGGTTTGGGGCATTCTTTAACGGTAGAATATGAGGGGGATGTTTCCCCATATACACCGTCCAATCGCTGTTTAATTTCATTTGGATATAGTCCCTTTTGTGAATAACTTAATAACAGCTCTATACTCCATTTTGAACATGTCACAATCTTCTACATATAGCTTTCTGTATGTAACACGTGAACAACTGAACCCAGCGGAGCGGAAGTTATAGCTGTAATGATTTACTGAACATATTAGAATGTCACCAGTTAAGGCTTTTGTGGAGGCGATAATCCTCATCGGCGGGGCGGAAAACTATGGACCTACCCTTGTTTGTTGACTTGAAAGGCGTGAGTTTAAATTGGTAGATGTAGCCTTTAAGGAGCAAATTTTGTAAAAAAATATACTGCTACCTTCAATGAGCATAAAATTGGGACTGATGAAGCTTTTTGTTAAAAAAACAATGTATAAATAAGGCGAGGGTTTCAATTATTTTAGGCGTTATGTGTGCCCCCAGCTTTCAATATCAAAGCTTAAAGATGTAAATTCAAATTCGACGACTTCTAAATGATTCAGATTTTAAGAATCGTCTAATCAAATGGTGATTAAAAGCGTTGTCATGGTTTATCTGGAGAACTAGAAAACAGAAAATGTTCAAGAACTGGCTTCATATTTGTAGCAATACTGAAATGTCGTGTTGAATTTTGTTGCCCAAGATTCATTTGGTACATTCCCATTCAAAGCTTAGCTTCTGCAAGGAAATTACCTAGGATATACTCATCAAGGAGCAAAGAGTCGGTCCTGGTGGTGTAGTGGTAACCATAGCCTTCTATACCCAAGGTGGCGGGTTCGAACCCGGCCAGGATCGATGGATTTTTTCGGGACGTATGGCTTCCTTCGGAAGGGAAGTAAAGCCGTGGGTGAAGAACCTCAAGCCTGAAAAAAGAGGCCTCTGAGCAAAATTTGTCGGCCGTTTCACGCCCTAAATAGAATGGGACGCTGATGACCTGAAATGTTAAAGAGCGTCCTTAAATAAACAAATAAAAAAAGGAGCAAAGTTATCATACTAAATGGGATCCTGCCAGGAAACCAGCAGTAACCAATATAAAAGAAAGCCTGCATTTTCGATCAATGAATGCACCAAATTATGGAACTTTCTAATGTACCAGAATATATTGAAACTATTCTTAATCGAATCAATACAGTGAAGAATTTGTATAAAAGTTACCATGTTCTATAATTATTGAACACCCTGTAAAGAAAAATGTGACATGATATTTGGTTTAACCAGAAGATGAAAAGTGTATGCATGCACCCAATTTCATATTCTACAGAAAATAAGTTAAACTCTTTTATTAATAATCATTGCAATAAACGGATATTATTAATTTTGTATGCAGTATATGTAATTCCACTGTCTCCTGCGGTCTCTTCCACCAATATTTACTAGTAATATTCGTTCCATATACTTTTCTGCTCAGTACTTTGTCACCTTTGGTACCCTGGTGTTTTTACTCTTTCATATATCGTTCACCAATCACATCCATACTGTTACACAACATTGAATTTGGCCACTGAGTTATTTTCTTCCTTTCAGATGTAAACATAAATTTACGTGTAAATGTTCGCCAAAGTATTTAACATTTTAGTTATTAGAAACAGCGTCATCTGCGGTCTATCGTAACCACTGAATCGTTTTTTTTTTTTTTTTTTTTTTTTTGGTACCTTAAGAGACCATTCGAACATTCATTTACCTTGGCCCAAGCCTCTAGCTCGATCTTTATAAGACCTTTTTTCTTTATAGCAAAAATATATTTAACGTAAACTTAAATGCAAAAGCTAGATGGTCTATATTGTAATGGAATAATTCACAATGAAACACGTAAACATAAAAATAAATGTATAATTAGACGTTAACTTAGAAACGTGCAAGGTCCAAGGTTTTACGTCTACGTCTAAGTTAAAGTTTACAAATCAGGCAATCGATCACAGCTGCTTTGTTTGTGGAGTTCTGTGGTTGAATTTATCCATACACACAGAACGGACTAATGCACCTCTTGCTCTTGCTGCTGTAAGTCCCGAAAAACCATTGGGTCCACCAGTTTCTAGGATATGCTCTATTTTAGCGTAGTAATATATGAATTAATTGCGAATTCCAATGAGAGCAGGTTTGCCACCGTTACAATATTTTACCCGCCTAAAAATCGCCTATCAATTTATATTTAAAAGTTGCGAAGAAAAGCGCATTGGTTACATTATGTTTAACAAAATGTAATACATGCAACATTTACACACAGTAGTTCGGCTCTCTCCGCTGTCGCTCGGGACTTGCAGCAGCTAGCAGCAGGAGTTGCACTTGATTTCCGTGCTCCGCGTAAGGGCAAGTTATAGTAGAGATGGCGTCAATGGGCAAAATATTAATTGTATTATAAGAAAGCTATCCTTGCAAATTAGTTACTGCACTTTGCATATGCATAAACGCTACCGCCGTCTACTCAAAAGCAGCCATTTTCAATCAGCTGTTAGTTGGTTCGTATTTTTGATTGGCTAATACGTACGTTCGTGTCTTTCATTGTGAATGCCTACATACTACTAAGTTAACGTGTTACATCTTATTTTATTATATTTACGTTTAATTTTCATTGTGAATGAGGCCTAAGGGCTGCTTTCTATTAGTGTGTATGTTTCTCAGTAAGCAATGTGTATTGGTAATGATTTAAAATGATTTTTTTTTTAATTTTTAAATTTTCATTGCATTGATTGTGTAGCGTTATATGTTTTAGTTCCTTAAAATTAGATATCAGCCCCCACTATGAATAAATATAACAATAATGAATTAATGGCAATAAGAAACGTGTGGAAAATGAAGTGCTCAGAGCTTGTTGATTAGAAGCTCCGATACGCCAAGTGCTGCTAGATCGGCTAGTGAGAAACGATCATATCCGAAGATGGTGAGGTAATGTGTGCGACTTTCATCCCGACGAAAGAGTCTGGTAGCCTACTTTCTCTTGGCGCTACTCACACACTCCCTACTCCCCACTGTATTCTCGCACCTTACACCCGTTACCAACATAGCGAGTTAATTTTTATATCACGCTAAGAAATTTTGTTAGCGATTTGTAGACTAGACTATCCTTTTTTACTCATCTGAATATAAGAAAGTTTAGAGCTTTGAATTGTAATTTTTTTATATAAATTATATGTCATTTAAAATTTACTCGTAAAAAGCATAGAACTATCTTTGCTTATTTAAACGTCTCGTAGTATTCGCGAATTCGCCCTGGGGCTACAGATAATATCCCTGTAAAAAATACAAAAAAGCAGTTTCTTATTTGAAATTAGATATAGATATATGTATGTTTTAAAAAATACTTTTAAAGCAGCGGTTCTTTCCTTTTTCTATGCTTTTTAGACAAAGTTTTTAGAAACCAATGATAGTAATTGTTCGCTATGGCAGAACCTTTGAAACATATAAATAAATAAACGTATAAACTACGTACAAAATTAACGAGTACGTAAAACACTAAAATATTCAATAACTTGTGTTTTTTTTTTTTTTTTACGTTAAATATCTATGTAGAAATTGTTTGCAATAACAATTAATTCGTTCTTCTTTAATTTTCTATAGTTAGCTTGTATATGTGGTTATACTTGTAAATAAAATATATTAGTGTCTTTTTTTTTTTAAAGAACTAGGCCAAAACGCTGGGATAAAATAAAATCGTAGTGATATTATGTGTGTTTGTTCTGGCAGAAGTCACTAAATCCAAATTTGCCTACTTTGAGAAGGAGGTTTATGTATTGGCTTGTTTTCTCATTAAGCCTGGATTTGACTTCTTTAAATGAAGTACAAATTAGCATATCGTTATATCTCACAATCATAATTTTGGTCTCTTGGTATTTTCTGCCAAATCAACCACGACAATATCATCGCAGTGTGCAATTTCATGTTTCATGCCTTATTTAATTTACGTTTTCTTCCTTTCTTAGCGTCTTTCTGTTTAATTTTATAAAGTTGGAACCAGAATATTCTTATAAATTGAACATCTATTTAATACTTAAATAATGATGCATAAAACAATTACTTAGGACGGACCAAGCGAGTTCATTTAACGACACTGATGACTTTTCGTGTTATATGTAAGGAGGTAGCTGTTGGTAAGAGTTGGCAACGCTGATGGATTGGCAGATACGGCATTGGAGGGGCTTCATGCCGGCTCAGGTAGGGATGGGACACCATCAGCATCCTCCACACTGCATCCTTAGTAAAGTTCTAGAGAACCTGGTGGTAGAATCGCTTGGGAGGCAGGGAAAGTCGATATAAAGACCTTGATCGCTGCTGGAGCCTATTAGAACTTTTTTTTTTCTCGTCGTAGAAGGTCGGCGTGTGCGAGTGTTGTTACCGGAAGGGAAACAATGTGGGAAGGTCGTGGTGCTGTTGCCCCCAGCCTTGCAGCGCGTGCGATGAGCCCTGCTTATCCCGCGCTAAAATAAAGAGAACGCAAACATGCGCAACAGACGATTGCTGTAGTGGTAGTTCCGTTATAGAAAACTACAAAAGTGACTAGTGTTAAATGTGTGTTGCTAAGGATATATAAATAACTTTTACAGTACTTTTGTTGGGCTTTGTTTTTGTGAGTGATTTATTTGTCGCAGCAAGAAGCTAAGAAGTTTAGAACAACCAGGAAGATAGTGCAACTGTGGGAAGCTGCAATGAATACTTACAAGGTATGTATTGCTCCGAATTAAAAATGAAAACAGACAGAGAGAAAAAATCCTACAAAATCCTTAAGTGAATTAAATACTTCCACAAATTTTGAGTGTTTTTTTTTAATCTTGCCTTTATATAACAACTACTTATATAAATATTTATAAAACTTTTCTATTTTAAATTGTAACGTTTTAATTGTGCTAATAGCTTTAAGACATAATAATTTTTTTAAAAAAAACAAAACATTTCATATTTTTTTTCTTTTTAATTATATGGTTTTTAAAGATAAACTTTTATTAACATTCTTTAAGATGAGAGACGATAAAGACAAATAATATATGTGACTTTAAAAAATGAGAATTAAAACTATCAAACCATAAACATAGATCAGAATTTTATCAGTAGCTTACATTCTACAACATTTTTCTTAGTGCTGCTACACAACACGTGTTTTAAAACCTCTGCAGGCACTGTTAAAAAGTTATTTAATTGGTATTTATATAAATTATTATTCCTTTCTCTGGAAGTACTTAGTTCTCTTAATAGCATTATAGCCTGTACTTTCAACTGGATACTTGTATTGATGTATGTTCAATATTTATGCTCCGTGCTTGTATTCATGTGTAAAACCTTCTGGAACTGAAAGACAGGCTTATTAACAAATGCTTATAGCTAGTGATTATAGCCATCTTTATCGAAACTATGCCAGCACCAATCATGTGACATTTCCCAGTGCGAGTATATGACACATTTTATGTGGAGACGTGAATGCTTGGTTTATCGGCGGTATGTTTTAGGATGCATGGTGCTGGTAACACCTGTTGAAATTATACGGGTTTGATACAGGTATCCAGTAACGAAAGTAGGTTTATAGCTTTAGTTAGTTATGCTTCCAAAACACTGTTCTCTTTACAAGCGTTTCTTGATAAATATTTCAGAATTTACATTTTAGTACAGTAACTCTGACAGATGTAAGTACATGTTTTTAAATGTTACTAAATAACGAACATATCCCAAATCTTCACCGTCAACTATCTCGCTCCAAGAAGCATACTAGACGTCGTTTTATGTTTGTTGCATTTCAAAAAGAACTACATTTCATGTATTTTTCTTGAAATTCAATGACTGTTGCCACTTTAGTGTTGTCTGTTTGATTTTTGTTCATTGGTGTTAGTCTTTGCAGTAATAAATGATTAAACGAAACTTAGATGCTCCTCAATTTTTCTGTTGTTAGAATAGAATAAAACAGGTTAAAATACAAAAGATTGGAAAGTTTTGCTCCTCTTTGCCATTACAGAAAAAAATAATTTTGAAAATTATTTATTACAAAATAAATAACATTTTTTTTTTTCATTCTGTGACTATTTCTACTTCTTGCTAAAATACATCAAACGGTGCCATTTTTACATCTAGTGTACTACTTTCTTTACAAAAAATTGCAATTCGATCGTTAATAATAGACTCATTCAATAAATTATTTTAGCCTAATTTGAATATATTTATTTATTTTGAGTATAACATTGAAGCTGTTAGTGAGATATATTTATCTTTGAATAAAATTTCAATCAATTACGTTCTATTATTTTAATATCTGCATTAGATGAAAAGTGAGGAAATGCTACTTATGTGCTTCACAAACTTACGAAATATTTCTAAATTTTAAACAGCATAAACACCATAGCTTAGCTACCGCCACGGGTGGCCGAGGTCGTTAAGGCGTGGACTCGTGGGTGGGAGATCTGGGGTTCGAACCCCGCCAGGACCGTCCTCCCTGACTGAGATTTTTTCCACGTTTTCCTCAGTCCTCATAAATGGCAACTGCCGGGGAGGTACCTTAAACTTAGGCCTGGAGGTTTCAGTCCTTAAAAAAAATCCCTTACCAATATATCATTTCATCTCATGTATCATCTGTGTTTACCGCCTGTGGTGCCTAAGTAGTAAAAACGGCGGTTAAACACCATTCAAAAAATAGCTTAGCTCTTTATTTTTAAAATGATAGACAAAATGTGTACACACACACACACACACACACACACACACACACACACACACACACACACACACACACACACACACACACACACATCAGTAATTTAAATCGGGGTTACTCTACATCCCAATTTCACTATATAGCTCTTTTAATAATTGCAATTTCTTTTCAGAATAGTTCAGAGAGGTTATAGCGCTTTTGGTTAGAAGAACCAGGTGTATCATTATATGGCAGTTCATTATTACTATTTTATTTACTTTTTTTAAGTTAACTTGCTGTTTATAAATTCTGGAGCTTTGTGTTGGGGTATTTCCTAACCAAAAATGTGCATGCCAAATACATAACATGCCTGTTCATACAGAATATCAAAAAATTAAAATTAGCATGCTAGAAATTATGCTATTAATCATCAAACAAAATACCCTTAAAGAACTTTGAATGTTACTTGTTAGCAGCACTTGTGAAAAAAGAAGCGAAAAACGAAAGTTTCGTCAAAGTTTAAGGGTTAAGTTTATTGTCCTTGGGGCTGAAATACTGCTAAACAAAAACATTTGGCCTAAATACCCAATCCAAATTCCATTAATTATTCTTTTTGAAAGAAATTGGTACTTTGTGGCAAGGTGCACATAAACATTTATTGCAAATGTTTGTTTCGCGTCGCTAATAGGACCCTCTTTAAACTTAGGTCATTAGCACCTATCCTATTCGGCATGAAACGGCCGATAAATTTTGCTCAGAGGCCTCTTCTTTCAGCCCCGAGGAGATTTTACGTGCCATAAATCTACCAACGCCGTAAAAACCATTGACTCTGGCCGGGAGTTGAACTCGCGACCTTGGATCTACGAGGCAATTATTATTAAGGAAAAAAAATTAATAAAGGAGAAACCCTAATCTTCATTTCCATGTATGTCGTAAAAGTCCTTTGTAAATATAAATGCTTTTAATAATTCCACTTAAAGCTATAGTAGCATATATACATATTACAAATACATTTGATGCATGGGGTTGTCGAATGTACAATACTGAATTAGAGAAAGTAAACAATAATAAAATATAAAACAGCAATAATCCATAAATTATAAGTAAAAAATGAGAAGAAACGGTATTTACAGATATATGATGGGAAAAAACTTACGTATTATTTACAATTATACTAGTTATTGCTTTCAAGCAGAAAGCGAAAATGCCCATATTCAACGAACGTATGTGATTTTGTAATCACACCATGCTATTCGACCGCTAATTGCCTTTAGAAAATGTTTTGGAAACAGCGTTTTTCTCAGGTGCTCCCAGTGGGCGCATTCGGCCACGAGGCAACCACCAGGACGGACTAACCTCTGATATAAGCTCTTTATCGACATAGCACATGCCAAATATTGAAAATGCCTAGCAGATAGAAAGCTTTGCTTGTCATAAAAGTATTCATTAATTTAAATATAGCCTAAGCATATGCAAAGAGGACAATGAACATTTTTGGGCACCTTTTTTTCATTGCCAGTGAACAGCTTTGATTCCGTTATAATATGACGTATCTTCATGTTAATAAATTTGACATCATGGCGTCATCACCACCAGAGGAAAAATAAGGTCTCTCAAACGATGCTTTTGCGTTGTGGCAACAGTTTTTAGTCAGATATAGCCATTTCAAATAAATATGCTGGACTGAAGCCACAGGATTGAATCATGTCTTGATGAATAAACATATTGTGGTCATCTGCAAATTTTTCCTTAAAGACAACCTTTAGTTTTTGAAGCAGAGAAGTTTAATTATATCCATTTATTTTGTTCTGATTAAAAAAAAAACTCTTCTTGTAAGATACCTTGGGAATTCCCTAAACAAGTTACAACTTTCCAAAGCAGTTTCATCTACTTGTCAAATGTGAACAACGGGAAATTCTGCTAGATGAATGAATGGTATCAGTCATACAGTAATACATTTTCTTAGGGGCCAGTGTGTTGGAAATCTGTGATAAAATTTCTAAACATGTAACATATTTAAAGGTATATCAGAGCATTTACATAATCAGCGATTGCCTAAGTCCCCTTTGGTTTATGCTTTGGAGAGTGCTGTAACAATCTGTGGTTCGTGACAAGGTCGCGTGCATCAACTTACAGATTTCATTAGAGAGGGGCTAAATCATCTTAAGATTACAAAATTATCTTTCGAATTGCATAAAATAAACAGGATTTCTAATAACATCCTGTTGCTATAGAGCTAGTGATATCCTCAGTAAAACACATATCGTGTGTATCGTTGCAGGTATCAGGGAATTCATCCACTTCCAATAATGAATTAATAAATACTGTATACTTTTTGGTATTGTGTATGTAATTCATTAGAAATAATACGTGTTTTTAACGGAAAATGTCCTTCACTACTTGTATATATTTATTTTGCAGTTATAAGTTTCAGTATTTTGTTTTATCAGTCTTGAAAAATGTTTTTTATTCTTTGGATGTGTTTAAGAGATACAACTTAGCACAGCAGATCTAAGAATAAAACACGGTTTGTGCATTTCAACACAGTCTACCGGGTGTAAAAACTGTATGTTATAAAGTTCCGTGGTAGGTAAATGGATCACTTCTTGGTCTAGTGGTTAGCGTTGCTGGCTGCTGGCCGGGAGGCCCGGGTTCGATTCCCGGCATCTACTTAGATAGGGAGTTCTGGAACGGCGTCCATCCAGCCTAACGAGGACAATTGGGATGGAGAGGTGGCGATCTCCGATCTGCTAAACCGCGATATAGCGATCAGCGGGATGCGGTGCGCTGATCACATACCTACCTGCAATACTCTACCAATAAAACATGTGTTGCAGATAGAAGACGCAATGATCGTCGCGGTAAAGCTCAGGTCCACATGGGTTTGTAAAAGGCTTTATTGTTATTGTTGTTTGTGTAGGTATATTGATACCATGTGATCATGTGTTGTTAATAAACTCATAACCAAAACGCTTTATTTACATGGTAGCGTCTCTGAAATGTGGAGCAGGACGTAGGCAGTACGGAAAGAAGTAACCGAAAATTGAAATATTGTAAGTAACTCCCATTTTAATCAACTACAGAAGGTGCCAATATGGCTGCAATCAACTTCGTGTGCATCGCCTGGTTGTGTCATGTCGAACTCTTGGAAAGATTCCCGGTATGTCTCAGATGACTCCAGCTGCTATAAGTCGTGCCACAAGATCTTGTTGTGTGAGTTTCATATACCAGAAGTGTCAGGTCAGGTGCGCGAGGGGATCAAGCTATTGGGCCTTCATGTCTAATCCATAATTATCAAAGGTGTTATTCAAATGATAGAAGTGTACTCGAGCTGGTACCACACCGAACGACGGATTTCCAGTAACTCGGGTGGCTGTGGGACACGGTGAAGGACTACTGTGCATCAAGTAACTAATGAATGCGATCTCTACTGCTTGTCGCGGCGTCTAATGGTTTGTTTACCTAGAGGCACCTATCTACTTATCACCAAGCAACATATATTTTTATACCCAGTACTCAGTAGGGACGGCTTCGGTGTTCCGCGAGATCGAATTCTGAGTGTGCATGTCATAACATTTGCTGTACATTCTGCTTTATGCTTCAAATGACTTTAAAGAAATGGCATGCTTTAATACAAAGCGAACATTTATTAGCTGTTAAAAATGACACCCATAAGAAACGAGTTAACAGTTCACTTTACTCAGAAGGAACGAGTACGGGATGTCATTACGAGAAATTGTTGCATCCACAGCGAAACAAATATGAGATCAGTGGATAGAGGTAGGACGATCACACAGACGTGAAGGGTCCCAACGGTTCCATGAACGAAATGATTGAGAAGACAGATTTTATTTCCGATTGGCTATTATAAATACGCACAGTGTTTTGCACTTTTAATAGTCTGCGTTCCTTTTTGAATAATTTAAACAGACCAGGCATGTATATGCTATCCAAACCCTAACAATAACTATTGCAGATTGAAGGCATTCCGAAGTATTAGCGTACTATGATGCTAAAGCTTAAGTCGCCGGGTTAATGGCGGTTGTCTCACTACACAGCCCTATGAAGTAAAGCTTACGCATAATTGTCTGGCTCCAAAAGTTGTGGCAATAATACCCTGAACCGAATTCTTCGTACCAGTTTCAGCAGTATAATAATCACCATATGAACACCGGCATTGACCTTGAAGAAAAAATTCTTTCAATAACTTTCCTGGGATTTGGAAATAATTTTTGGTTTGCCAAGAAGTATTCAGCTATTTCGTCATCCAAGAGTGTGTATACACTTCACCTTTTCTGCAAATGTTAATTGTTCCCTTACAGCGTTGTTTATCTCATGCTCAAATTTTCTGTTCTAAACACAGCGACAAAATTCTTGAGTGTGGAGTTGAAGAAATATTAGTGAATTATACTAGGAATATAGGTTACACAGAGTTCATAAAATCTCTGATGTATTTCAGTCATCAGATACTGGAAAAAATATTAGAGATGCCAACTTGGCATTTTCAGCATTGTAATTGTCAACTCACAAATTTTCTTTACACTGCGCTAGATGGCTGTCGTTATTATATTTCTTTTTGAGTAGTGTTTAACGCCCTTTTTCACTACTGAGGCATCACAGGCGGTGGACACTGATGATACATGAGGTGAAATGATAAATTGGGAAAGGATATTTTTTTTTAAGGAAGAAAGCGTTCCAGGCCTAAATTTAGGTACCTCCCCGGCATTTGCCTGTTATGAAGACTGAGGAAAACCTGGAAAAAAACCCAGTCAAGGAGGACGGTCCTGGCGGGATTCGAACCGCAGACCTCCCGCTCACGAGTCCGTGCCTTAACGACCTCGGGCACCCGTGGCGGTGTTATTATAGATACGCAATGTGTTTATTTATTCAGAAAATAGTTTTATTGTTTTCTCGAACGATCCATTTTTCCATAAAGGTTAATAGATACAATGTTCGGATATGAGGATCCAAGAATTCCTTTGTGCTTTGTGAAATGCAATGAGATAGCCCGAACGTTAACATATGGTGTGATCAGGTCATTGGGCTTTTCTTTTTCCAATAGACTGATGTCTTCCACAAGTGGAACACTTACAGCAAAACGTCTTTTTTTCCACCAGAATTGTGTACCTTGTATCTGGGCATAAAAATGTTCGTGATTGATTGAATTTATATTTCAACTATTTTCATTTGAAAATTGCAATGCAAATAAAAAAAAAAATCTCAAGTTGCTATCTCTAATAGGTGCATTAAATCCGCTAGAGACTTTATGAACACGCTGCATTATGGTAAATTTGTTTGGCCAATTTCCATTTTAGGAAAATACACAGAGTGCCAAAAATGTATACACACTTCAAGCAAAGAAAAAACTGTTAATATAACAAAAATGAATTCACACAAACAGAAAATGATGAACACTAATCATCTTAGACTTTTACAGTTACAACAGTTGCTCAAAATGCCCACCATCGACGTCGATAAGCTTCTAAATACGTTGAACTACTGATTAGCAACGTTTGCGAAAGTGTCCTTAGCGATTGCCGTTTCAATTTCTTCCCGAAGTGCTGTCAGTGTAGCTGGTTTTCTACGATATACAACATCCTTAAGAGTTCCCCATAGATAGAAGTCCAACGGAGTTAGACAGGAGAACGCGGTGGAAACTCAATCGGACCTCTTCGTCCTATCCAGTGCCTTGAATTCAGTGCGCGGGACTTGTTGCTGTGCCAGGTCTCCCAGATCTGCTCTTGTGAACGTCGCACACGGTACCACGAGTCTCATATTTGTCTCGAATGGGTGCAATTGTTACTCGCGTTGGCGGTTCTGTTCTGTACGCACGTCTCCACTGCTTTTGAACTTCAACAACATTCTCAGTTTTTCAATACCACTTCAAAATTGCTTTCCGCTGTTCAAACGATAATCTTGGCTCCATTTTGTTGTAGCAACGCTAGCATAACGTGACGTGAGTCACAGGTGTTTACAGAACATCATACGATAATCTTGTTTTCTTTTGTTCATTGCTGATTTACCTGTCATGTAGCAACGCTTGATATGATGTATGTGAGTCACATCTGTTTACAGAGCATCATACTTCACATCATTTTTTTGTGCAACTTTGAAATATATAAGTAGATTCTACTGTGAAAGTGTGTATACATTTTTTTGACACCCTCGATATATTTCGTCTCCACTGGGCACTCTGCTGCCGGTACAGTAACATTTAAACAACTAAACAGTATTAAGCTCGAGTAACCTATAATTGCTATCCGGTAAACACAGGATAACCAGCATTTTTCTAATAAAGCTCAAAGGGCGAAGAGGGGAAAATATTTACATAAATAATAATACGCTTAAAATGTGTCAATTATAATTAATAATTTGCATCAATACACTCCAGTCATCTCTGAACAATAGCATAATTAATATTGCTGATGTCAATAATAATCATTTAATCATGCCATTGTATTTCGGGCAATAACTTCATTACTATTTTTAACGCCGTTTGCCTCGAGTCTCTGTGGGAGAGAGTTTTTTCTTTTCTTTAATGTCCAATTTATTTTTCAAATTTGTTTACCTAACTGTTCCTTAGATGCAAAAGCGAGACTATATGCGTTTGTGTTGTGCTTAGTAGGAACAAGGTAAGCGTTAATTATTACGGTTTGAAAGCATTATAGTTCAAGTTGAAGGAAGGCTTGCGCCGGTGTAAGGTTATCTCTTAATCTTCCGCAAGTTTCCGCAGTGACCGCCCTGCAACCTTTCACTTTTTCACAACCTCTGCTAAACAGCAGAGCGCGCTCTCTACAGGCTGATTTGTTGCTTGTTTCTCTTAATCACAAGGCAAGATGCTCGGCACGTCCGAGCGGGGAAAGGTAAATACGGTTATTGAAGCTAATTGACAACCCCGGCATGCATATTGTGTGTCCTTTGGCTGCAACGCGGACAAAACATGGGAAAAGCAAAACACGCTCAGCTGCTGCCTTTTAGAAACACCTGCATTCCGTTCATAATGGGACATTATATGAGCCGCGGGGGCCACAAATGCAGGTAGGTGGTGCGCTTTGAAGAGGAGATTGAACCCACGACCTCTCTACGAAAAAAAGTTGCGCAGATTACTCAATGCTCTTTCGAACGTGGGCCATTGCTCTTCGATTTGAGTTTAGGTTTATGAATTATATTTTAGACGTAATAGTGTTAGTTGGAAAATTCATTGGATTATCGCAAATGGCGATTTCATTATTAACGTTATTTAATCACCGTTCCTCTTAAAATTTGTGCAAATTACATATTTCAGTGTAATTTCTAACATTCAAAGATCTCTATTGAGAAATACTCCGATCCCTCTTACCTGAATGCCTAGGGTTTATTCAGCGGCTGCTCAATACAGTGAAGAATTAAAATAATTTAAATATCAATATCTCCTTTGAACTGTTGAGGATGGTGGCCAGGGAATGTGCATATTACTATGTGCGCCAGGTATCTTGTTGAAGGTTTTATCCAAATCCGGGCTGTAGGGTGGATGGTCGATCTCCTTGATGCCACATTTCTTCACAGCTTCCTTTGTTACAAGAGCTGTGTGCACAGACGCGTTGTCGTGAAGAAGGCGCACACCACCACTCACTTTCCTTGCCCTTTCTCTTTGATGGAAGCACGTAGTCTGTGCAGTAGGCCAGCATAGCACTCCCCATTTACTGTGGTGTTCCTCGCCTTCAAGTCAATGAAGAATATTCCTTCACAGTCCCAAAAGATTGTAGCCAAGTTGTTCTTGGTTGACTGAGTGACCTCGACCTTTATAGGAGGTGCTTCGCCATGTTTATGCCACTCCATTGATTCTCTTTTGGACAAGGGATCATAGTAGAGGATCATAATTTCATCTCCTGTTACAATGGTTTGCAGAACTTCTCTCTCGTAGCCACGCCAGAGCTCCAAAATTATCTGACAACAGGTGACTCGTTGCTCCTTTTGGACTGAGAAAAGACGTCTAGGCACTAACCTTATTCATGTTTAAATGTTCATGAATAATTTGAAGGACTGTTGTTTTAGAAAGGCTCAACCTTGCTGCTGTTTCTGTAACTTTGAGCCGCCTTTCTCCTTACACAAGAGCGATCGATGTTTTCAGGAGTGAGCACCTCCAAGGGCCGACCTGCACGCTCTTCGTCTTCAATGCTTTCTCGACCCATTTAAAAAAGTTTTGCCCATTCTTTTACGGTAGAATATGAGGGGGATGCTTCTCCATATACACCGCCCAATCGCTGTTTAATTTCATTTAAAGTAAGTCCATCTTTTGTGAAGGATAAGTCCATGCTCCATTCTGAACATGTCACAATCCTCTACATAAAGCCTTCTTTATGCAACTATATCTGAACAACTGAACACAGCGTAGTGGAAGTTACAACTGCAATTATTTACTTAACAGATTATGCATGACACCAGATAAGGGTTTTTCGAAGGCGATAACTCTTATCGTCGAGGCCGGAAACTTATGGACCTACCCTCTTACGTCAGATAGTAATGGCCAACTTAATGTGCAGTAAAAAAAAACTTGAAAACTGCATCTTGCTGTGGAAAATGTGAACAGGATCACTACCGGATGCTCTGTTTCTCTTTGGACGTGTGAAAGAAGAAACAATATACGCTCAGAAACCAAGGTAGCAGCTTGCAAGAATTGACTGACATAAAAAGTAGGCCAGCAGAAGCAGCCTGAGAGAACAAAAGATCACATATTTTACCTTCTGCAGAAGAGCACTCAGAAAACGTATCTTAAATGATGCTGTATTGTTTTTCATTGTGAACTAGCAGTTTCAGAATTATAAAAACAAGTAAAGCGAAGAAAGATATAAAGGGGGCAATAAAATAATTAACATTCCACCTCTGCGCGTGCAACACATGTCAGCTTAGCGAATCATGGAAATGACGATGTCACAGGGCTGGTCTAGACGCCAGAAATATGCTCAGAAGTATATTTACGTATATCTGGCATTATAGGACAAGTTTAACGCGCGGCAAGTGTTTAATAAACAAGCGACAAACGAGCCTATCTTTTACCTAAAAATGCCTCTAGCCTCGGATAGTATACCAAGTTGCTAAAGATTCCATTTAGATTGTTAAAATTAGCATTTACCTCAGTCTTGTGCTAGCTTTTTTTCTCCTCTCAATCATCACCCTCTTCAAATGCTATACGCTTGATGTAGCAAGTACTATTTCTAAAGCACCGATATAAGGTGAGACATGACGAAATAAAGGGAAGTGTTGCAACTAGGTCTAGGACTTCAAATGGAGTTGGTGTGTAACAGCCTACACAGTAGCCCTCTTGTGTTCCCTGATATCGGTACCGCTTGTTAATCCCTTATTTTCCAAATACTTGCTAAGTGTTACTTTTAATGCCTCAAAACTTTTCATAATAGATACTATACTGCAAAGGCCGTATTTCAATGTGATACAGCAAGACATCTAATATTCTGATTATGGTAGAAGGCGGCTTGTGTTATGTGCCAACAATTTTGTTACAGTGTTTAACATCTGTCTTTACTACTGTGGTATCAAGTCCGCGATAACATGTGAAAGAAAATTTTCTTCTAAGGGGAAGTATGCGTTCCAGGTCTACTTTAAAATCACCCGTATGACATTTGCCATTATTGAGGAAAACCTAAAAAACACAATTCAGTTCAGAAGGGTGGCTGAACCGGGGCGGGGGGGGGGGAGTTTATACGGCAGAGCTTCCTTGATGGTGTTTACTATTATTGTGCTAGCTAAAATAACTTATTGGGAAAAAGATACGGCAATAACACAAATTCCAGCATCGTTCTTTTCCTGATAAAGAAAGGAATAGTAAGAATACGGGAAAATTGTTCTAGAAATACAGGAAGATGACAGAAAAAGGTTAACAAAGGAAACAAAGAGGACGGCTAAAGACAAGAGAAGAAATAAAAGAAAAAGAGTTTTTCATCTCTTTTCTTTCTCTTTTTCCGTAAAAGTTTCATTGACACTGGGAAGAAAAACGCTCTGTTCTTTTTCTTCAACATTACCATCAGCTCACATTCAGAATTTGGTTTTGAGCCTTCGGGCTTCATTATGCAATAACAGTCATTTATTGAAATGCGGTGTTTTCCTTATAAACTGTACCTATTACCTGTTACCGCATGCTTTTAAACACTACAGTGAACACAATTCATTGTGGTGTAAGAATAGCCCGCATGCTGACATTTACTTTCACTTACAGGCAAAATTAGCGGCACATGATGAACTAGAGCAGTCCTTCGGGACCCCTCCCCCCTTGTTTTGCTTGTTTCTTCCTCCTCCTCGACTTTTTTTTTTGCATGCACGGTCGAATGAGCATTCTTTGTCAATTAGATGTTCAATGTCAGTGAACTGAAACAGTCGCTGATGCTTGAAATAAACTGCTGAGTAAATTAACCTGGACCCCATTCCATTGATAAAGCTTTAAGGGTGGCATGCTAAAAACCAGAGAAATTAGAAACCTATACAAGACCTTAGGGACATGTGGCAACCACCTGACCTCTCCTGTTTGAACACACCGTTAACAGAATTGGAGAATATTAGGGTTAACTGTTAGAAACACACATAAAAACGATTACCCTTCAAGATAGAACACTCTAATTACTGTAACATTGTGAATGGTTCAGCTTTTAGTGGAAAATTAATAGAATAGAGTGGTATATGCAATTCCTTTTTACTCTGAAAATTGTTTCACTTTTGCCTCAAATATCAGAGAAAATCACCGGGGCATTTATGTATAATGAGCAAATTGCATATATCTACACCATAGGTTAAGACATCTTGAATACAAGGGCATAATTGAAAGCCATAACATTATAGAGTAAGGATTTTCAGTTTTCACATACAATTCTTTGATTATAGTTTATTTAAAAAATAATTCGGTATGCTTTGATTAATGGCCCAACAGAAAGTATTTGGAATAGTCGAAACATTATCTGCTTTAGAATATTTTCATTAATGTTTGAATTTTAAACTAGCAGCACTTTATAGCATTTTCAATGAATAAATGAATGAGTTTATTTTAAAACAATTATTCCACTACATATTTAATTATAGTTAAATTTTGGTATACATTCAAATTCATGCAATTAAAACTGTATAATTAATACCAGTATAAATAAATAATCTACTAAAATTAGTAGATACAGAGCCTTCAGTGCTTCCAGTAGACTCTCTCTTTTAGAAGGTTAAGGGCTCAGTCAGCTGGTTCCCCAGAACAGCTCCCCACCCTAATCTCTATTTTAGTCTTCCCTTATTAATAATATACCGCCAGAGGTGTCCGAGGTCGTTAAGGCGGATTCGTTTGAGTTTTGAATCCCGCCAGGATTTCCTCCAGGTTTTCCTCAGTCCTCATCAATGGCAAATGCCAAGAGACACCCTAAACTTAGGCCTGGAACGTTTCCTTCCTTAAAAAAAAAAAAATCATTTCCCAATATTTCATTTCATCTCATGTATCATCAGTGTCTACCGCCTGCGGTGCCTCAGTAGTTAAAACGGACGTTAAACACTATTAAAAAAATCAATAGTACATTTTCTTCTTACCCTATCTATAACTTCATTAATCTTGAGAGTTACTTTTTGCTACCCAGATTCTATTACATCTTAACATCAAGGTTGTAGATGTATTAAAGTGTGGGACAGATCTTAATGACCTCGACCCATCCCACCGTATTCTGAGTGTCTAGTATTAACACTTCCGTGATACACTGCCACGAGATATCTGATAATAATCCATCGTTGCCACTTTTATTTCGTACTTCAAAGATTGAGCAGTAACTGAATATTTTCCGTTTCTCGTATCAAAGAATGTCTTAGATTTGACTTGGTGTATTTACGGACGCTCTTTAACATCTCAGGTCATCAGCATCCCATTCAAACGGCCGATAAATTTTGCTCAGAGGCCTCTTCTTTCAGGCTTGAGGTTCTTTATCGTGCCGTAAATGTACGACACGGGACCACCGGCTTTACTTTCCTTCCGAAGGAAGTCGTACTTAGTATTTTTACGCCGGAAAAAATCCATCGGTCCTGGTCGAAATCGAAGGGTGCCTTTGTTGATAAATAAGTAAAACATAAATAAATAATTTATCTCACGTCCATATCCAATCTCTATTAGAACTAAATACATTACAGAAACTTGAAAACGCTGTTTTCCAGACCATCATTCTTCGCGCGTATCATTTCAACATAACATAAATAACAACTGGGTTAACTGTAATTTCATTGCCAAGAAAATATCCTTCAATGCTTGTCTCCTATTAAAGGAAAACGACTGAAGTGCCGAAAATTCCTCCACGATCCCTGCGAAACCAACTCAATACCTCATACGTATAATATAAACCTATGACCCCTTAAAAATATAGCGGTGCTACATGGCAATGCATTGGGCCCACACGTGCGCCTGCCCATGCATAACACAAATGTTAAAAATTGGGAATGAGAATGGGCGATATCTTGTAGTAAGTAGGTCGGTCCTGATGTGTAGTGGTAACCACCTCCTAAATCCAAGATCGCGTGTTCAAACCCGGCCAGGATCTATGGATATTTTTGGGTGTAAAAAATCCTAAGCATGGCTTCCTTCGGAAGGGAAGTAAAGCTGTGGGTCCCGTGTCGTACATTTACGGCACGCAAGAGAACCTCAAGCCTGAAAGAAAAGACCTCTGAGCAAAATTTGTTGGCCGTTTCACGCCCTGATTTGTTGATCTGAGATGTTAAAGAGCGTCCGTAAATAAATCTGATCAAACAACTGTAGTAACAGGTCAATGTTCAATGGATTAAGTGACCTTAAGCCTGAAACAAAAAAGGAGAGAAAGGGAATGAACAGATGCCTAAAGACAGAATAAAAAGAGAAAAAGAGACAGAGAGAAATGGAACGTCACAAGATAAGAAGAGCGAAGGCATTGATTGGTGTTACAGGTAGAACAACATAGAGAAGAGAAAGAGAAAAATAAAAAATGGAGTAAGATTATAAAAAGTTATATCTTCTTTAAAAAAAAAGCACTCGTCTTTATAGCTTTCTCAAAATATTTGCATACATTTTTTTTTTTTTACTTTTGTTCAACGTTTCGCTCCTATAAAGAACTGCATTTACCTATCGAACAGAACGCCTCAATAGACAGGAAAAGGAAGTGGTGTATATGTTTCACCATACCGGACTGTGATGATAAAATTTCACTTTTCTCTCCCTTTCTGTGGAAAGCTCACGATCACCGCCTCCGGTGCAGCAAAATCTAGTCATGCGTATTAAATCACGTTCCCAATCGTCGAAACACTGTATTTGTTTTATGTTTCCTTCCTTTCTTTTTGATGAACAACGTTTTGCAATTAAGGAGAATAGCACCGCCACGAGTTAGCCGTTGTTTTATTTTCCTGTCTCTTGTTTGTGCTGGAGAGATTTAGTATAAGCGAACTAAATTCTGATGCCCCCCTTACATCTGATCTTTCCACGCTAGGTCATGAACTCAATAGAAAGCAGTGCTAATAATGCATGTGTGTAACTTGTTGAAGAATGAGTAACCAAGTTCGGGTCTGCAGACAAGAAAATATTTTTATTTTGGAACCAGGGTGCGAAAAAATAAACGAACTAACGTCTGGGACTTTGACCTACCGTACAGATGCTCTTCTAATCTGAGTTACCGCGCCCAGTCCAGCTGTAGCTACAAATCTGCCCTCTGTTATATCCTGGCGAACTGTAAGGTTATGCCAAGGCAGCGTTTTTATCTCTAAGAGGCGACTCAAAACCTTCTCTTCATAGTTAACCACGCTCACCATCGTCGTCTGCACTGCTGGTCATTAAGATTGCAACGCCCATAAGAGACGCGTTAAACCGACCTCACATTTTCTCAGAAGGAACGAAAATACAACAGCCAGCGGGTGTCAGAATTAGATCAACGGATCGAGATAGGACGAACACACAGACGTGAAGGATCCCAAAGACCCCATCAAACAACGGAAATAGAAGACAGACTTCAAACACGCATAATATGTTGCAATTTTTATAGCTAGAAGTGTACATAAGGTATTGGACTATATAAACTCGTTGTATCTCCAACAATGACTGATCCAACCATATCTTCTTCGGCCGATTAAATTTCTCTTTGCATTTTGTTTCTATGTTATTTTGGATGAGCAAAACAAACAGTACACCCTGTGTATATAGCTGTAATAATGTGATTAACTATGAAGCCTGGGTCGCAAATACTTAAACATTTCGAATCACCTCTCTTAGGGGTCACAACGAGATAAATTTCTCCGAAGTATAATAGATTTCCGGCTATGGTCGGGCAGGGCGCAGTAACTCAGATAGTAAGAACATCAGTACAGTAAGCCGAAGATCATTGGTTAGATTTCCGGCCTCTAGTTTAATCTATTTTACACTAATACACGACTTATGTAAAAGAAGAAGAATAATAAGAAAAAGACTTTATAAGAAAGAGCCGTTTCTCAATTGGCCACATTCTTCTTCCTTCTTTTGTCACGTGCTTACAGTTTTGGGCACTATCGAGAAATATTCTTGGGACAACAGAAATATATCCGGAATATTTTGAGAAACTGGGCAAAGATATATTGTATAAAGGATTAATGATACATTTCAGTATGCAAGGAATAAAATCCAACAAAAATAAGTTAATGGGTTTTTCTGCACTCCAGCACCCATTACTGTGTACCTAAGTGGCTATTTTAATGTAATCGTACTTCGTACGTGAAACGAAATGAAAGGGTCATAGGAATCGTTCTAACATTACACAAAACCAGTTGCAGAAATTTCTCTACTTACATCATCACGTGGCTGTAATTCCGGTATAACATTTATCTTATAAGATTTTAATTTTAAAAGTTTGGTGTCATTCTAAGCCGAGTTTTGTGCAATTCCTGTTTCCTTCGCAGAGGTTTCCAAGCGTAAAAATCCTAAGTATGGCTTCCTTCGGAAGGAAGTAAAGACGTGGGTCCCGTGTCGTACATTTACGGCACGAAAAAGAACCTCAAGCCTGCAAGAAAAGGCCTCTGTGCAAAATTTGTAGGCAGTTTCACGCCCTGAATTGAATGGGACGCTGATGACCTGAGGTGTTAAAGAGTGTCCATAAATAAATCAACAACAAAATGGGTAAACACATTGCGGTTTACTTTCATTTTCTTATCGAGAACAGATCCCGTTCCCAAGATTACGGAAGTATATCCTGAGGTGTAGGATTGCCAGGGAATTTCCTTATAAATCGCCATTTCACTTGTCTGCAAACAAATTTCTGTGTTTTAAAGTGCACTGACTTTTTGACATTATAAGAGTGCTAATATACAAATATATCACGAACAAAACCACTTCATTTTATGACTTATCATCTTAAAATCATCTAAACGGCACAAAGACAACGCTCCATCTACTGTAGTCGGGGACACTGAACGTCAGAGGGACCAGTTGACAGTAGGGTTTCTGGGCTGTAGCTGCTCAGCTAAAGCGGATAAACTCGATTTGAAAGTCCTATATTTATATTTCTCTGTATATGACATGCTTTGGAAATTTGTATACTTTGTGTAGTAAATTAAGGGCGTTGTAAACATTCCGTGTTTGTATAAATGTCTATTCTAATTGTAAGCAATGGCTATAAAACTGAGGCAGATATGTCTTCAACAAGTCAATGTAAAGCTTTATTGAGCCTAGCCAGATCACTAGATAATTCTTACTTAAATTGAAGAAGTGAAAAATACGATGGTAAGTCCATAAGTTTTGAACTTCGTCTTTTTCTAGCTATCATAAAGACAAAAACAATATTTCACCTTTCTATATAGTTACTCTTTATTGCAATACACTTCTCACAGTTTTGAATTAACATTTCACCCCCCCCCCCAAATATAGTCAGATGAATTGTCTGCAAACTGGGCATATACAGCATCCATCACTTCTTCGTCACACTTAAATTTCCTTCCTCAAAGGTCCTTCTTGATTTTTGAGAAGAGGAAATAGTCACTGAGAGCTCTAGCTTTGGGCTGTAGGGTGGATGGTGGAACTCCTTGAAACCACATTTCTTCACAGTTTCCTTTGCAACAAGAGCTGTGTGCACAGGCGCGTTGTCGTGAAGAAGACGCACACCACACCACCACTCAGCTTTCCTCGCCTTTTCTCTTTAATGGAAGCACGCAGTCTGTGCAGTACGGCAGCATAGTACTCCCCATTTACTGTGGCGTTCCTCTCCTTGAAGTCAATGAAGAATATTCCTCCGCAGTCCCTAAAGAATGTGGCCATGATCTTCTTGGTTGACTGAGTGACCTTGGCTTCTTCAGGTTTTTGCCCCCCCCCATTTATTCCCTTTTTGACAAGGGACCATAGTAGAGGACCGTAATTTCATTTCCTGTAACAATGGTTTGCAGACCTTCTCTATCGTTACAATGGTAGATCTCCAAAATGCCTGACAACAGATGACTCGTTGCTGCTTTTAGACTGAGGAAAGAAGTCTAGGCACCCATCTTGCACTAACCTTATTCATGTTTAATGTTCATGAATAATTCGAAGGACTGCTTAGAAAGGCCCAACCTTGCTGCTATTTCTGTAACTTTGAGCCGCCGGTCTTCCATAATTTCTCCTTCCACAAGAGTGATGTTTTCAGGAGTGAGCACCTCCAAGGGCCGACCTTCACGCTCTTTGACTTCAATGCTTTCGCGACCCATTCGAAAAAGTATGGCCCATTCTTTTACGGTATAATATAGGGAGGATGCTATCCCCTATACACCGTTCAATCGCTGTTCAATTGCATTTGGAGTAAATCCTTCTTTTGTGAAGAACTTAATAACAGCTCGATTACTCCATTTTACACATGTCACAATCTTCTACACATAGCCTTCTTTATGCAACTATTTCTGAATAACTGAACACAGCAGAGCGGAAGTTACACCTGCAATTATTTGCTTAACAGATAAAACATGACAGCAGATTAAGGCAATAGTCTTTATCGTTGAGACCTGAATCTTGTGAACCTGCCTTCTTATATAATGCATTTTCATGTGTTTCTTTTTATTATTTATTTCGCAGTAAGGTTCCTGGCGATTTATAGTAAGTAAATATTCAAATTCGGCATTTGTCTTTTCGATTACGGTAAAACACACAAAGGGGTAGAGTTGAAAAAGGCGATTTTTATGTTATTATCAACATATTAGAGGAAGCCATTGGTTGTATTTCTTCTAGCCAGTTGTGCTACTGTTATAGTAAAGCTGTTCTTGTGAATTCATTTAGCATTTGGAGTACTGGCGTCTTCTTTTGGAGAAATAGGAGTTTCCTATCTTTAAAGAAGTAATATTTCAGAAAAAAAATTAGCATCCAAGGTTTTGAATTGTATTGGAAATGTCCGTTTTCTTTCTTGCTTATTTGCGATTACACAAGGCTTATTTAAGTATTTGTGTCTGCGTCAAAAACCGACATCATATGGCTCGCATTGCTATTATGTTCGACAAACTGTGATTTCTGTTTGATGTTGAATAATATTAATGTATATACAAGGCTATGTAAATAATCGCGAAAATAATTAAAATAAACTATAATAGGTTCTTCAAAAGTATTGTAAATTTTAATAAATCAAAACAAAGATCGCAAGAAGACAAAATAAAAGACTGTGAAAAATCGGAGGCTGGAACACTTGTTATTTAGCTTGTAGCTGAAGTTATCTGTTAGCTTTTGAATCAGGTGTAGAGATGACAATAATTGCGAGAGATTATTGTGCATTACACGTAATACAAACACGAGTATCTGGCCTGCAAAGTAGCTCTGTAGCTAATTGTAGGCTCTATTCCCATTTCCTATGGGAACCCTAAGGCATTAATTCCATCGTAAGAACTGAACAGAGTCGAAGTGGCGCCCTACAAAAATATTTCCGGTAGCTAATGAGTTTATTTGCCGCAGACGTACGTGCTAACTAGCAAGGGGAACTTCTTGCAGCTCTTCGCGGTTTTCCTCGACATATTCTAGATCGGCACTTGTCGCAGCAACTTTTCTTTCACTCATTTCATGGGCAGTGAACACCCAGTGAACTAGAAACAGAAATAAGGCGTGTCTCTCATTCTAAATTAAACGAAGAGTGAAATAAAATTAGTAAACTTTGACTACATTTTAATCTTTTGATGTGTTCTGTGAGTTATTAGTAGTTAAGGTTTGATTTATAAAACAGTTTCTTACTTTCACACTCAGTAAAGCTACAAAAGAAATGTACAAGCAGCATTCCTTAAACGAGTTACCGTTATACGAGGGTAGGTCCATAAGTTTCCGGACTTGCCGGTAAGGATTATCGGCTTCATAAAATCCTTACCTGTTGTCATGCCTTAACTGTTAAGTAAATAAATGCATCTGTAACTTCCACTCCGTTGTGTTCAGTTGTTCAGATATAGTTGCATAAAGAAGGCTATGTGTAGAAGACTGTGACATGTTCAAAATAGAGTATCGAGCTGTTATTAAGATCTTCACAAAAGAAGGACTTGCTCCAAATGAAATTAAACAGCGTTTGGACGGTGTATATGGGGGAACATACCTCTCATATACCGTAAAAGAGTGGGCCAAACTTTTTCAAATGGGTCGAGAAAGCATTGAAGACGAAGAGCGTGCAGGTCGGCCCATGGAGGAGGTCATTACTGAAAACATCCTCTTGTGGAAGGAGAAATTATGCAAGACCGGCGTCTCATAGTTACAGCAAGCTTGGGCCTTTCTAAAACAACATATCTTCGAATTATTCATGAACATTTAAACATGAATAAGGTTAGTGCAAGATGGGTGCCTAGACTTCTTTCCTCAGTCCAAAAGCGGCAACCAATCATCTGTTGTCAGGTATTTTTTGGAGTTCTGCCGTGGCATCGAGGGAGGTTCTGCAAACCATTGTTACAGGAAACTACAGGAAACTATGGTCCTCTACTATGATCCCTTGTCCAAAAGAGAATCAATGGAGTGACGTAAATCTGGAGAACCACCGCCTCTAAAGACCAAGGTCACTCAGTCAACCAAGAAGATCGTGGTCACAATCTTTTGGGACTGTAAAGGAATATTCGTCATTCACTTCAAGGAGAGGAACACCACAGTAAGTGGGGAGTACTATGCTGGCTTACTGCACAGACTACGTGCTTCCATCAAAGAGAAAAGGCGAGGAAAGCTGAGTGGTGGTGTGCACCTTCTTCACGACAAAGCGCCTGTGTACATAGCTCCTTTGCAAAGGAAGCTGTGAAGAAATGTGGCTTCAAAGAGATCCACCATCTACCCTATAGCCCAGATCTAGCATCCAGTGACCCTTTCTTCTTTTCAAAACTCTAGAAGGACTATCAAGGAAGGAAACTTAAGTGTAACGAATAAGTGATGGATGCTGTACTCGTATATGCCTATTTTGCAGACAAGACTTCTGACTATTGGGGGGGGGGGGTTCAAAGTTAATTCAAGGAGTTGAGAAGAGTATTGCAATAAATGGTAACTGCATTGATAAGTGAAATTCACTTTTTGTCTTAATGATACCTAGAAAATATTAGGCCAGAAACTTATGGACCTATACTCATAAGAACGAAATTAAGCAACTAAGACAATCTGAATAGAACTTCAAATTTCACCTACACCACGTATACCTCTTTGCCCTTCTTGGAGAAGGGCATAACTGTTTAACACATAGCCTCACTAGTGCACTTATACGGGCGGATACGAAGCTGCCAAGTGCTGCAAATTTATACTACTCTAAAGAGATGTTTTCTAAATGTAAGCAGAATGTATGAATTAAAATTAAGGTGACACGTGGCAGGAACGTGGGGGAATTTCATGTTGTGTCTACGTGTAACTGTGGCAATGAAACCTTGTCATATCGAACGGTAGCCCAGTGGGTGTTAATCTTTCGACAAGGGTGTGATGGTGTAGAAGATGAACAATTTGTTCTCGTAGCACATTACGTTGGTTTTAATTCAGTCACTGCTGAAAGTGGATCGGCAACAACAGTGAAGAGTTAGTTGCAGAAGTGAGACAAGCCACGCTCCAGAGTTGCCATAGATTGCTCATTCTCAGACATCAACAAAATCGACTTAATTAGCGGCCTACGATGCCTGATAAATGTGACAGAGAATTATATTGAAGGAATGCAAAAGCGTGTCGGTTCTACAATAAACGATTTGCTACTAATGAATATATTACAATTTCTTTCTTTCTAATGTAAATTCAGTGCTTGTAACTGAAACGGTGGCATGTTACCGTAGTTCAGTTTGGTCGTAGCGTAAAAAGCAAGTCAAATATTTTACTCTATGCATAGTTTAAGTCCAAGTGCGTAGATTATTTCACAACACTCCCAGGCCTGTTTAGTCTTTCATTTCATTTTCTTTCTCGTGGTATTTTTATTTTATGACATTTTTAAGGGATGAAAAAGTAGAACGTTCCTTATAGAACCGTATAAAGAAAATCTCGTATAGAATCTAATTACCAGAAATTGATATTACAAAAAATATATTTCAAACCAATTAAACTGCTCACTTTTTTGCAAGCAGAACATATTCTT
Source organism: Metallyticus violacea (assembly GCA_030762175.1). Classification (NCBI taxonomy): domain Eukaryota; kingdom Metazoa; phylum Arthropoda; class Insecta; order Mantodea; family Metallyticidae; genus Metallyticus; species Metallyticus violacea. The sequence continues at coordinate 103,059,596 of CM060830.1, read as the reverse complement.
ACATATTTGCGTTTTTTGTTCATAGTTTGTTGGAAAATTTAAGTGTTTAAATGCTCTCTCACACGTTTCAAGGCCTGGTTTATCTACTGATATCCTTGTTCAACACGCTGATGAAGAATTCATTGCTGTCAGTAGATTTTAAATGACCCACTGAAGTAATTCATTGGCCTGAGACGTCGATCCTGGTGGTGTAGTGGTTACCATACTTGCCTTCTAAACCCAAGATCGCTGGTTCAAACCCGGCCAGGACCGATGAATTTTTCCGGGCGTAAAAATCCTAAGTGTAATTTCCTTCGGAAGGGAAGTAAAGCCGTGGGTCCCATATCGTACATTTACGGCACGAAAAAGAACCTCAAGCCTGAAAGAGAGGCCTCTGAGCAAAATTTGTCGGCCGTTTCACGCCCTGAGTTGAATGGGACGCTGATGACCCGAGATGTTAAAGAGCGTCAGTAAGTAAAGCAATCAAAAAAAAAAAAAAAAAAAAAAAAAAAAAACAATGGCCTGAGACAATGGATTGAACAGTCCAGGATGTTGATGTCCACGAGCTAGTCCCATTTTTTTACATTTAGAAAAATTTTAGCGGTATCACAACTACCGTAATGTCCCATATCATACATTAACGTGTTGAATTAAGTCTAGTAGAATTTCTTCCAGCAAATGGGAAGAGGACACTCCTATCACAGTTAAAAAAAATTAAAGACCCGATAAATTGTTTTTTAATGTTCTAACGTATAGTTAAGTTGACCTATTGTTGTTTATGAAAAATTTCAGCAGCTCTTTGCTGATTATTATGAAATTTCTGCGTTCCATTCCTTGTATACACTGTTTCGTCGGCGAATAAAACACATTGGCACATCTACCATTAGTATTGGTGAGAAAAATATTTGTACCTGGAGAAGGAAAACAAATTTCTAAAATAGTGCCTCAAATTGAAACATTAACAATATTAACAGTTATATTTCTCTAGTAAATGTAATTATCAAATAGCTATAAAAGTGGTGGAACAGATTAACAAGAAAAGAGAAGGGTATTATTTCTATGATAATTATAAAATTATAATAATAAAAATAGATAACGTGGAATAACAAATTTCCTCAAAACACCGCAAAAGAGCTGTAACAAGAAACTTGATTTAGGAAAATTTAACTAAGGTATTCAATGTATTATCAAAATTAATAAAGAATTCATTTTTTTACACATTTAAGAAACAAACTGGACCGCTGGTCAAGTTAGGTAACAGAATAACACAAGCTATGTGACGAGTGACGGGGGAGTGAGTCGTTTGTAACTCGTGGCCTATTGTACATTTTCTACCTGTTGTCTGCGCTTTAGTACCAACATAACTTCATTCTTGTTTTAGTTCTTAGAAATTCTAATACAGGAAACGATGATTTGCTAATCCACAGGTCAAAGACTGTGTTTTCCCGAAAAGAGCAAATGATCAACCCCCTCAACAGACAACAAGCAAGACAATAGGGAAGAGAGAATCACAATACGTGCTCTAACCAATCAGCAGTAAACACTATTTTCAAGAAACTTCCAGCAAAGCGAGCGTAACCGGAATACAATGAAAGTGAGGGAAAAAGAAGAAGACGTAAAAAAAGAAGAAGAATGGACTGTACAACGTGATATCACGGTTACAAAAACAAAACTGATGTTTTATTTACTCTTCAAAACATGTTCCGATTTGCATGCATACTTTTTATCGGTTTTTATTCCTCACGTGCTGAAATTCATCATTAACCATTTTTACAATTTGTTTATTTTTTCCAGAATCTAAAAATATTCCTAGATATATTTATGTTACCCCAGGATTGTTGTTCGACACTACTCGAGGTGAAGGACGCTTGACAAAAGAAGAAAACAAACAAGGTGTTTCAACATCCCGGCAGTACCTAAGTTTTCACTTATATGGAAAAGTGTTATTTCACGCTTTCACACGTGCTGAGTGTAATAAGAAAATATTCAGAAGCTCTGCATTCCTAAAGGAAGGGAATGCTAACGATTGCGAGCTATCGAGGCGAGATAACGTGAGAATCGATTTATCGCTGCGCTCTTCTTAATTTGGTGCCAACACCTCGACTCGCTGGCATTCAACTTGTGAATGAGCGATCGCGTTTTAAATGGAGTGTGTAATTAAGGGGATGTTCACACTGTTGCGGAGTCAAATTGCCCTTCCGCTTCCTGTTATTGACTTGGAAACGCAGTCAGTGTCGAATTGGCTTGCCCCATCTAGCAAACTAAATCAGGTTCAACAACACAAAGGCCATTACCGCAACTGCGGTTTGGGCAATAAGCTTAAGTAGGCTTCTAAGGATGAATCGATTTTGATAGGAAAGCTGGCTTTAGTTTAGCAGTAAAGTTTTGTCTAGAAGGTATGCTTATGTTATTACTTTGTTACCGTCTCCAGAGAAAGGTATGCTCGGTGAAATAATGTCCCCATTTTAGTTAAATAAAATTTGCATATGAACTTTTGCATTAATCAACAATAATAACATAAAATTATAATTCAGAAAATCCATAAATAGGTGTACGTAGAAAAAATACAAAATGTTTCTGCCTTAATATTTATCAATATACGAGATAGAATGAAAAATAAAGTACTATTTTTATTAACATAGATATATGTACAAAGGATTTTCAGCAAAATCCACTACTTTCAATGCAGATCCGTCACCGCCTCACTAATGCCTGTATTATAATTCTTCTTCCAAGCCTGGTTTTCCATAGCCCCACGTGGACCTGAGCTTTACCACGACGACCGCTGCGTCTTCTACCTCATGGTAGAGTGCAGTATTGCAGGGGTCATGTGATGAGCGCACCGCATTCCGGCGGCCGATATATCGCGGCTTACTAGATCGGAGATCGCCATCTCTCCATCAGGCAGCTTCCCAATTGTGCTCACGAGACTGCATGGACCCCATTCCAGACCTTCCTATCTTAGAAAAATTTCTAAGGAGGTACCGGGAATCGAACCCGGCCAACAGTCAGCAACGCTAACCACTAGACCAAGGAGGTGGTCAATGACTGTGTTACTCGAGGAAATTAATCTTTCGACTGACTGCATAACCACATAATCACCACATCTTTGCCCTTTCTTAAGAGGATCAAAAGCATCACAGGTTCCAGTTCAGGAAAATGTGGGAGGTACTCAAAATGCACCCCCGCAATCTTGTGTGTTGTTGCAGCACCCCGGAACTGAGTAAATCAGACATTTTGCGTCAATGTAGGTTTCAAGTGGTTCCCAAACAAATGACTGCTCTATAGACAATAATTCCTCTGGCATAGTGTTTCAGTTCTATAAGATAGTAAGAAAATTTTCGACCGATCGAATTGACGAACTTTCTTTAGTGTGACAAAAGTTCTTTAGTTGCTGTCTTCTTAGTTTCAACCCGGAAGTTCGTATCCAGTAAAACACCACGTTGTGAGAAGCCATCTTGCACCGGTTTTAATAGAGAAGAAGGGTGTTAATTTAGTATGTAAAATATATGGAAGAAAAGATTTTGGAAAAAGAAATTAATTAGATAGGTTATATGGAATTGCAGGGGTAAATCACTTTTTTTCTTTCTCTCCGACGATTGGTTACCGTTGACTTATATTTTTGTCACGATTCTTGAGACTCTGCTGCTGGATACTTTTATGGTCTTGTGACCACAGGGGAAGGAGTCTTGGAGATTGATAAGCTTTCTCTTTATAGGAGATGGAACACAATTTATTATTTATTGTCTATTCCACCTAAAAATGTGCCACCGTTATTTCTTGGAGAATACGTGCCACTTTCGCACTAACTATGTCGATCACTGTGACGTTAACGGACTTTAATAACTCTTAACGCTCTGATCTTGAACCCCACTAACTCAACTAAATCTGAGACGCAACTGCCTACTGCTCACTGGTTTAGAATTGAACGAAGAGTTCTACTGAATACTCTTTCACGCTCTAATGAGAATGCCTATCCTTCCACACCAACTACACGGAGACTTCCCCACAACTGACTGCGGAAAGACTAAATAAACATGGCGTACGTGACTTTTTACATGTAGATATCAACTCAAGCTGCTAGCTTCTTCCCTTGAAGAGGTCATCGACCTATCTTTTCATCCATGTGTTTTATTACGCCTATTCTGCTTTAGAATTCTTTAACAGAACACAAAAATATTTTCCACGGAGTCTGCTTAAGAATATCTTCAGAAAATATCAGTTTGCCGTTTCCTTGGGCCTTCTTATACAATTATTGTTACAATAGGCAACAGAAATTCCCAGACCAGGTTTTTATGGCTGGGGATAGCTTTCTGAAGACAAGAAAATAACAATACAAACACTAACACCTGCACAGCAAATAGAATTGAAACTACACTTATGCTTAAAATAAGGAAGTTACATAAAATTACTTACTATAATTGCTATAATTAAATTTGGGGGTGGCAGCTTGTAAATACTGTCTCAATCTTCAGGGATGAAATGTTGTGGTATCCATCTTGTTTAGTAGCTCACAGTGAATAATACTGTGCACAGGGTTCTGCAGCCAGCCCGTCCATTGTTACGAGCAGATTTTAGCGTTTATGTCAGTGGCGATCTCGGCCAAACTTGAATCTTTCTGTGTCACTGTGCTATGCTGTTCTGTTTCGCCTTCATTACTCAAGAAGCGAATGAACACGTTGATCTTCTCTCGTGCCTGTTTGCAAACAAGCGGCGATCGTTGGGTTTGATTCGGTGATGTTCTATGTCTAAAATGGCGAACGTGTCTGCGTGCACAAACAAATACCTAAAGAGGTAAGACAAAACAAATCTATCTAATTATAATTTTTAGAACGCTTATGACTACGCCTCGTATTTTAATTTTTACGAAAATTACTATAAGGAATAACAATAGTATAGATATGTATTAGAAAACAGTTTGAACTTAGAAGAAAACATAAAAATAATGTTCGTTGCTTGCGATTGAAACTGGCAGGTTGTCATTGTGTGACATAGGCTTCATGGCAGATAGACATCAGACACAGTCTCGCTCTGAGAAAAGCGTTTTGTTCTGGTTTTCAGCATTGTGAGATTTATGCCGATTTGTAGATTTCTTTACCATCAGAGACGTTACCCAGGAGGCACCACGTGGAGGTAAATCTGCCCCACAATCACCTGAAAATTTGACAAAAGATCCAGGATGATCTCATTCAAAAAAACTACTGAAATGAAAACCAGTTGAATCTAAACGATTAATGACTAACACTCTCTGATCCAGCTGGGGCTGGAGTTTTCAGCTGCATGTCTTGCTTGTATTCGCCAGTAGATTTCAGAAGTTGGAAAGGTTGAGACAGCAAAAGTAGATCGAAGCCAATAGTGTGTACATGCAACCAACCTCAGTAACACAGTCAATTGTTGGAATTTATTGATTCCAAGCCTGTTATACAGACTATAGCATCTTGTCACTTACCCAGAAGCCCTGAAATCAAAGAATGCTGTCAGTTTACCAGACAGTAACATCCAAGGGAAAGACAATAGTTCTGAAGATAGTTCCTAGCCACTGTGTGGAAATAAAAAGTGGATATGCTTGCGAAGAAAGGCACGAGACAAACAGTGAAAAGATGGTTTAACTACAACTGACAGCCCAAGAAGTGAAGCAGCTGTCATCCACCTCAGGTCGCCACTTGTTGGGTAAACATTTTCAACACAAGACTTACTTACAGAAGGGAAAATATGCACAGACATCACCTCAACATATATATCTATACAAGCAGTAGGGGCAGTGGTCATGTAGCAGAAATAAAATAAAAAATAATAGAGTGCGTCCATAAATAAATGAAATCAAAAAAATAACCTCTTCCACTCTGACCTACTCTTTCTTTCTGAACTTTCTCACTAATCCCCCTATTCTGTTTTATTCCCCTTTTGCGTTCATTTCATTTCAGTAACCACCTAGGCTTCAACCATGGTATTTAATATACACACTGTTTTTGCTCTGACGTAATAGTTTTCTTCCGCATGCTTCAAACGCATCTTCCATGGCCGATACTGCATTGTTTGTAAAGAATGCTGCAGAATTTCACTTGCTCCTGTTCACCTTGAACATAACGGTCGACGGTAGTTGTTTTGCATCGTCTCACTACCAGATGGAAGATTTCTGTCGTTGATTTCTAATTGTCGGTCCTGCCTTCTAAATCCAAAGATCGCGGGTTCAAGCCCGGCAAGGATCGATGGATTTTTTTCGGGCGTAAAAGTCCTAAGTATGGCTTCCTTCGAAAGGGAAGTAAAGCCGTGGGTCCCGTGTCGATAAAGAACCTCATACCTGAAAGAAAAGGCCTCTGAGCAAAATTTATCGACCGTTTCACGTACTGAATTGAATGGGACACTGACGACCTGAGATATTAAAGAGTGTGCCGGGAAAAAAAAAAAAAAAAAAAAAAAAAAAAAAAACAGCCAATGTCATTCATGGTAAAGGCACATAGAGTCCAAGAATTCGGTTGTTAACTTTGTGTTTGTCATTAATAATGCTTCAAGAGTTATCTGCACTGGACCATACGCTGTTAACACTTTGAATTCTATTGTTTGTATATATATATACATATATGTATATATTATATATACATACATAATATTAATGAAAAATAATGTAACACTATTAACACTGTAACTAAAATAACAACTAGAAAAGCAGAAAAGAATAAAACACTAAGAACTGCTTGAGTTCTTCTATATTTCTTTTCTTTTCTTTTGTTTTGTTTAATTTTTACCACCTTCACTTGTCTTCTTGCTATAGAAGAACTCAAGCAGTTCGAAATATATCGATTACTAATCTGTGACTTTTTCTTAGTGTTTTATCCTTTTCTGCTTTTCTAATTATTGTTATATATATCTTTAATAATTTGCATATTGAATACTTTTTTCTAAAATAAACTTGCCAGCAAGCTTAAACTCTCATTTCAGCAGCAAAATGAGAGTATGCATTGCAAGAACAAGAGAAATGACGAAAAAGGTGGGGAAATGACAAAGAATAACAATAGAACAAGGAAAAATAATAAACAATGTTGAAAAACGAGTAGAATAAGGAAATCGAGAGAGAGAGAGCGCAAAAGAAGAGAAATAAGTAAAAATAAACAAGGACAATGGATCAAAGTTTGAGAGAACGACAATATTGCAGAGAGAAAAATAAATAATGGATTAATTAAGAACGAATAAGTAGAAAAGTTGTGTGCCATAATGGCAAGGAAAGAGAAGGCAAGAAGACATAAAGTGGGAAGAAAAGTGACATTCAAAGCAAGGTGTATGATAAATATTCGTAATCAAACGAGAGGGATTTTTTTCTTTCCAAAGGAATGATTGCAAAACGAAAATATATTTGAACCGTGAGTGGAAAAATATAACAAGTGTTTCTAGTTTCGAGAAAAACAAAATTAAAAATTTACAGGTAAACTACAAGTTTTATCAAAATATTTGCTTTTTGAGAAATGGTAGATCTAATCTCAAAGCAGCATATTTATTTATTATTGACAATTTAAACACGATAAAATTTTATTCTTTCTATTATAATAGTTTTGTAACAAGAAATGTTTAATCATAAATGAAACTTCACCCTTTCATTTGACAAGGAAATACACAGTACGAGTAGATTGAGAGGGGTGAGTGCAGCTACACGAAATGATATTGTAGACATGACGAAGAACTATAGGAAATAGGAGAGAAACAATGCATACGTTCATACTTATTTAGTGAAATAAAGGGAGCTGTGAGTAAAAATAGCATCAGCAGCAACAGAAGAAGAAGAAGCCATACGCTCGACTTTCCTCTAATAGAAATGGGAAATTACGGTTTCCCGCTGGATGTTCCCGCAAGAGCAAGCGATGACAACTTCATCTAAGTTTAGCTTGTCTATGGAAAACTTATCCCCTCACATCTTTCCGTGTAATTTTCCTTGTTAACATTTTAGAATTGAAATAAATGAAGCAGTGGTTTCCAAAGCTCCAAGTCCTCCTGTTTGTAGGACAGTGAAAGCATCCGACAGTAAGGAATCCTTTTATTGCACACATTAATATTCTTAATTACACCTGAAAATTGACTGTCCTTTACGTATGTTGTCCTACTCTGCTCATTGTGGATCTGTTTCTCTTTAACGACAGATGTCTTTCGCTGGATGAGAGTAAATGATTTCTATTTAATTACTATGTGGCCCTTTCCTTCATGACGATAATCAAAAGTAGGATTATTTTTATTTAGACGTAACCGTGTTAAATGTCCCAGAAAAAAGCAAAATCATTTCATTGACAAAAAACATTCCGGTTTCAATCCTCGTGTAGTTTTTCTGTGTTATGAAGAAAATGTCTGGGTGGTTTCTTCTTTTGTCACAAATCCAAACAAGAGCCCCTTACGGTTAAAAAAATCCATTTGATTAGAAAGTGAGTATTCGTGTAGAGCCATATATCAGCAAACTGTAAAAACAGTGAAGAATAAGGCTGTAACAACAAGTACGAAATTTGAAAACGTATTCTTTTGAAGGCATCACCTTTGTTATTATTTTTTTTCAATGTAAAAGTTGTTGCTACAAACACATTCATTGTTATTATAAGATAATGGACATTTGAAACGATTGTAAAGTACTCAGTTTTAAGTAGGACATTGTATTTCCGTTTTTTGTATTTGTTTCTGTTTTGAAGATATAGTTTCATGCTAGAGAGAGATATGTATTTAAAATAATAAAAATATTAGTTTTAAAATTGTTTTAGAAAATCAGTGAAAATTGAAAATATATACTACTCTAATATGCAGTTAGAGAAATCCATACAAAATACCTCTAATACACCAAAGAACGTCTCATTAAATAACGAGGAATATGAATAATTGTGATTAAAAACTGGGAACATGTTAGTATGATAAATAAGAGTAGAATTTGATAAGTTACGGTTTTCAAATAGATATATATGATTGAAGATTATGGATGTACAACGTAGAATATATGGTAGGAGACAGGAATATGAAAATTACATTTGAAGATAACAAGAAGTAAGGAACATTAATTTCAAAGCGATTGGTGATTACGATTTGAAATAGTAAATGATAGTAGTATCAGTTCGATGTTCTAAACGAGACGTAATAGGAAATGAGCAATAAGAGGAAAGATTAACTTAACTTGTAGAATCTAAGAGGATTGTAAAAGTAGGTCCAAAAAAAATGTAAAGAAGTAAAATGGCTGCAAACTGGGAATAAAAGAACAGGAATTTAAAAAATAAATTATGGATGAAAGATATTAATCAGAAGTGACCAAAATAACAGAGACAAATACTGAGGGTACCACAAAAATGTATACACACTTTCACAGTAGATATCTAATATATTTCAAATTTGGACCGAAAAACAACACTAAGATGTTTGGTAAACAGATATGACTCACATACATTATGATAGCTTTGCTACAACAAAACGGAGCCAAGATTATCGTTTATCGACGCCGATGGTGGGCATTTTGAGCAAGTGTTGTAACTGTAAAAGTCAAAGATGATTAGTGCTCGTCATTTTCTGTTTGTGTGAATTCAGTTTTGTTATGTTAACACAGTTTTTTCTTTGCTTGAAGTGTGTATACATAACAAAACTGAATTCACACAAACAGAAAATGATGAGCACTGATCATGTTAGACTTTTACAGTTACAACAGTTGCTCAAAATGCCCACCATCGGCGTCGATACACTTCTGAGTACGCTGAACTACTGATTGAGCAACGTTTGCGAAAGTGTCATCAGCGATTGCAGCACATGCCGTTTCAATTTCTTCCCGAAGTGCTGCCAGTGTAGCTGGTTTTCTACGGTATACATTATCCTTAAGAGTTCTCCATAAGTAGAAGTCCAACGGAATTAGATCCGCTAAACGCGGTGGAAACTCAATCCGACCTCTTCGTCCTATCCAATGCATTGGATACTTCGAATTGCTTTCCCCTGTTCAAACGATAATCTTGACTACATTTTGTTGTAGCAACGCTAGCAAAACATAATGCGAGTCATATTTTACAGAACATCATACTACACATTACTGTTGTTTTTCGGCTCAACTTTGAAATATATTAAATAGATATCTACTGTGAAAGTGTATATACATTTTTGGCACCCTGGGTATATACATAAGCAAGCTGGTTACAGGTTTACTAATTTGGTTTCAACTTAGATATATCTTCATGAAGAGAATAATGTTTCAAGCACAGAACACATCGAAGTTTTTGAGAACTAAGAGGATATGGTTGGAGCACAACAGGTTTAAAACGCGATTCATACAATGAAAATGAACTTTGAAGGAAAAATATGCGCGAGCCACGCAACAAGTGACAGCGTTAACAATTTGAATACCGTTAAGTTATTTTCCTGTTCGTGTGCGCTCAAGTATAGAACGGGACCTGATGTACGTACCGGGGGCAATGAAAGCGAAGCGGGTACCTCATCAAGGTCATCTTGCCTGGCACAGTTATAACCGGACCGGGAGTATGTCACGGATCGGTACTGGAGCAGGCTTTCAAAATAAGCACCTATCAGGAGAGGACTCAAAGCTGGTTATTCCGGGCTACTTTACAAACTTTCTTCTTTAAGGAGTCTTTTTACTTGTTATGAGAGTTCTTAATAAAGGCAAAGGAATTCTTGCTTTTGAATTTCTTATGGGGATGTAAAGTTACTGTTAATTTTCATGGAAAACGTTTCTTTTATGTTTGGTTTTTATACATTTTTTGTATCTTAAAAGGCATCCTTCCCTTGCTTTTAACAATATAACGTTAAATTATAATTTATATAGAAAGTTGTTAATTACTATAGTGATTTACTAAGTTTTTGTTTATTTCAAATTTAATTGTTTTTATTCATCTTTGTTCGACTTCTTCTACCAGCTGTCACCCATTATTACTGATATATTATACGTACACAGGTATACAGAAACACTCCATCATTATAAACACATACACGTATAATGTCGCTGTTGGTGGCATAGTTACATGGCATTAGAAAAAATGTTTAGTGTCTACCTCACAGATACTCCACACAGATGGGTGCATCACAACATATACGCTCCAACATACGTATCTACTTGAATGAACTCAATGGCAATGCGCTTGAGAAGTATTGAAGCGTCACCAGGTTTCACTAATTGCAATTTGTAAGCGCGAAACCTCGGACAAGAACTTTAAGGAAGTTTAACTACAAGGTAGCTGTACACACAGACTATTTCCGCTTTCCTTTCATCACATATGCACCCCTTCTCCACAAAAGCTCTATACACTTCCTATGCATCACTAGGTTCCTGATGCTGAAACTGTCACTTCATGCTGCGCTGTGGTATTGCAAGACATTACAAATACGTTCCTGTTGGGGCTGCCATCAATACTGCTGAGTTCAAACTTAACTGATATGTAACCATCCACAGAAAACTCAACAAATGATGTTGGCCCTGGTGGTTACCGTATTACCTCCTAAGCCCAAGATCGCGGGTTCGATCCCGGCCAGGACCGATGGATTTTTTCCGGGCGTAAAAATTCTAAGTATGGCTTTCTTCGAAAGCGAAGTAAAGCCGTGAGTCCCGTGTCCTATATTTACGGCACGAAAAAGAACCTCAAGCCTGAAAAAAGAGGCCTCTGAGCAAAATTTGTCGGCCGTTTCACGCCCTGAATTGAATGGGACGCTGATCACCTGAGATGTTAAAGAGCGTCCATAAATAAAACAAATCTAATCCACAAATGGCAAGCAAAAAAAAAAAAAAAAAAAAAAAAAAAAAAAAAAAAAAAAACCGAGAACCAATACATCGTTATCTTGCTTATGCTGTCATCTATTGTTTCCGACGGCAGCTACTAATGGCATCGGTATAAATTTCGTAATATTCATGGTTAAGAAATAATAAAAGTTTATAATCATAGAGCGTTCTTGTGGATAGGCTGTGTAATAAATAACTTTTATCACGTAACATGTTATTATGTTATTACCAATAACAAAGTACACCTCAGTTCGTAAGTCTAGAAAAAATATTTTTGAAAATCCTGATTATGTGAAGATCTTTTCTTAATGATAAGAGAAGAAATGAAACATACGATCTGAGGTATCCACTAAGATTACGCTTTAGAAATAGAATAAGAAATAAGCAAAGTCATTTACTTATCAACAGAAATATTGCTGAAAAACTGAAGAGGTTCCAGCATCACTGGATTGGAAAGGTTATCTATTTGAAAGCAAAGCAGTCTTTGCAGTAGGCAGCCAATGTTCTTTGGACTGTTAATGCCGAAGATGATTATCCGGTCATGGCTGGAAACTCGAGAAACCTGGAGTCAAGTAACAATAAGTTTAGTCGCCTCAAACTCAAACGTTGGTTCACACGACATGCTCAACAGAGTAAAACAAAGAGTAATATCTAATTTCATACTGAAAGCGTCGCTTCAAGTGCGGCTCTGTTCAGTGAATTAAAGACTTGCCAGAGCTTAGCCAGCTGAATTTTGTGTCTTTGTGCATCTGTAACCCACTTTGGTGTTGCTGGTTGAAGAATAACTCAAATGCCTGACTACAGTAAGTTTTATACCGAATGTTTTGTTTCGTCTTTTGCCTTTATAAAATTCATCAGGTTATCAGCGCCCGAACCCTGGTCGGGATTAAACCCGCGATCTAAGGGCTATGAAGCAAGTATTGTTACTGTTAGACCACCGGGCCCGTCTTCCAAATACGAGGGTAGGTCCATAAGTTTCCGGCCTCACCGATAAGGATTATCGCCTTCACAAAATCCTTACCTGGTGTCATATACCTTATCTGTTAAGTAAATAATTTCCGATCCGCTGTGTTCAATTGTTCACATATAGTTGCATAAAGAAGGCTATGTGTAGAAGATTGTGACATGTTCAAAATGGAGTATCCAGCTGTTATTAAGTTCTTCACAAAAGAAGGACTTACTCCAAACGAAATTAAACAACGATTGGACGGTGTATATGGGGAAGCATCCCCCTCATATTCTACCGTAAAAGAATGGGCCAAACTTTTTCGAATGGGCCCACAAAGCATTGAAGACGAAGAGCGTGCATTGGAGGTGCTCACTCGCTCTTGTGAAAGGAGACTCAAAGTTACAGAAATAGCATAAAAGTTGGATCTTTCTAAAACAACAGTACTTCGAATTATTCATGAATATTAAACATGAATAAGGTTAGTGCAAGATGGGTACCTAGACCTCCTTCCTCAGTCCAAACGCAGCACACAAGTCATCTGTTGTCAGGCTTTTTTGGAGCTGTGTCGTGGCAACGAGAGAGAAGTTCTGCAAAACATTGTTACAGGAGATGAAACTATGGTCCTCTACTATGATCCCTTGTTCAAAAGAGAATCAATGGAGTGGTGTAAACCTGACGAAGCACCGCCTCTAACGGCCAAGGTCACTCAGTCAACCAAGAAGATCATGACCACAATCTTTTGGCACTGTGAAGCAATACTCTTCATTCATTGAACATCACAGTAAATGGGGAGTACTATGCTGGTCTACTGCACAGACTACGTGCTTCCATCAAAGAGAAAAGGCGAGGAAAGCTGAGTGTGGTGTGCATCTTCTTCACGACAACGCGCCAGTTCTTGTTGCAAAGGAAGCTGTGAAGAAATCAAGGAGATCGATCATCCACCCTACAGCCGAGATCAAGCTCCCAGTGACAATTTCCTCTTCTCAAAACGCAAGAAAGACCTTCAAGGAAGGAAATTTAAGTGTGACGAAGAAGTGATGGATGCTGTTTATACCCATTTTGCAGACAAGACTTCTGACTATTTTTGGGGGTGAATTGAAATGTTAATTCAACGATTTGAGAAGTGTATTGCAATAAAGGGTATCTATATTGAAAAGTGAAATATAGTTTTTTGTCTTTATCACACCTAGAAAATGGTTAGGCCGGAAACTTATGGACCTACCCCCGTATGTCTTATTTGCATACTTCTGGACGACTTTTAAAGAAACATGCACGTTTGATATTATGTCATGATCTATATTGCACAGCTGTTAATTATATTTTATTGTCCGCTTTCGTCATCATCATTGAAATATAGCTACCTGTCTACATACTTCAGGATAACTGTTGTACTAATAATTTTCATTTGTATCATTATTAAGCTCATAGCGATGGATTCTATTTTCCAGTTGCTAGTTTTTTAATAAAACCTCTTAAGGCTGTATTTAATTCTGTATCACTGTAGCTTTGCCCTCAATCTCTGTTAATTAAAGCAAGTCATCGGCAAATAATGAACTATTCATATCGACCGAATATTTATTCATATCAAGCCGGATAATATATTGACATTTACTGAATTTATATTAAGAAGTCTCTTATTTTCTTACATATTTTAGTATTATACATTATCTTTAAGGAATTTAATGAATTACTTTATAGCTCTTATGACTCTAGAATTGTGCACAATATATTTTCATCCACTCAAACCGAGCGCGTTGGTTCAGCTGGTACTCATGTTTGGGATATCTTGGGTTCATATCCCTTGGAGCCGGCAATCCTGACCTTAGTTTTTTTTACTGGTTTAATATGGCCGGTTAGGCAAATGCTGCGATAAATCTTTCCTTTTCACCAATTTTCCGCTCTTTCATTTCACCACATTTCATTCCGATGATTCTACTACAGAGTAAAAAGTCCAGGCAAGGTGGTCTGGTGTGATGTGCGGTGCGACGGTGGCTTGCATTTTGGAAAAGTTTCTCTCTTGGTCTCTGAATCAAAGCGAACCTTCTGTGGGGCTAGAACTCCTGGGAGGAGGGCGCCTTCGAGATCGGGGTTGGCCTTCATGTCTCCCTCACCTTATCCCTTCTTTCCCATTCGGGGCGTAAGCACAAACGGCCAGTCCTTGAGCAAGAATAAAGCACCAAGTGCATTACTCCATCTTTCAATTTTAATATAAACAAAGGACAAGAAATAAGCTCCTTCCGTTTACTTTGCTGTGAAAATTTCATGAACACAAAGTCTTCTTGTGTATGTTGATAATAATTGCACATTTTCATTCTTCAGGTATCTGAATAAGTTAAAATGTATATTAGGTGTTATAAACAATAGCTAATCTACTACGGTGAATCAATAAAAACTGAAAATATTTACTTATTGAACTATTAATAATGGCACAATCTTAAAGCTAACAGATTTTTAGTCAGTGCTAGTTATGTCCAGGTTTTTTTCTCCAAAACTGAGATAACTTAACGTATCTTATATTAATATTATGGAGATAGTCGCTGGGTGGCGCAGTTAATGAATATGGTGCATTTATTAGCACTTTAACTTGCTTCAAATATTCCACCGGATTGCTAAAACTTTCTTATTTATCTTTTATTTTTATTATGTATGCTCTATAACACCTAAATCAGCGTCCCATTCAATTGAAGGCATGAAACGACCGATAAATTTTGCTCAGAGGCCTCTTGTTTCAGGCTTGAGGTTCTTTTACATGCCGTAAATGTACGACATGATGTACTTCCCTTCCGAAGGAAGCCTAGGATTTTTACGCCCGATAAAAACTACCCATCCTGGCCGGGATTAAGCCCGCGATCTTGGGTTTAGGAAGCAAATATGGCTTTGCTAAAAGATACGAGAGGAACTGATAGGAAAATGTGTCCTATCTCATGCCAAGCTCCAGAAAATCACCATATCTTTAGCATGTAATATTCTCTTTGGTGCAGGCAATGTTTAAGCATCTATGAGATTATTCCTTCAGCATTAACAAATGATTACTATTCCAGCTTTTATTTACTTTGTGCTGTTTTCGTTTGATTGCCTTTTGCACACGTTATGTGCATCTACATTAACTGAACTTCGTTTCATAGCAGAGTGGAATAGCCTGTTCTCTAGCATCAATGCAAGAGACGAACAATAGGGCAACTAGCGTCAAAAAGTGTCACGACATTACCGCATGCGTCATGAAACATGGCGTTACATCTTGTTGCATCAGGACGGTCCGTACACCATTCGCATTCCTGTTGACATCAACTTAATTTGTAGACGGTGTCAGGATATTGCAACAAGCGTAATGCGTTAGGGAACCGTAATGTGGACAAAATGGGACGACACGCTGATGTACTGTGGGGTTAAAACAACGGCACCGCGACTGTCAAATGTTTCATTCGGACCTATAACTCATCGCTCGTAGGTAAAATACAGAATCGTGTTCCTGCATCAGTGGCTGCAAATGTATTAAAAGGGTTCGCCGCATGGATCATGTCGAGTCGCTGTAGTTTAGCTATTATAATAGTGTTACTGTATCTATATGCTCCCAAGAATACCGAATATATTCATCTGGCGCCTCCCGGGCATGTAACAACCGGTAATGAATGTTTTACTCGATACGCGGAATAACAATTAGCATTATTACATTTAGTACGACCAGAAAATCATTTCAATAGTCACAAAAGATGAAAATGGACATGTTAACACAGCTACACTATTGTTTTACATGTGTTTCATTTAAGTGATTACCTATGTAGAAATCTTATTGTTTCAAAATAACAAATAACGGAATATTTTATTTATTTTGACACAATTCACCAGATCTGTGAAAAGGTAATTTCTTAAGATGCGAGTAAAGTTTGTGGGCTTAACGCCCGTTTTTACTGGTCACCAGTGATATATTGGGAAAGGATTTTTTTTTTTTAAGGAAGGAAACTTTCCAGGCCTAAGTTTAGGGTACCTCCCCGGCATTTGCCATTTATGAAGACTGAGGAAAACCCGGAAAAACCTCAGTCAGGGAGGACAGTCCTGGCGGGAATCAAACCCCAGACCTCTCGCTCACGAGTCCGTGCCTTAACGACCTCGGCCATCCGTGGCCGTTTGTCGGCTTCATTGTTTATATTTATGTAATTATTCTAAATATTTGTTTATATTATTCATTCATGGTTTGATTTGGTATACACTTTAATATTTTGAAGAATAATAACAGCAAACTTTTCTGTTTTGCGCTAAAAAGGTGGGGAATTTCATAAGTAAAGTTCCGCATTTTTTTTATCGAAGAAAGATTAATCATTGTAAGAACTGGTCGTAGCAGCACAATTATGTTCTTGTCGGTTATTTGTCGGACCAATTCATTTGCTGGTTATCCTTTTTTTTTTTTTCACTCTTAGGGCTTGTTCTCTCTGACCTTTCAAAAATAAATGGTATCTAATTTCCATTATCTGCCCACATAAAGCACTACAAATGCTCTAACCTCAGATGAGTCTGTTCTGATGGTCTAGTGGTAACCATACTTGGCTTCTAAACCCAAGATCGCGGGTTCGAACCCGGCCAGGAACGGTGGCTTTTTTCGAGCGTAAAAATTCTAATTATGGCTTCCTTCGGAAGGAAGGTAAAGTCGTGGGTCCCGTGTCGTACATTTACGGCACGAAAAAGAACCTCAAGCCTGAAAGAAGACACCTGTGAGCAAAATTTGTCGGTCGTTTCAAGCCTTGAATTGAATAGAACGCTGATGACCTGAGATGTTAAAGAGTGTCCGTAATTAAAACTAATCAAACCTCAGATGGTAATCATTTTTATTTGTGTATAGTTTATACTTCTTTCCCCGTATTTGTGGCACTTACACCCCCTGGGACTTGCACACTAATACCCGAGTCAGTCCACTTGTTGGAAGCTGTTTACTGTGGACGCACATAGAGAGGCTCTTTGTATGGATGATCAGTCCTATGTCAGGGCCACCACATTGACATAATAAACACAGAAGACGAACGCACAGGTAGATAGAATGAGGATTAATGGTGAAATGCTGATCACACCCTCCTGCAATACTGCACTCTACCAATGAAAGCATGTGATGGCGGTAGAGAACGCAGTGGTCGTCGTAGTAAAGCTCAGGCCCACATGGGCTGTAAGAGGCTTCACAGAAGTTGTACAAATCTCTTTAAGAGATATTAAGGATGCTCGAAGAAGGAGAAATTTACAACAGTTTAACCTGGCAAAAAAGTTTTTGTGAAAGCCTGCGAGACCGCGCAACTGTGCAACAAATAAAGCAACCATTCAGCGTGTGAGCGAGAGATGAAAGACTATTGACGATATATCAGTAGAGCTTGAAACATAATTTGTAGGCGTTTACAAATTGTTGAACATGCATTTACGTTTGTCGAAACTTATGTTGTTTACTTCTGAACAGGAACACGAATGACTATTGCTGATGGCCTGATCGGTATGCATGGTCTAAAGGGTGATTTTTTTAACTACATAAGCAAGGTTGATGTACTGAAATATCTGCGATCCAAAAACAATCCAATCTAGCCGTTATTAATAGTATAGTAGCCCATGCGTTTCGACTTTTCGAAAAATTGATAGTTGTTAATGTTGCAGAGCTGTAAAGAAATACCTTCCGGAATGAATTGTATGTAAAGGAGGAAGAGACAAAATAGAGGAGAGGGTAACGTTGGAATTGTTGTTTAACATTGCAAGTTAAAAAAGGCTCGGTGAAAATGTGCTATTACTTATTTCGAAGAAAAGTAAAAAATTTGGAAGTCTTCGACAGTATGGACAAATTACCTGCTACATGATAAAAACGAGTCTGATTGTAGACGATATGCAACACGTCAGCAAATATTATAAGTGATTGCATTCTTAAAGTGCAAGGGTGAAGGTTACAGGCGGAAAAAGAAAAATCCAACAAGTTGATGCCTTCATTAGTAATGCGGCAGGTGCTTTCGTGGCATGCTGCCCAGAAGAACTCTGCCAGATGACCCTGGGCAATATTGAAGACTTAGATATTTTATTGAGAGTAAAGACACTAAATACGAAAACTAATGTTGTAAAAAGTTTCTCCGTTGTCGATAAATGCTTGAATTAATACAGAAAATACAGTGCTCTTGAGCTAACCAAGGTGAGCTACTTATTAAAGTCCAAATGTGATACATTTTCCAGTCAGTCAGGTGACATAAATCTGTTTGGAGATATGCCAAGCTGGGTGGCTAAGTTTCTGCAATTACACGATCTTGGTCTTTACAGTGGCCACTGTTTCAGAAGAGCATCGGCTATTGGCGACATGGAGGGTGGAACGCTATATTTGAGAATTTTTTTGGAAATAAGAGAAGAATAACTGATCTAGAAGTAGTTATATTTGCCCCGTAGACTCAAGATCGCGGGTTCATTCCAATCCAGGTCGATTATTTGTTTTTCGGGCGTAAAAATCCTAAGTATGGCTTTCTTCGGAAGGGAAGTAAAGCCGTGGGTCCCATGTCGTACATTTACGGCACGAAAAGAACCTCAAGCCTGAAAGAAGAGGCCTCTGAGCAAAATTTGTCGGCCGTTTCACGCCCTGAATTGAATGGGACGCTGTTGACCTGATATGTTAAAGAGCGTCCGTTAATAAATCCAAAAAATCAATAACAGTAATTAATTCTAGCACCTGTTTAAGCGTTTCAACGCAAGACATTTCGCTAAGCGATTGAAACAATTGCAGCGTTAATATTATGATTTGGTACAGGATGTTATTACAATTTATAAATATTTTTCTAAGTAACTATGTCCATAGTTAACCTTATTCTTAAAATTTTCTTTCATTGGACTTTCAGCTAATTGTCTAACATTGTGAAGATAGACTAGAAGCATTATGAAGAAGAAGAAGAAGAAGAAGAAGAAGAAGAAGAAGAAGAAATATTTAGGAAACTGAACTGTATTAGAATCATTATCCACAATCCAGTGTGAAATCGTTGGGGAAATGTAACCACTGTAAAATATTTGGCTTATATAGGATGAAATTCCATAGTATTTTCCATACAAGGTGCTTTTCTATGTAATTCTTCAGAGTGCATCGATGAAAGATTTTGACGATGCATTAGAGTTTACTGTTCTATTTTCTATGCTGGGCTTATATCCTATTTACTATGTTTATAAGACGTATAGGGCACATAGGACAGAAGAAGGATGTTTTTATATTGAGATCGCTTCTCGTAAACCACTTTTGTTTGCCCTAGCTGATAAACTTTCTCCTTATCACAGGAGCTCGTAATCAGAGTTTCTTGATGATCCTCTGTTGAGCCTGACGTGTATCGCACGTATCTCCACTTCCTCAGGATGACGTGACTGCTTTGAATTGTTTAATGACATCACAAGTCAACACACTTTCTAGAAAGTATTACGATTACTGGACAATGAAACCAAATATTGTTCTCTGTATTAAAAAGAACAGCCAATTCACTTGGAACCCATTTTGCATCACCGTGTACTTTCCCATTTATCGCAGTTGAGTACGAATTGCTTTATTGGTTGATATGTCATCTTTAGATCAGTTTCGATCGCTGTGATTTTTTTGATCAGGATTAACGCTTGAGCTTCCCTCAAATGCAGAATCTTCTAATACGTTATATTGATCTTTGCAACGGAGAACCGAAGGAAAACACCACTAACGTTGTAAACTTTGCTTCCCCATGTGAGTTAGTTTGTAGGAATTCTTCCCATTAACATCGGGACGTGTTGCAAGTCAGGAAGTCATTTCAATGTCTCTACAAGAAGATTTTTGCAGTCTTTCACAGCGATGCTTCATCTACTGTGGATGTGATTATGACATTGAACATGGCAAATTTCTCAGCATTTTCTTTATCAGACTTTTCTTTACAAGACTTTATTTTTGCTGGTACGAAGTAGGTGATTAAAAAATGATTCGCTGCTGGTCATCTGTAATTTTCTTCTTCACTTCCATTGTTTGAATTCTACGCACCTCTGGTCACATAAACTGTACAGTCATGTTCCGATGTATGTCAACAAAACTTCAGATTCACGAAATTTACCTAAAGCACCTGCTGACCTGAACATCCAAATAGATAAGAGGCACCAAACACTTAACCCAATGTTTCAAAACCGCCACGGGTGGCCAAGACGCGGACTGGTGAGCGGAAGGTGTGGGGTTCGAATCCCGCCAAGACCGTCCTTCCTGACTGAGGTTCTTTTTAGGTTTTCCTCAGTCCTCATAAATGGCAAATGCCGTAGAGGTACCCTAAACTTAGGCCTGTAACGTTTCTTTCCTTTAAAAAAATCCTTTCCCAATATATAATTTCATCTCGTGTATCATCAGTGTCCACCGTCTGTGGGGCCTCAGTAGTAAAACCGAGCGTTAAACACTACTTAAAAAAAGGTCCAATTAAATATGTTTTGTGACCGTCTCAGTGGATATCTGGTTCTTTACTTTCGTTTCTAGTACGAACAAGATCCTAGAGGAAATGCGAATATCGTTTTGGGACAAAGGTAGTAATTTTATAGGTGCTTCTGATATCCTAGTTCAAAGTTTTAATTTTTAAAGTTAAAACCATCTTGCAACATTACACACAAGTTACACACCATATACTTCCACATAGCAAGACAAAACTTTCTAAAGACATAACAACAAAGCACATGCTTAATTACATTTTGTGCTAAATAGACTTAATTTTGCTAAGCGAAAAACGAAGGTACATTTATGATTACCCAGTATATCTACTGTATTTAGGTATTTGAATACATAAATATATATGTATTCCAGATCTTCATGTCTAACAGTTGGTCTTTTTATATTGCAGGTATACTCCGCCTTGATTGCGGCGATATGCGCTTTGTTGACAGTGTCACGCACTTCTGCCGTCATAACGCCTTCATCGACGGAAGCTCCAGCGCCGGCTCAAGAAGCGGAACGCAGGGAGGCTAGTTATCACGGCACCGGCAGTGGAGGTAGCTTAGGAGACCATGGAACTCTGGGAGGATTCGGAAGTGGCAACGGCTTTGGCCATGATTGCGGGTTTCGGCCTCCCTCTAACTCTTACGGACCGCCACCACCATCTGGATCTTATGGGCCACCGTCTTCTTCAGGATCCTTTGGACTTCAAACATTTTCGGATTCGCATGCTAACTCCGGCCATTCAGGATCCCATGGACCTCCTTCCGGTTCATATGGCCCTCCATCTTCTTCAGGATCCTTTGGACTTCAAACATTTTCGGATTCTCATGCTAACTCCGGTCATTCAGGATCCCATGGATCTCCTTCCGGTTCATATGGCCCTCCATCTTCTTCAGGATCCTTTGGACTTCAAACATTTTCGGATTCTCATGCTAACTCCGGCCATTCAGGATCCCATGGACCTCCTTCCGGTTCATATGGCCCTCCATCTTCTTCAGGATCCTTTGGACTTCAAACATTTTCGGATTCTCATGCTAACTCCGGTCATTCAGGATCCCATGGACCTCCTTCCGGTTCATATGGCCCTCCATCTTCCTCGGACTCCTTTAGGCCGCCGCCTCCTTCTGGATCTTACGGACCCCCAAGTAAAAAACCCTCCTTTTCTTATGGTCCACCGCCATCTAGACCGAAACCAGTCTATGGTCCACCACGACCGCCTTCAACATCATATGGTGTTCCATTTTTTGGAGGAGGAGGAGGAGGGGGAATAGGTGTAGGGGGAGGAATAAAAGTTAAAGGTTTCAGCCAGGGTGGTAAACATCAACATCACGACACAATTTTTGTACCTCCGCCTCCTGAACCACCTCCACCACCAGCAAGTCTTTTTGCATCGTCTAAACCATCTTTTGGCTTTTCGCAGTCATTCCTCGGTGGCAAAGGACCTGTAAAATCTCCAAAGCCTGTTTATGGACCTCCGAAACCTATCCGTATACCGTCTTCTTCATATGGTCCTCCGAAACTACCACGGCCGGTTTACAGTTCTCCAAATAAGGCGCCATCATGGTCTTTTAGCTCATCCAAGGGTCCAAAAGCATCTTTCAGTCCTCCAAAACCATCATATGGACCGCCCCCCAAGGCAGTGTACAGACCTCCCAAGACTTCCTACGGACCTCCGCCAAAGTTTCCATCTT
Organism: Metallyticus violacea; assembly: GCA_030762175.1. Classification (NCBI taxonomy): domain Eukaryota; kingdom Metazoa; phylum Arthropoda; class Insecta; order Mantodea; family Metallyticidae; genus Metallyticus; species Metallyticus violacea. Next base: position 103,036,842 of record CM060830.1, on the reverse strand, counting down.
CATCATACGGCCCTCCACACCCATCGTTCAAGCCACCTGTGCCAGTGAAATCGCGGCCGTCAGTAACATATGGAGCACCTGTCTCAGTATCAGCGCCGAGTGCATCGTACGGACCTCCACCAGGAGTGGGAGCTCCTCCAACACCTCCCGAGATAAAGTACGATGGTTGGCAGCCCATACCTGGCCTTGTTATTAAGAGACCAGTGGACTCTTATGGCCCACCACCCAGTGGAAGTGCATCACCTAGTTTGGATTATGGTGCGCCTCCTAACGACCAGTATGGGGCACCGCACCCGTCACCCCCCAACGACGAGTATGGCGCTCCTCCACCACCACCAAGTGATGAATATGGTGCTCCACCACCACCGGCTCAACCCAGTTCTTCCTATGGTGCTCCTTCCGCTGGGGGCAGTGCACATCTAGCAACTGATTATGGAGGCCCACCGCCTCCAACCAATGGAGGATTGTTCAGTCATACATCCGTATCTGGAGGCTCCACATTTGGAAGTGGTGGACCACCACCGCCTCCAAGTAATCTCTATGGCGGGCCACCTCCACCTCCTCCGAGTGGCTCTTATGGACCACCAAGTGGACCGTCTCTGTCTCCTCCTGCAAGTGATTATGGGCCACCACCTCCATCAGGATCCTCCAATGGCGCACCGATTCCAAGCAGTCAGTATGGTGCTCCTCCATCTTCTAACTTGGAGGTGGTAATATCACAAAGTCCAGGCTACCAACTGAACGTTCCACCATCTGCCGGCTTTAATGGACATTCAGGAACTAATATAATGCCGAAGGTGCCAGTGAAATTTCGTGATCCTGTTCCTCCTGGTTTAATCACTTCCATCGGAGAGACGGTCGCTCAGAATAACGATTTCGGAATTACGAAACCTAAAGGTCCTACCTATCTGCCTCCTCCAGTTCCGGACCCGGCCAGTTCAGTCAAGGACATAAGTAAACCACCTATTATATACGGTTCTCCGGAAGGTATATCTCTGGGCTCCTTTTCATCCTCGAGTGGACATGCTTCAAACTTCGACTTATCGCCACCCCCTGCTCTTGGTGGTTCTTTCGGAAACTCTCACACTCTGGCTCTTCATGGAGGTGTTCCATTTGACACGTATGGTGCTCCAGAGACACACTCTCATTCCAGTGGACATAACTGTGGTGCAACCAGTTTCGTGCCTTCCAATGGATTTGCTGGTTCTCAACCTCTGCCGTCTACCAACTACGGCGCCCCATTTTCAAGTGGATCTGGTGGATCCTTAAGTTTCTCTTCAGTGTCGCAAGCCTACAGTCCACCTCAATCGCATTCCTTCAGCTCCATTAATTCCGGGATCCAACCTCCTCCACCTCCATCTAACCTCTATGGCGCTCCTTCGGTATCCTCCATATCAACTTCTTACGGCGCTCCTAGCCTCGATCAGCCTGCATCTTCCGCTCTTGCAGCAGACAACCACCTTCACTCGGCTGAACATATTCCTCAATCTTTCTCTCTAGCAGCGAATGACGGTGGCACCTCTTCTGCAGTCTCACAGGCCTTGAGCGGTTATGGGCTCTCACAGGATTGGGATAACATATTCAAATCACATTCGTCATTTAATTCCCCTGCAAATCACGATGGCACGATTGAACCTAGAGTGCCTGCTGGAGGTGTGCGGAATATCCCTGTTCAAGGCAATCACGGAAGTTATACGCTGCAGATTCAGCCTGCTGGTGGCGTAGGAGGCACTTCTGGATCAGCCGAAGACATTCCTCATGAGCAGGTGCTTTCCAGCGGACTTCTTCGGGATATACTTGATGCTATAGAGCGAAATCCAGAGCAACAACAGCAGTCAGGTCACCAGGAGAACTACGGTTCCGATCACGACGACCTACAGCATGCCTCAGCAAATAGAGTTCTTGAGTATCAACCAAAATCTCAAGAACTAGAAGGACAAGGCTCATCCACAAAGGAAGTGACTGTAGCACTTCCTAAAGAAGGTACAGAATCTCAAAATTCCAAAAACGACGACAATGACGTCACTACTTCAATTTCCACGTCAATAGAGGAAAAGAGTAGAAGTATCGAGTTTAACAGTGATAGTGGAAAAACCTCTCAAGAAGGATTCGACCCTTTGCCTTTTTCGTTCAAGAACAACAAAGTCGCTCTGTATTTCAGGCCCAAGAACTACTCAGAAGACATCACGGCCCCAGAAAGAATCTCAAACAAAACTGAAGATTTACATTGGTCATCGTCTTCATTATCATCGTCATCGTCTTCTTCCTCAGGTGGGGAAGCTGAAAAGTCCGAACCCATCACAGAAACTTACGGCAGTATTGTAGCATTCAGTGACCCTCATGCCAATTACGTGTATGGAGACTTGAACACAATTTCAGACAGTGCATTTAACTCAACTCTCAACTTCTTTGGAAGTGAAAGCGTGTCCTCTACCAGCTCGCCAGCCCCCTGAACCAAAACCTATTAACCGACCAGCATCAACACGAACGCATTGCTCATTTATTTATTTACCTGGGTGCTAACAGTACAATTACCTGAATATTTCAGGGGAAATATATTATTGGCGATTAACTTTTGTACGTTTTATAAAGTTGTTTTATTGTTCGCTGATACATTTTTGACAAGTGGCGTTCGCTCGCGTGAGGATTGTTTCTTAAAAACTTTGAACGTTATATCGTGCAGTCCTCAGAAAACAAGCCTTACCAAATAATATGGAAATGTTCAGCATTATTCTCAGTGCCAATGTGTTGATAAATTGTTACATGTATTTATAAAGACTGAGCCTATGATAAATGTAACATAAATCAAAATTATAAATAAAATGTATATAAATAACCAACCGTTTATCGTGTATTAAATAATTTACCTCCTAGAAAGTTATATAGTAATGTATAAATTGGATTGTATCGGTTCAGCCTTGCTGAAGGGCTGCCTCCAGTGAGAACATCAGATGAAGGAGACACCTGGTGGCCAGGATTCAGGAGCGGTGAGGCACGGATATAAAAACGGGATCCAGAAACTTTTCCACAGCGTATCGTCAGACCATCTTGCCTGGCACTTTCCTTATTTCTAGTGCTGTGCTATAGTACATATATCTACACGTTCTGGGACAATAAATGGAACTTTTTGTATCACCACCCATTGCTGTAACTTCTAGGTGTGTTCAAATATAAGCAACAGTCTCTCTTCAGTGCTGTATGTGCAACAGCTCTCATTTCGCATACCAGAATATCTGAATCAGTGTGTGTGATGGAGTGATTGTCCTAAGTTTGCTGAGAAAGTATTTCACATAGCTCCACAAGCAATAATCTATTGGGGTATTGTCTGGCGATCTCCTGAAATTCCATAGGCCAATTTTGAAACACTTTTGGTTGCGAAGGTTCTGAAAGGCTGTTATAAAACTACTTTCACGTTCGTAATATCCAACAAGCCCCAAAATAACCTTACAGAACTAAGCCATTTCTTTAGCAAATAAAATTTAATAAATTACACTTTTACTTACATTGAAAGTCTGTAATATTAAACGATAACAATAAAAACAACAAACAAGCTCGTTGTCATAGTAATACAAAAAAATATATATATATAGTTTTAAGCAGAGCCCGAAAGTTCAGGTTTTTGTTAAAATAGGCAGGTAAAAGGGCACTCGAAATACTGAATAGCCACTAGTATAATAAAAGGCATTTATAAAAAGCGAAAACAGGGAGTAATGTCTGTCATTAATAATGAAAAATAATATTTAAGAAACTCAATAATTTCTCTATCATATCATTAAAGTACTTAAGCTTGCTTTTCTTGGTTACAACAAACAACAAGATGTTTTTTTCAAGATATCAACTGTTATAGTCAGCCGCTTGTCAGAGAGAACATTTTTCATCATGGAAAGAGAACGTTCTTCTTCCACTAAAGTGATCGGAGCATATTCAAAACATGAATATTTCGAAAGAATTTATACCATTTGCAACGGAAAATTTCATCGCTCAGGACATGGAAATGTTGATCAAGACAAAAGTAAAATAGTTTTGAATAGTCCTGGTGAATGAGCAAAAGATTCTACGTGGTTACTGGTCGAGTTCTTTTCTGTTTAAGCGTTTATAGGGGAATCAGGTTAATATCTCTCTTATTTCCGTACTGAACACAATGTATAGCTTTCATTTTTCTCGCTTGCAATTGTTCGTTACATTTATGCAGCTGAGAAGTTACCCACACCCCACAAATTTTCTAGAAATGTCTTCAGTAGTTCGATACAAGTCCATTCGCAAGGGCTATTCTTCAAAACTATAGTACTTTATATGCCCGAGGACCATGCGTTCCTTTCACTATAGAAGATTCAGGTATTTAAAGAGCTTAAGTGAATGGGTTGAGGAGAAATTTTTTGACAGCTTGAAAAGAAATAAATGTATTACAAGATTCTGCATCGATATTCTTGTGATATGAAAATGCCATTTCATATTATAACATTTTTCACTTCGATTCATGAAATTCCTTATGTGCTTTTTAAAATGCGTAAATAGTCTCAGAAAAAATCCATAACGATCCAAAATAGGCAAAAAGGGGGGGGGTTAAACTTTAAAATAGAATAGAAGCCAAAAAAAGGCAAAATAAAAACTGGCCTTACCGACTCCAAATGTACGGAAGCATGTTCATTTCTATCTGACTCTTAAATAGAAAAGGCATTTTCTATTTAAGACTAACTTCCGGGCTCTGATAAGCCAAGGGCAGAATTTTGAAGATTGTGTGGAAAATGAAGAACATAAGAGCAATTAAAGTTGTTTTCCGGTTTTAAAAATGAATATTTTATTAAGAGCTTCGTGCAAACCATGGTACCTAGGTACAGTTAACGGATTCAAATTAATTTTTCTTTTGTGAAGTTTTTGCTAAGCGTATTTGATGTTCATGGGTGAGTGCATAACAGGAAGAACAAGAAATAGGTTTAGAAAGACCTCTGCGAAATCATTGGTACATATATATGACATTGATTAACTTTTCTAGTGTTGCTGTGCTGGCCTAGGACAAGCAGTTATCGAAAAGAGAGTTTTTACGTATCTGTTTTCAAGGTTTTGTAAATTACATCCTAACTAGTGTTCTGTTGTTAAGAAAGTATATAATTCCATACGAACCTTTATTATTCTTAATTACAGGTAAATTGGTTATAAATAAAACTTAAAAATAATATTTGCATACAAAAGAGAGAAAAAATTTCTGAAAGAGATGAATATGCACTGCTGCAACTTTTCAATATACTTAAAAAAAAAAAAAAATAGACATATAATTCTTCAACAGAAGTAAATATGTTTTTTTTTTTTTTAATTCTTACTACTTGTTTTTATTATATTTGATCACTGAAAATAAAACGAGGTCGTTAAGGCGCGGACTCGTGAGCGAGAGGCTTGGGGTTCGAATTCCGCCCGGACCGTCCTTCCTGTTTGAGGTTTTTTCCAGGTTTTTCTCAGTCCTCATAAATGGCAAATGCCGGAGAAGTACCCTAAATTTAGGCCTGGAACGGTTCGTTCCTTAAAATATCCTTTCCCAATATATCATTTCATTTCATGTATCATCAGTGTCCACCGCCTGTGTTACCTCAGTAGTAAAAGCGGGCGTTAAACACGATTCAAAAACCTTAAAATAGCTATTATTTTAAAAAAAAAGTAATTTGTTTGCTTTTAACATGTTTTGTGCACAATTTAAATTTGCCTTATTGTTAGTAAGTCCTCATTATGTATCTCTTTTTATTTATTTTTTTTCCCCTAAAAACTAACCGCTGAAGGGGTTCATATGTGGCTTTTGAAATTTCTCCAGTACACGTTTGACTTTCGATGAAACTTATTTTTTATTTCATTCCAAGTAAAACATTTGCCAAAAGCTTATTCTAAAGCACTTTAATAATGCATCGCATTTGTATACTTTTTTTAAGAACCTTTGAATGCTATTTTACTCGTTTCAAAGACATATCTTTCCACAGCAGGTGCGAAAGTATTTATTTCAAAGTAAATGTTGGACCAACCTTAAATTTCATTCTGAATACTTCGGCTTAGGGTTTGAGAAATGAAAGTTGGATGTATAGACCCTGTCTGCCACTTCTAGGTCAACACCAAGGTCAACAGTTGAAGGTGCTATAGACGGTTCTTCCCACCAAAGAAACCTGTTGATGTGTGCACGTGTGAAAGAGGGAAGAGAGAGATGGGTTTCTGACAAGGAAGATGGCATTGTCTGTTCTTGTCTAGCAAGTATTCTGTATTTTCTTCCACTTTAACGCTTCCGTAACGAGCTTCGTAGAGAATATTGCCGAGTACCAATAACGATAGCTTTTGTTTCATGTCGTAACTAGCTGTGAACTTAAATATGCTATTTAAAGAATACGCTGTTAAGAGTAACACAGGCTTTTAATAGCTTCGGTTAAGAAATTTTACGCGCCGGTATTGTCATTGTACGCAGTGATTTAAATCGGAAACCTATAATCTCGTAAATTAAATGTTATGCTGTTATTCTTAATACAATACAGTGTGAAAACCTTAATTTATATTACATTTCCTCCTTTATGTCATTTTTGAAGTTAGAACATACGAAAGTGGTCTAATGTTATTTCGGCCTCATATTATAAAGCAAGTTTTTAACTTAACCGCTATAATTACTTTACGACATAATTTCCCTTAAGGTAAATGTACAGAGGGTGCCAAAAATGTATGCACACTTCAAGCAAAGAAAAAAAACTGTGTTAACATAACAAAACTGAATTCACACAAACAGAAAATGATGAGCACTAATCATCTTAGACTTTTACAGTTACAACAGTTGCTTAAAATACCCACCATCGGCGTCGATACACTTCTGAGTACGTTGAACTACTGATTGAGCAACGTTTGCGAAAGTGTCCTCAGCGATTGCAGCACATGCCGTTTCAATTTCTTCCCGAAGTGCTGTCAGTGTAGCTGATTTTCTACGGTATACAACATCCTTAAGAGTTCTCCATAGGTAGAAGACAACGGAGTTAGATCTGGAGATCGCAATGGAAACTCAATCGGACCTCCTCGTCCTATCCAGTGCCTTGGAAGATTGTCATCATGGTACACAGGCACATCTTGGTGGTAGTGTGGTGGTGCACCATCCTGTTGGAAGAATAATTCCATTTCCATAGAGTGTATGCTAGCGTGGAATAGTTACTCGCGTTGGCGGTTATGTTTTGTACACACGTCTCCATTGCTTTTGATCTTCAAAAACTTCACTTTTCCAATACTACTTCAAAATTGCTTTCCGCTGTTCAAACGATAATCTTGGCTCTATTTTGTTGTAGCAACGCCTTCATAACGTAATATGAGTCACATCTGTTTACAGAACATCATACGATAATTTTGACTTCATTTATTCTTTGTTGATTTACCTGTCACCTGTCTACTGTGAAAATGTATATACACTCAGAAATTATTTCAGAGATGCCTCATTGGCATTATCCCGTATGTAAGTAGTTTTCCGGAAGGTGTGCAAAAATAGCCCTCTGCCTCTTGATTTTATGAAAAAAATCTGACCATCAAGGAAGAAATTGAGTTTTGGGAGCAGATAGAAGCTAAAAGACAAGTAGTTCATACTTCAAATCTCTAAATGTCCTCATTTTTTAAATACTTTTGTGAGTAGGTGCATTGTTTTGGTGAAAAATGAGTTTTTCTTCTGCAAATAGTTATCTTATTTCACGATTTTTCCATATAGTTTGTAACAGTAATGGTTTTACCCTTATGAAGATAATCAATTAGTAAAACCCCTTTAGCGTCACGAAAGACTGTCAAATGTTTCTTGCAGGTGGAAATCACTTTTTCTTCCTTTGCCCTCAACAATCGGCTTCTACCTATTTTTTTACTTCTGTTTAATAATAATAATAATAATAATAATAATAATAATAATAATATCTGCAATATGTCGTCCTGGGACCTAGATGCCTATACCAGACACATATTACAGTTTTTATAGTTTATTATATTTTTTCTTTTCTCCTACATTTTTAACATTATTTGTAAGATTATATCTATAACCAATTAAACGAAAGTAATTAGCAAAAATGACAAAAAACGCAAATGAAAAAATAAAACCTGAAATTAAAACACTCAAGCAATTCTATAACTGGAAGCCAATTAGCAAACAAAACTATAACTGGTAGTCAGATATTATTTAACTGCTAAAACTTAAATTCAAAACTAAAAACTGAAGCTAAAACTACCGCGGAAACCGGTGGTTACAGTGCTGGTAACCAGTAGCCCTAAGCTAAAATTTTATTTAATCTATCTGTTCCCTTTATCGCTTTAGTTTTACAAGTATTTATAATTTATAACTGTTCTATTACACTTTATTTCTATCACTTTCACCTTGTTCACCTGAATTCCATTTCCACCTTCTATCCAAAACAACACCTCACTAGTGAAAGCAATTCTCAATCATATTTATAAATAAACGCACAAATTTGCTCCACCGCCACGGGTGGCTGAGGTCGTTAAGGCGCGGACTCGTGAACGGAGGTCTGGGGTTCGAATCCCGCCAGGACCATCCTCCCTGACTGAGGCTTTTTCCAGGTTTTCCTCAGTTCTCATAACTGGCAAATGCCGAGGAGGTACCTAAACTTTGGCCTGGAACGTTTCCTTTCTTTAAAAAAACCCTTTCCCAATATATAATTTCATCTCATGTATCATCAGTGTCCACCGCCCGTGGTGCCTCAGTAGTAAAAAGGGCGTTAAACATCATACAACAAAGTTGCTCTGTTACTGTTAAAATTCATAGTCATGTATTTTTATCTGCTATTAGTGAGCAGAGTACCCTTCTTGCGCCATACTTTCTCATATGAAATTCTTCACGTAAAGTATAACCAATGCGTTACTTGGAAATGCCCATGGCCTCAGCAGATTCATTCACTGTGATTCGCCTTTCATGTAATCCCATGTTTCTTGCATAATTTTACTGCTGTTGCATTTTTTTGGACGTTCGCTGAAAATGAAGAAAAGTCCTCACAAATGGCCACAAATTTGGTTTAAATTTCCTTTGATATTTAGCCAGATACACAGAACTTCCGACTGTCACATGCTCTATTTTAACATTTTATTAAAACAATTACAAAACTTCGACTTTAGAAAGTTGTATTAAAGTACTGAACAATTTGAAACAATGACTTGATATTGTAATTGAATGCTTAAAACACATGTACCAATATAAACTATTTGCCAATTGTATGGTTACCTATGATCCAGGCCGAGGGCATTTTCAAACTATCCATGAGAATTGTTCTTATTTTTAGCTGAACAACGGCTAATGTATTTTATGCTATGAGTAATAAACTCATTGACACTGCCATGGGTGGCCGATATCGCCACGGGTGGCCGAGGTCGTTAAGGCACGGACTCGTGAGCGGAAGGTCTGCGGTTCGAATCCCGCCAGGACCGTCCTCCCTGACTGGGGTTTTTTCCAGGTTTTCCTCAGTCTTCATAACTGGCAAATGCCGGGGAGGTACCTAAACTTAGGCCTGGAACGCTTCCTTCCTTAAAAAAAAAAAAAAATCCTTTCCCAATTTATCATTTCATCTCATGTATCATCAGTGTCCACCGCCTGTGGTGCCTCAGTAGTAAAAACGGGCGTTAAACACTACTCAAAAAAAAAAAAAAAATGGGTGGCCGAGATCGTTAAGGCGTGGTCTTGTGAGCGGGAGGTCTCCCTAACTGATTTTTTTATTTTTCCAGTTTTTCCGTAGTCCTCATAAATGACAAATGCCGGGGAGGTACCCTAAACTCAGACCTGGAACGATTCCTTCCTTAAAAAAAAATTTTTTTTTACCAATATATCATTTCATATCATGTATCACTAGTGTCCACCGCCTGTGGTGCCTCAGTAGTAATAACGGGCGTTAAACACCATTAAAAAACTCGTTGAACTCATTAAAGAATGCTCAAGTCATCCATAAATGTAGGTGTTTTCATTGAGGAACGCCAGACTTTCACGGCCGATGTTAGTAGAAACATAAACGAAATTTTCTAGGCTAGTGAGCCTTAATTCAGTGGAACTCTTCACTTTTTCTGATGTACGTCACACAGTATCAGTTGTCCTCTGGACGTTTACGCTGCTGCAGACGAAACGCCCGTAAGAATGGAGAGTTGCAGTGGACCATCCCGTAAAATATAGATTATATTTCTATTTCCTTTAACAATTCCTTCTTTGTCTTAATTCCAATGTTCTGTTAAGTTAACATCAGCAGGGAACTGCTGGTATTCGAGTGGCAGGTCTAGGATTGGAGCGTCTTCAATTAGAGAATATTAGTTCCCTACATATAAAGATATCCTTGTGATGATACAATGTTCTTACAGAAAGCACTTACAATTATTATGCATTAATGATAGTAATATTAGTGTATATAGGGCTTTCATTTCAAAACTTGTCATTCTGAATTACCACTTACCTAACATTAAGTTTAATTTAAATAAAAATAGTGTCAATGTAGTTAGCTTTAAAACAATGTTGATTTAACTTTTACTTTTCACCCGCAGCTGCCCGCACTTTAAATTGCAAGTACTACTTCAGATGTATCAAATTTAAATTTAAATGCAAGTAATTTTAATTAAATTGTTGATTTTTTATTGTCAATCTGGACTTTTTGTTATCCTTGTTTGAATTTGGGCAGAATAAAAAATAAACCAGCTGTTGGATGAAAAGACAATTTATTATAAATAAATTTATAACCAGTATTACAAAAAGGCAGCATATTTCGTAACCGCTGACTAATCCAAGATCTTAGGCTTGGAACATTTCCTTACTTAAACAATCATTTTCCCAATTTATCATTTCATCTGATGTATCATCAGTGCCCACCGCCTGTAGTGCCTCAGTAGTAAAACCGGCGATAAACGCTATTCAAAATAAATAAAATAATCCTAGATGTTCAGTAGCTTTATAGTACTATTGTGTCAAAGTCCAAAAAACAATAGCAGTTCAGGTTGCCAGGCAACAATAAAAAAATTTACGTTCACAATTCTATCCTTAAAATTTAAGGGAAATATTAAAGGGAAGAGGGGGTAAAATATCAAATTTTTGTTTTTTGTACCATTTTATATTTGGAATGTTCTGTTTACTTTGTTATGATTTTCATTTATGTTCCTTGATTGTAAGCAGAAGCCTTTTTTTGGGTTTCCCAAGCACCTTTTAAAATTCTCTAGAAGACTGTGGTTTGTCTTGAATTATAGAAAAAGTTGCGTTTCATAAATTGGCAGCACTTGTTTGCATGACATCATTCTTTGTTATTTTACTGTGCTGGAGAGGTTTATCTGGTGTTCCCTTAAAAAGCTATTTTTTCTGTACAATTTTTTTGCTACAAATATTGAAAAACTACATTTTTTTTTGCATAAGTTTCCCATTTTTTTTTTTAAAGAAAGCTGTAACTTTGAAACTTTTATCACCTATTCATTATACTATTGTAATCATATGGGTCAGTTATGGTAGACTTAGGACAAAATGTGAAAATGTAAAATATAAAAAAAAAAAAAATGAAAATAATTTATAAGTTGCTTCAGAGTCATGGAATAGCGGTGAAAATAGATCAGAAAATTGCATGCATCTGTATGCTATAAACTTTTCATTTCATTAGCTTAATTAGTCTAGAGAAAATGGGAACTGAAGTTGGTAATTTTAATATTATAAGGACAGGCCTTTCATACACCCCCTTAAGCATCAATGCACATGAACTTTGAAATTTCAAAGTGGAGGTAATTGGGGATGAGAGGATGAAATCTAAACTTTAATGAACATTGATTTTAAACTTCCCCTTCAGTATCTAAAACGATGTTTTTATTACAATTAAATTTATGATAAATGGATAATTATTCAAAATGGGAAGGTGTATGTAGATATATTGAAAGTTGAAACGCTGACAATCTTCCCTCATGCCAATCACAATGAGTTCTATCGAGGACTTCAACGTATATTTAAGCGGTACTGCCAAACGGCACTTTGCTCTGCTCTGAAGAATTACTCAGTTATCATAAATATGTTTCTATCAAATTACAATGGCAGCTGTTTCCGGTAACTTGATCTACCTGCAAGGAGGAAATCATTTGCAAAGAAATGTTTTATTTATAAATTACTCTGTATACCGTTGTCACTCGTCAAGAATAGTAATACAAAAACGGATGATGCTTAAAATCCTTTCTAAGATCTATACATTTAAAAGGCTGAACTACTTTTTGGAACGTGGAACTGGAAAATTACGAAAGGTTTACCAGTTTATACTGTTTTACCAAGGGATCAATTAAGGAGCAATTCCGCAACTAAATATATGTATATATATGTATATATATAATAAAAATAAAGCAACACTATCAACAATGTAACAAATTAAGTAATTATGATAGCAGAAAAAGTCACACTTGAGATCGCTATATTTCGGACTCGTGGAGTCGTCCTATGGCAATTGATTGATTTATTTATGGACGCTCTTTAACATCTCAGGTCATCAGCGTCCCATTAAACTCTGGGCGTGAAACGGGCGACAAATTTTGCTCAGAGGCCTCTCCTTCAGGCTTGAGGTTCTTTTTCGTGCCGTAAATGTACGACACGGGACCCAGGGCTTTACTTCCCTTCCGAAGGAAGCTTTCTATGGCAAGAAGACAAAAGATATTATTACTATTATATATATAATATATAATAAAAATAAAGTTAACACTATTAACAATGTAACAAATTAACAGTAATTATAATGGTAGGAAAGAATAAAACACTAAGAAAAAGTCACACTTGAGATCGCTATATTTTGGACTCGTGAATTCTAAGACAAGTGATCAGTTATATATATATATATATATATATATATATATAAATAACACGGTTAACAATGTAACAAATTAACAGTAATTATAATGAATTTATGCATTAATTGCCCTTTATTTACTTACAAAGATTATGTTAAATTATCGTTTTATGGGGCTAAAAGACTTCAAGAATGTAATATTTTGTTGTTAAAAAAGGAAAACGTAAACATAGACACTTGTTTATACATCACGTTTGGCATTTTTATGGGACTTTGAAACTCTTTCAGTTGGCAGGCTGTAAGTGGCACTTATGGCCGCTTTCCTAGCGTGTGTGTAAGAGGGGATATTTGTTTATACATTTTGCCATTTTCCCTACTTAGCGTTCACATGACCTCCTTTGTTGATGCTTCAAGTAAAAGTGCTGTGTGTCTTTGTAGAATTACAAGTGGTAAACCAGGACAACAAACACGTAAGCGTTCTTTGCACGAAGTGTACATGGTTAAGAGTCATAACTAAGGGTATATGTGCTCTCTTGACTGGGCTGTTTCTTTCTCTTCCTTAACAAAAACTTGGCATAAAATAACTACTTTATAGACAAGGAATCGTACAATTGCACGCCTGGGACGAGGAATTTGTGATAGCCAAGCAGATTCTGGATAGATTTTCTTCATTCGCCCGTAATGTACAACACAGCTTGAAATTAAGAGCGTTCTATGAGTTGCTGCTAATTAAATGGAGTGGTAATCCTTTAAATATTGCATTGAACTACCTTTAATCATTACTGAATCAGTTCACCGGTTAATTCTGTCAACATGAACAACTTTCGTGAACCTAGCTCTAAAGCAGTTGTTCCAATGTTTCTATAACCAGTTCCTCATAGCCGTTTAGTGCTATCCAAAAGGAAATAATCAAAGATCATTGAGAGACCCAGTTTGCTTTAAAACAAAACCGATTAACAACTTAATTACCATATTGTACTGTAAGCCTGTGCATCTGAAACTAACAAAATATATTACAAATGGAATGAAAATAATATTAAACTAGTTTCCTGCGTGTTTCTGTGGCATGCTGTAGTAGCGATCAGAAATTTCCTCTTAAAGTTAATCACGTTCACAATGCGTTATACCGTGCCATACCTTGCGAGCTCTGTTTGCAAATACAATAAAAACACTAGAAGCCTGGACAATAACTCATGCCAATGACCCACGACAGTAACCGGTCAGGAAACATAGTTAACATTTTAGCAGCTATGGCACCCAATTCGCATCTGAAGTGTTCTGAACGGTAAGTACATTCCTAAAAATGTCACCATATCCACATTTCACTTCATCAGTATATGGTGATGGTTCGAAATCGTTACAATTATCCGGACGTTGTCTGCGGCAATTGAAAATCGATAAGTTCCTAAGGAAGCTTCATTTACAATCATGGTTAAGTTTAATGTTCGTAGCATACACTACTATTAATTGAAAATCCACAGTGTATGAGAGTGGATTAATAAAGTCGTTAATGTTAGGGCTGGTAAATAATCGAATAATTGGTCCCTATATTATTGACGGGACATTAAATATTTACATTTCGTAAAAGAAGTAATGCCCACTTTATTAGAAGACACTGAACATATGGCAGTCCATGTGGTGCCAACAAGACGGATGTTCTGCTCATTTTGCACGACTTCAAATGATCCTCTAACATAAGCATAGCAGACGTCTTAAACACAATTAAAATTAAATCCTAAAATCTATACATTCATTTAAAACAACAAAGTTGAGTTCATGACTCTTCGTCATTCATAACTATGAAAAAATTAACAATATTACATGATGTACCTCTTCAAGCGAAGCAGCTTTCCCCCCCCCCCTGAAGAATTTATTTATATCTCTAACATGTTATATTTGAGTCACGTATATATAGGGGGTATACACATTTCAAGCAAAGAAAAAACTGCATTAACATCACAAAACTGAATTCACACAAACAGAAAACGATGAACACCAATCATCTTACACTTTTACAGTTACAACTGTTACTCAAAATGCCCACCATCGGCGTCGATACACTTCTAACTACGTTGAACTGCTGACTGAGCAACGTTTGCGAAAGTGTCTTCAGCGATCGCAGCACATGCCATTTCAATTTCTTCCCGAAGTGCTGTCAGTGTAGCTGGTTTTCTACGGTATACAACATCCTTAAGAGTTCCCCATAGGTAGAAGTACAACGGAGTTAGATCCGGAGACCGCGGTGGAAACTCAATCGAACTTCTTGGATCCAGTGCGCGGGGCTTGTTGCTGTACGAGGTCCACCTAATCTGCCCTTGTAAACATCGCATACGGTACCGTGAGTCTCAACTTTGTCTCGAATGCATGCAATTGTTACTCACGTTGGCGGTTCTGTTCTCTCCATTGCCTTTGAACTTCAACAACATTATCGGTTTTCCAGTACCACTTCAAAATTGCTTTCCACTGTTCAAACGATAATCTTGGCTCCATTTTGTTGTAGCAACACTAGCATAATGTAATGTGAGTCACATCTGTTTACAGAACATCATGCTGCACATTACTGTTATTTTTCGGTCCAACGTTGAAATATATTAAATAGATATCTAATGTGAAAGTGTGCGTACATTTTTGGCACCCTCGGTAGTTATTCAAGACGGTGATTTTTGCTAAGAATTATATTCGCTGTATATAACCTATTTTAAAAGTTTTTTCCTTCCTCTTTAGAGCGTTTATAACAGACTCTTAACTAAATGAGTTACCCCAACAGGTAAAATATACACAAACAATTATTTCTGGCGTGCTCAGCTATGTTCAGTAACCCATTTTTATTAAAAATACCGCTCAAGACAGGCAACTTTTTGTATAGTTATGAAAAGTGATATCACAAGATTAAATTGGTTATTCTGTGTCTGTCCTCCTTTCTGCGTTACGTGCTGTTTGCTGTGGTGTTCAGTACAAGTTCTCTATTATTACAAGATTCTGTTAACATTTATTGCTACATGTGGCGATCAAGCAAAACATCACCAAATTACACAGTGAAAGCGCAACTAGTCTTTAGAGCTTTGGCTTTTACTTGTAACGAATTTTTCTTTTCTACTAGCAATTAGACTTCTGTGGCAGTGAATGAGGTCGAACTTCTATTTACTTATCATTCAATGTCGCGCGCTAGTGGGTCATACGTTCTTGGCTGGCTTGCTTGCTTCGTGTTATATCCCACCCTGTGACATAGAAACTGTTTAATTCCTGTGAGCTTGGGTATTATCTTTTGGACATGGTGTCTCTAAGTGTGAAGGTATGAAGCTATATTTCCACGCCTCATGTTTCCAATTTGCTTTGCTATTAATTCATAAACGCAATGTTTCCGGATCTATGGAAGATTGAGGAAACTGGTACAGCCCTGGAAAAAACTCAATTAAAATTGGGAATCCCCTGACTGCAATATGTAAAGGCTTGAAACAACGAAGTGAACTAGCTAGTGTATTTACACCGGGTTTGTAGAAGCAGCAATAGTCATGTTTCACAATACAGAACCCGTATTTACCTTCCCTCGGTTTAATTCGAACATGTCAAATATTGATGAAAGTTTAGGTGAAAAACTTGCAAAAACTGGTTTACACGAGAGCTGCTGTAAAAATAACCTCTCCTATTTATTTTCATGTACATTGAAACATACGCAACGTGAACAATAACGCTGTTTGATAGCATGAAGTTTTTAGCTAAAAGCATTTTGGCTAAGCATTTTTGACTGCCACGGTTTGCCGAGATCGTTAAGGCGCGGACTCGTGAGCGGGAGATCTGGGGTTCGAATCCCGCCAGGACCGTCCTCTCTGACAGAGGTTTTTTTTTTTTTTTCCCCAGGTTTTCCTCTGTCATAATTGGTAAATGCCGGGGACGCTTCCTTCCTTTAAAAAATCCTTTTCTAATATATCATCTCATATAGTGTATCATCGGTGTCCACCGTCTGTGATGTCTCAGTAATAAAACGGGCATTAAACCCCATTAAAAAAAGCTAAGCATTTTTGGAATAAATGTTTGAACAATGTCCTTATTTCATCGGCCCAGATAGATATGCGTCGGAAGGAGTAAAATACGGATTATACGCTGAGTGAACGGAATGTCAGTAAAATTAGCCAAAATGCTGCACGGTCTTCAAATGACATAGAGGCTTGGCATTGTCATATTGCAAGAAACATTATGTATTCTTCTCTGGCCGACTTTAGAAATGCGTACCTTCAGCTTAAACAAGGTCGCGATTTAGTTGTCGGAGATGATGGTTTCACCGGCTGCAGGAAAATCACCATTCCCTATTCACCCTTAGAGATATCCCGATCAAAATAATGTCATGCAACGTGACATCACTAGAAGCTAAGTACAACACAGTAGCAATACACGCAAAGTAGTTCCATGTTAGCAATCTAATTTTGACGATGGATTCATTAATAAATAGCATCTACTATAAAAAAAACTTGTGACTTTAATTTAATTGCTGATGACTTAATGAAGTTAAATTACGAAATTGTAAATTGATGCGCTCCAAAACCTCAAAATGCAGCCTGCCTGGTTTAGCGGTTGTTTTTAGGCGTAAGCAGTTTGCTCTTGTTATCATGGCTGACACTAATGAAACAAGGCTACTGTTTCTACGGAGACATATTATGTAAAGCATTAAATGGGCTAGCCGTTAACTAGTGGCGAGAAAACAATTATTTTACACGTGTTTTCAAAGTTCTGTGAAAAGTATCCGGCACTGGAAATAAAGGAGGTAGTAAACCTAACCTCACAATTTACCGGTCTCTTGTTATTACGTCGCTTATACTTGCCGCGTGTTTCTAACAATCGGGAGCATTCTTGGTGCGAATTGCGGAAGGATACATTGTTTGTTACGATCAGGATAATAGATAATAGATTGACTGAAGATGAGTTTCCTAGATTGCACCATAACCAATGCTCGAACATGGTGCCAACACTGAAGGCATCGATGGGGTGGCGACACTGATTAGAATTTGTTGCAGCCCACTGTTGAAAGGAAGGATGCTTGTCACAAAAGGAGCATTGGTGTTTCATGACAATGCCCGCCCCTATATATCTGCTCGTGGGATACCGCCACGGGTGGCCGAGGTCGTTAAGGCCCGGACTCATGAGCGTGAGGTTTGGGATTTGAATCCCGCCAGGACCGTCGTCCATAACTGAGGCTTTTCCCAGGTTTTCCTCGGTTCTCATAAATGGCAAATGCCGGGGAGGTACCCTAAACATAGGTCTGGAACGTTTCCTTCCTTAAAAACAAATCCTTTTTCAATATATCATTTCACTACATGTATCATCAATGTCCACCGCCTGTGGTGCCTCTGTAGCAAAAACGGGCGTTAAGCACTATATATATATATATATATATATATATATATATATAAAAATATAAATTAATATATATAATATATAAATTAACAGTAATTATAATAGTACAAAAGGATAAAACACTAAGAAAAAGTCACACTTGAGATCGCTATATGTCGGACTCGTGGAGTCCTTCTATGGCAAGAAGACAAGTGACAAGCATATACGAATATATATATGCTCGTGGGATGGTTACACAAATTATCTTAAGATTTTAAAATGTTGGAATATTGGCAACAAATTGCGGTCTTTACTCTTTTGAACCTTCCAGAAAACATTTGCAAGGGTAAAATGTTTGAAAATGACCACAATAAGAAGCTTTTATCATGAAGGTATCCGCAAGCAGGTGAACCAACTGTATTGCAGAATGACTATGTTCGAAAATAGACATAGACAATTTCTGCAGGAAACTTTACAAAATAATTATTATAAAATTTTAATAATTTGATATCTTATAAGATGTGATTACGGCCTATAGACTTGAGTGCATGTTACTAAATTGAAAAAAAAAATTTATGTTTTAATTATTCTTGAACAAGGATAAAATACTTCTGAATGACCTAATGTTTTATTTTTTATTTCAAATGTTGATTTATCTGTTTTAATGTTGGTATTTTATTCCTTTAACACGTTTTTAAAAATATTTAGTTAGGTTATATCTTGTCATTTGTAACAAATGTTCATAGCCTGCGTTTGTTATTAAACAAACAAAATACAATATAAAATATTTTATTTTCGCGTTTAATTCGTATTCATTAAATAGACAATTGACGGGTGAACTGCGTGCTTCACGTTTGTTACTAATCTAATTACATATTATGAACGCTAAGCTCTATTCACTTGTTTATTAAAATGGCTTTACTAACACACAGCGATACGGTTGGTTTGAAAGACACGTTGCAGAAAACGCCTGGCATGGATATCCGGTTTCGATGCAGTCGTGCGGGATATCTGATGGCATAGTACAGAATTTATAAAAAGGGACCGGTTTTAGTAACACATTCTGGTACTTTCGATATTAGCAACGACCTGATTACTGGTCCTTTCCTCAAAAATCAGACAATCTTGTACCTATTTGTTGTTTGGTTCTACAGAAGCAATTTTATCCAGTGTTCTTGATTTGGGACCTCGGTATTAGCATTTGCTTACTGTGCTGTCTTAAAAGAGACCGCGGGGATGTTAAAATTCATTTTGTTTTTCTTATGTTCAAATATTTTCTTATGAATATTATCTCTAAGTAATGTATTCTTAAATTTAATTACTTATTTTTGAACTGTAATACGAGGTTAGGTCCATAAGTTTCCGGCCTAATCATTTTCTAGGTATGACAAAGACAAACGCTATATTTCACATTTCATTATATTTACCCCTTTATTGCAATATACTTCTCACATCTTTGAATTAACATTTCATCCCCCCCAATTTTAGTCAGAAATCTTGTCTGCAAAATGGGCATAAATAGCACCCATAGCTTCTTCGTAACATTTAAATTTCCTTCTCGAAGGTCCTTCTTGAGTTTTGAGAAGACGAAATAGTCACTGGGAGCTAGATCTGGGCTGTAGGGTGGATTGTCGATCTCCTTGAAGCCACATTTCTTCAGAGCTTCCTTTCAAATGAGAGATGTGTGCACAAGTGCGTTGTCGTGAAGAAGGCGCATACCACCATTCAGCTTTCCTCGCCTTTTCTCTTTGATGGAAGCACGTAGTCTGTGCAGTAGGCCAGCATAGTACTCCCCATTTACTGTGGTGTTCCTCTCCTTAAGTCAATGAAGAATATTCCTTCACAGTCGCAAAATATTCTGGCCATGATCTTCTTGGTTGACTGAATGGCCTTGGCCTTTAGCGGCGGTGTTTCGCCAGGTTTACGCCAACCATTGATTCTCTTCTGGACAAGGGATCTTAGTAGAGGATCATAGTTTAATCTCCTATAACAATGGTTTGCTGAACTTATCTCTCGTTTCAATGACAGAGCTCCAAAATGCCTGACAACAGATGACTCGTTGCTGCTTTTGAATTTAGGTAAGAAGTCTAGGCACCCATCTTGCACTAACCTTATTCATGTTTAAATGTTCATGAATAATTCGAAGGACTGTTGTTTTAGAAAGACCTAATCTTGCCTATTTCTGTGACTTTGAGTCGCCTGCCTTCCATGATTTCTCCTTCCACAAGAGCGAGCGATGTTTTCAGAAGTGGGCATCTCCAAGGGCCGACCTGCATGCTCTTCGTCTTCAATGCTTTCTCCACCCAACGAAAAAAATTGACCCATTCTTTTACAGTAGAATATGAGGGGTTGCTTCCCCATATACAGCGTCCAATTGCTGTTTAATTTCATTTGGAGTAAGTCCATCTTTTGTGAAGAACTTATCTACAACTGAATGCTTTATTTTGAACATGTCATAATTTTGTGCACATAGACTTCTTTATGCAACTATATCTGAACAACAACACAGCGGAGTGGAAGTTACAGTTGCAATTATTTACTTAACAGATAAGGGGATTTGTGAAGGCTATAATCCTTATCGGCGAGGCAAAAACTTATGGATCTACCCTCGTATCTATTAACAAAGTTTTAATTTATACTGAGTAACGATAAATTTGTTTTATCGTCTTTAATGTAAATTTTTACCTTTCAAGATAAATATTTCTTTATTTTGTAATATTCAAATAACATAAAAGTCAGATTAAAACAACGAAAGTAGAATGTTTAGCTGACATTTCGGTAACTATGGGTGAATAGGTGACTGAGATAAAGGTACATAACATTACCTGCTTTAGAATTGACAACACCTGAACCTCCGAGACCTTAAACTTTTCTTATTTTGGATTTTTTGACTTGCTGAAAAATCATTAACGTATCTTTAGTGTAAGTAATTTTAACATTTTTGTGACATGATTGATACTGAGGAAAATTGACAAGTATGTTCATATATATATAATAGTGTAAATGGGAGATAAATATATAAAAAGACCACGGATCTTCGGCTTAAAATGCCAATGTTCTTGCCATCTAAGCTACTTTGCCGTGTGTGAATCTCTAAGATTATCTAGTTGGAGAGCGTTTATACCAAAGAGGCAAATTGAAACCCCTGAGAGAATTTGTGGCTCAGGTTTGCACTATGTCTCGAGTAAAAGGTTTTATTGGTTGATGTCAGACAAATTTTAACTTTAGGAATATGCAGGAAGGACCCCTGAGGATAAGATATTGGAAAGATAGAATGATTCACAAATTCTAAAAGTGGAAAAATTAATATAATAGGTTGAACAATAAATAAAACATATAACACGTGGATATAAAGGTTTGATTTCAAAATGCCAACAAATTGTGATAAAACAGTAAGTAACTTTAACATGCAATGGATTTAAACGCAAGTCAATATCTTAATGGAATAGCCATATTGCGACAGCGGACACGGTAGCTCAGTTGATAGAGCGTCAGTCCAGACAAGAGATTCGAATCCCGGCCGTGATCCGAATTTTTCAAGTGTGATTCTTAATTTTCAACTAATGTCCTACACACAGCTACTATGAAAGAGGAATTTTCACATCTATTTAAATATTACATAATATTGCATATTTTCATTTTTATAACAATACTTTTATTCTTCCAAAAAAGATAAACCTACACGCAGAGATATATTTTAATCGTATTTATGATCATGCACTGGCAGAACAGCAGCAGCAGTAAAGTAGTGAATATTTTGTATGTAGAATAAATTGTCTACAATTTTAAATATTTATTCCTGCTTATCTTTTTTTCAGATCGTTAACATTCCAGATGCTTGAAGTTTAATTATTTTTATTTTTGCCCTCTTACAAATAATGTTCGGTTTTTAAGGATAAACATCGTAGTTTTAATAAAAGGGTTCTTATTTGTACTCTTAATCTGCCTTTGCCAAAAATCGTTGTACACAAATTCTCTAAGTCTTACTAAAATAATTACTGCTCTATTGAAATCAATTATCTCGCCGAAAGCAATAATTCTTATAACTCTGTTATTTAAATACTGAAACGATGTTTGCATATAAAATAAACAAATGATATATTTATATTAGAGTTAATTACTAGATTATCTAGATTTTGCCAGAAAAATTATGTAAATTAGAATTATTTTTGTTAGTTTATTGCAGAGTAATGCACTTCTTTTGAAACTACATTATTTTTTATTTTTATATACACATGTCCATAGATTATAATACAATAAGTAAAATACACTGTAGTGGTTTTTACGCCATCATTAATTAATTTAAATCATTCCTACGGGCTTGCACCTATAGTATCCAGCCTACCGGAAGATGAATGCAGCCCAAGGGATAATAAATAAAGACGTTAAAAACTGCGTTTATAGCAGCTCTTTCGCTTGTCGTTTATTGTATTGTTAAATTGTGTCTGATAGTGTGAAATTGTGTGAATATTTACATTTCAATTCAGTTTGAATTGTACAGCTAGGTAGCGAGTTAATAGCATTCCTCAGGCACATAGTTGGAGTGTTTTGGAATACCATAGGACACAGAGAGTGTGACGGTTCAGCATGCAGTTTCAATATCAGGCACCTAGTGATGAGACGATTGTGAAATGCAAGTTTAAATAACCGTATCGTAACGGTTATGTTCTTTATATATGCAGATTTTTACATAGTCTCTCAATAGGTCCTTAGTCAGGGTACAATCAGGTGTTTTGATAAAAATGTTACCCCATTCTTGACCGGAATATTTCTTCCATCTTTTCTGGTAATATTTCTTGGTTCCGAGGTATATTGCGGTTTTATCAGTTTTCTTTCTTATGTCTTGATGTCCAGGAATCCAACAAAGTTCTAATTGATTCTGTGTGGAAAATATAATGAGAGAGACTGGAAATTTAAGTCGTGGGTTTCACAAAAGTGTACTTTTGGGCATTATATGAGTTACATATTTCGTTGTAACCCTCTAACTGAGCCCTATCATTTAACATTAAAAAATAGCACAAGTTTATATGCTATCAACGTATTAATTTTTATAAGTACATAAGATTACATCTATGCAAGTGATCGGGATTTTGTTGAAACACAGTTAAGTAACGCAAACATACTGTCATATACACTGCTCATGATTGAATAGACATAATGCTAAACTCATAAAAATCAATGTATGCAGTTAAAATAGAACAGAGTATGATTAAGCATTTTAAGACTTTTTTTCTGAAAAGGAAACCCTTTACCAAAAGTTAAAAATTACATCTTACAAAGCAATTGAACATACACAGAGGGTGCCAAAAATGTATGCACACTTCAAGCAGAGAAAAAACTGTGTTAACATAACAAAACTGAATTCACACAAACAGAAAATGATGAGCACTAATCATCTTAGACTTTTACAGTTACAACATGCCCACCATCGACGTCGATACACTTCTGAGTACGTTGAACTAATGATTGAGTAACTTTTGCGAAAGTGTCCTCAGCGATTGCAGCCGTTTCAATTTCTTCCCGAAGTGCTGTCATTGTAGCTGGTTTTCTACGGTATACAACACCCTTAAGAGTTCCCCATAGGTAGAAGTCCAACGGAGTTAGATCCGGAGAACGCGGTAGAAACTCAATCGGACCTCTTCGTCCTATCCAGTGCCTTGGATAGTGCCTTGGATCCAGTGCGCAAGGCTTGTTGCTATGTGAGGTCTCTCAGATCTGCCCTTGTGAACATCGCATACGGTACCGTGAGTCTCAAATTTGTCTCGAATACATGCATTTGTTATTCACGTTGGCGGTTCTGCTCTGTACACACGTCTCCGTTGCCTTTGAACTTCAACAACATTCTCGGTTTTCCAATACCACTTCAAAATTGCTTGCCGCTGTTCAAACGATAATCTTGGCTCCATTTTGTTGTAGCAATGCTACCATAACGTATTGTGAGTCACATCTATATACATAAAATCATACGATAAACTTTGCTTTATTTGTTCATTGTTGACTTGCGGTAATTTTGGCTTCATTTGTTCATTGTTGATTTACCTGTTACGCAGCAACACTAGCGTAATGTATGAGTCACATCAGAACATCATAATACACATACTACACATTAATGTAGTTTTTCGGTCCATCTTTGAAATATATTAAAAAAGATTGAAAGTGTGATAGATTTTTTTTCTTAGCACCCTGGGTATTGTCGCAAACCACTGTAAAGCGACTCCACTTCCTAAAAACTTGACTAAATCCTTAATTAGCATTTGACACGATAAAGGGGCATACTCACACTAATCGGAGTTTATCTTTCCCATCCTAAACTAAATGGGCTTAAAAGAGAAACCACAAATAAATACACAGTCCATTAAGTAAATATCTGATATTATGCTCAATTATGAGGATGAAAAAAGATGTTTTATCAAAAAAAAAATTATGATCATTCTTTATTAAAAAACCCTGGAACATATGACGGTAAGTGTATTTTCTGCAATGGTGTACCTGATTACGATGGCTTTTAGTTTTATTTATGATCCACAAGATTGCAGATTGTTTATAGACGTATTTAAAACTAGTCTCAAAGATGTTCCATTGCATAAAGGCAATGCAACATCTTCTGCCCCTATTGCCTATGCCACCGTCATGGGGGGCCGAGGTTATTAAGGCGCGGACTTGTGAGCGGGAGGTCTAGGGTTCGAATCCTGTCAGGACCGTCCTCCCTGGCTGAGGTTTTTTCCAGGTTTTCCTCAGTCCTCAGTATGCCGGGGAGGTACCCTAAACTTAGGCCGGGAGCGTTTCCTTCCTTCCAAAAAAAAAAAAAAAAAAAAAAAAAAGCCTTTCCCAGTGTATCATTTCATTTCATATATTATCAGTGTCACCGTCTGTGGTGCCTCAGTAGTAAAAACGGGCGTTAAACACTACTGAAAAAAAATTTTGCCTATGCTAATTTGACAAAAGAGATGATGTACGACGGTAGGTCCATAAGTTTCCGACCTAAACATGTTCTAGGTATGATAAAGACAAAAACTATATTTCGCTTTTCAATATAGTTACCCTTTATTGCAATACACTTTTCATGTCTTTGAATTAACATTTCAATCCCCCCCTCCAAATAGTCTGTAAAATGGATATAAACAGCATCCATCACTTCTTCGTCACACTTAAATTTCCTTCCTCGAAGGTCCTTCTTGAGTTTTGAGAACAGGAAATAGTCACTGAGAGCTAGATCTGGGCTGTAGGGAGGATGGTCGATATTCCTGAAGCCCACATTTCTTCACAGTTTCCTTTGCAGCAAGAGCTGTGTGCACGGGCGCTACTCAGTTTTCTCGCCTTTTCTCGCAAAACAGCCATATCTACCTTAAAAAAAATACGCTCAGAAATTCCAGATTTGACTCAATTTAAATGAGGAACTCCTAAAATTACACAATTCAAAACATTACCTATATATCTGGATTTCTGAATTGATTAATGCGGAGTTGTCACTGCCCTAACAAAAGTAGAAGGTAACTCCGGCAAAGAGGTGTCTTCATCTGTATAAGAACCAAGTAATGCCGTCACCCCACCGGTGGTAGCCAAAGGTTCTAAGAAATAACGCTCCACTGTTTATATCACAGTCCGTGATATAAGTATGACGTAACGAGTTAGAATCGATCAATACTGACAACCACGTGTTCTCCATCAATGATCAGTAGTCGCGTTTCTACAGAGAGCATTCCAAAAAATAACGAAAGTAAAGGTAACAGGAAGTAAAATGAGGGATAGCATATTGTAACCTACAACGGACACTATGTTCTAGTTAATTATATGTTTTCTTAATTTTTATAATGAGTTAAAATCATAAATAAGTCAATAAACCTTCTGTACAGCAAAACAGAAGATATGCCTTAAATAAATTAGGATAACAAGATGATTAAAATTAATATAAAAAAAAACACAGTACAGAAGAGTCCCGACATCCGTATTATCTCACCGTGATTTTTACTTTCATGGGACTGTTGTCGTTGTGTGTACTGGTCTTCAAACACTGAAGAAATGAACTCACCTTCGCTTTATAGTTTTTGTTAATATTGTCGATTGTCCTCAACAATACATCATAGAGCATTCCGACATCCGGCAGGTGTGCGACAGTGTATAATATTTTGACATTCTTTCTATGAATTCACTAAATAAAACTACCAAACTGTAAATAAAACGTTTTTACGTTATGTTTATAGGGCTTAGTATTACAACATTTTAATGTTGTTTCTGCTTCTTCCTGAGTGCACAAAATAAAATTTATAACTAGATTTATTCTATTTTTACGTTATTTTTCTCATCAAAATTTTTCAGTTATCCGATCTCATCCAGATGCCGGATAATTGATACTCTACTGTATGTATTTATTTTGATATATGTGCAGAATCTCATAAATTGCTATGCAAAGTACAATCAAAAGGATTAATCAATAGTAGGTTTTCAAAAATTCTTCATTAAAACATCTATGTGCCTTCTTGGGGTGCGATAGCTTTGTGAGAACGTGTGTTCTAAATGTAGAAAGTTCTCTTATAAGCACGTACATGTGAATTCATAAAAGAAAACTTAGTAAACGCTGCATAACCATCAATTACCAAGCACCCCATTGTGTTCGGCCGGTAGAACTAGCCCCTATTGTCATAAATAGAGACGGCGCAGAAAGGCTAGTGAGAAAGGGGTTATGTTTACTTCAAGAGATGCTTTGTTACCCAGAACCACCACCTTGATTTTCTTGTTGGTACTTCTGCTTTAGGGGAAATAGAATTTCTCCGTTTACATAAAAAACGAAAATTATCTCTCCCCTCAAGGTGCAATTAGCATGGTTAACCAGTCACTTTCGTGCATGCACTGTGCGCTGGAGTTGGAGAAATGGTCATCCATCTCCAAGTTCAACGCCTTTTAACAATTCAACCAGCGAGGAAAAGTTCTTCTGCATTAGGTTGTTTATGAAAACGTTTAAAGAAAAGCACTTTTAAAGGACGCATTTTTAATGACTGTGAGTAATTTATTGATAGAGGATGTAAAAACAAGCAAAATAAATATCGTATAAGTTTTTGGTCAATTTCGCTCGGTTTCTGAGTCATTGCGGTGTGCTGATAAAGCAGTCCAGCGTAATTTTCTAAAAGAGCTTTAATATTAACCTATACAGCTGCAATTGTCTCTTAATTTTTACCAGCGAGGAAGAGTTAGAACTTTGAGGTCGACTAGGTTTATTTACAGACGCTCTTTAACATCTCAGGTCATCAGCGTCCTATTCAACCCAGGGCGTGAAACGGCCGACAAATTTTGCTCAGAGGCCTCTTCTTTCAGGCTTGAGGTTCTTTTTCGTGCCGTAAATGTACGACACGGGACCCACGGCTTTACTTCCCTTCTGAAGGAAGTCATATTTACGATTTTTACCCCCGAAAAAATCCATCGGTCCTGGCCGGGTTCGAAACCGCGATCTTGGGTGTAGGAGGCAAGTATGGTAACCCCTACACTACCAGGACCGACCATTGAGTCCGATGGAAGGCAGAAGGAACCAAACTTAGGAAGTACGGTGGGTGTTACAATTAATACTTTAAATATCTCAACTTTAGCAGGTACAGGATGAAAAATAAATATTTTTCTTCTTTTTTTTTAATAGTGTTTAATGCCCGTTTTTACTACTGAGGCACCACAGACGGTGACACTGATGGTACATGAAATGAAATGATAAATTGGGAAAGGATTTTTTTAAGGAAGAAAACGTTCCAGGACTGAGTTTAGGGTACCTCCCCGGCATTTGCCAGTTATGAGGACTGGGGAAAACCCCAATCAGGGAGGACGGTCCTGGCGGGATTCGAACCCCAGACCTCCCGCTCACAAATCCGCGCCTTAACGACCTCGGTCTTAGAGTTTCTTTTTTTCATTTAATTATTTCTAAAATATTGTAGTAATACTATCCTTATTAATTTTACCCTTCTGAAAATAATTAATTAGCAATAATAATTGCTTCATCTTCTCAAAAATACCGATGTCATAACCTTTCTTGCACATGGAAGAGATTGTCTTTTCTGGCAAATTCTACAAATTCTATCCACTGTTTTGATTTTGGTATGTGTGATGATAGCTCCACGTCTGTTGCTGTTAAAACACTGCAAAAAGTTGCGATTTTTATTGCCTGTTAGCAAGCTCTCTATACATCTTGTACAAAGCTTTTTCACATGCAATTCTTCATGTAAAGTGTAGTCTACATATTTCTTTGAAATGCATACAGTCTCAGAAATTTCACACACCTCAACTCGCTGAAAATCAAGGGTTTCTTTAATGATTTCTGCTATGTTGATTATTGAAAGAAATTTACACTGCTTATGTTCTTTTAAGTGTTTGTGTTAAATATGTTAGAACTAACTATATTTATTGCGAACTTCCTGTCAACCGCACCGCCGACACAGCAGGTAGCCTCGCCGGCTGATCGTACGCCGCAAACCCGGTTGCGTAGACGATCGTTCACCCCATGTATTCAAATGTTTATTTTTCATTTAATATTCAGAAAGATGACACACTTTGTATTAATTTATTCATTACCAAATTAACAATAGGGGACTAAGTGAGTCTCTTTATTTAATACTGTAGAACATTTTATGTGTTTTTTATTTATGCATTTTTTTTTGTTTTTTGTTTTGTTTTGTTTTGTTTTGTTTGTTTTTTTTTTTTTTTGTTTCGTTCTTTCGTAACATTGTCTTCTCTCAAAATTTCAATTACGCCTTTTGGTCGGATCCCATCAAATGCTTTTGAAAACTCAACACAATATCTATACACTAGTGAATTTGAAACAGTTAAACAATAAGCGGAGACACTGCAACTGCCGCCACGGAAAGCTTCGCTGACGGGTCACGCGGGCAGCTCATCGCCTCTTTGACTTCACGGACTGGACTGACGACCGCTGCGGCTTCTACCTCCATCACGTGATATCACTGGTAGAGTGCAGTATTGCAGGGGGCATATGATCAGCACACCGCCTCCCGCTGTTCGCTATATCGCGGTTTACTAGATCGGAGATCGCCACCTCTCCATCCCAAATGCCCTCACGAGGCTGGATGGAGCCGGTTCCAGGCCTTCTACTTAGAAAAATTCCTAAGCAGGTACCGGAACTCGAAACCGGGCCTCTCGGACAGCAGTCAGCAACTTTAACATCACAGGTCATCAGCGTTCTATTCAACTCGGTCCATGAAACGGCCGACAAATTTTGCTCAGAGGTCTCTTCTTTCAGGCTTGAGGTTCTCTATCGTGCCGCAAATGTACGACACGGGACCCACGGCTTTACTTCCCTTCCGAAGGAAGCCATACTTAGGATTTTTACGCCCGAAAAAATCCATCGATCCTGGCCAGGTTTGAACCCGTGGTCTTAGGTTTAGGAGGCAAGTATGGTTACCACCACCCACCAGGACCGACTCATATTCAATAGAGTATTATATCAATACCCACTAATGTGTGTAATGGCCTGAATTACTCTTTTCCCATACGTTCAATTGTACCTACCTCTCTTAACGAAATCCAATATTGGACTTGCCATATATGCTGCTTATAAATAATGAACATCTTGTTTTGGATACCGGCATCCGCTTTCAGCAATAACAAATGACTCGTCCCTCCCCCTCCTGTATGGTAAGACAGAAATAATGCGTGCATGTCGATGCCGTTATTGCCCATTTCCGGGCGACGTATAAATAAAAATATAAAAGAAACTATGTTATTATCATGATATTGGTAGTTTTATGTTTGTACTGTCATTACAGAAAGTAATGCCCCAGTATTCCAGCCTTGTGTTTTTCATGTTTATCCACAGTACATAAATGTATTTGATAGATTGTATAAGCTTTTACGTAATATATAACACAAAAAGCAATGCTCATAAATCGTTTTATCTTTTTCCTTGTTGTAATTCATTTAGTTGCAAAGAGAAATCTAAGCTTTGGCCAAGGGGAGGAAAAAAATTAATAAATAAAATCCAGACTGGTTTAATTTTTAAACAAATCATTTGTTTATGAACAATGTACAGGTGTATATGTCGTTATATTTAAGACGATGAAATACTTTTGAACATGTTTATAGTGTTGTATTTTCTGTTTAAAGTAATAGTGTAACCACAGACCTTAGAGTATAAAGATAGGGAGGACTTAAATCTAACCAGGAGACCAGAAAGGTGTAGTAATTTGGCCGATATTTCTCCAGATGCATTTATACTCTGATTCAGTTGTGTTTGACTGAATGGTATTTTAATTGTGATTTGATATGAAATTTATTTTAGTGGTTGAACTGTAGTACCAAACAAAGCATTTTGACATTTTATGAATCTGAAAAATGGTGTAATATTTATAGTTGGTTAAGAACCAATACATACCGAATATAATTTATTAAAGGACAATAACGCCTTTCATGCTTTGGAATAGGAGAACCTTAATGTCAATCCACCTTTCTGATATGAAGATATTTCTAAAGCTTTTCACTTTATTTACTAATTTGTTTTTATTAATTCCTTAAGTTCTATTAATAACCTGTTGTTTAGTACTACGACGTCCAAATATTCTTTAGCCATGTCTTCTACTTTAGTTAATTAACAAATGTCCTTCATACAGAACAATTTATATTTTATATGCCAATTTTCCCGCTTTAGTTTTCTTGGTTTTCATGTTAATGGCATCACTAATATTTTTTATGGTATCGTTCAGTGGATGCTACATGACTTTTGCCACAATGACGTGTTGGCCCATGGCATTAGCTTCTTTATTGACTAATATGGGAGTGATACTAAGAGACAGGTTGAGCAGAAGAACCCAGATCATTGTTAAGCAATACATGACGGATGAAATCCAGGATGAACAAAAACAGTGGTTCGTACAACGGATATCCCATTTCCCGTGGTAGTTTTTAATTAAAAACCACAAGGAAGACAAAGCATTGGTCCTCTGTTAACAAAATGGAGCCAACAATTCTATTGATCTCAGAACGGGACTCTCCTCAACCTTATTTGGGAGGAGAAGGGGGAGGAAGAAGAAGAAGAAGAAGAAGAAGAAGAAGAAGAAGGAAAAAAAGCATACGGGGACGGTAAATTTCTCACGTATATTAAACAATGAGATACCGGAACTGTCTCCCTTCGTTGTTCAAGCATTTCTGAAACTTGATTAGGAAATTGCTCATTACACTCTGCGGTTCCTTCTGAGAAATGGCAGCAATTCCTTAACAAAGGTCAGTTTTAAGTTCATCTAAAGTGTGTGGATTTGTTTTGTACACTTTCTCTTTTAATGTCCCTCAGAGATAAAAATAGGGGTAATCTGCGAATTTTTCTTGAAATATCTTACAGCATGCGCTGATTCTGTACGCACTTATGAATCACACATGTATGCTCTTTGGGAAATAGAATACTTGTATTGCTTCATTTCACTCAATAAATGTATTGCGTCGCCTAACAAACACGTGCTACTTGCGTAAGATTTCAACTCACACTAAAGTCCCGCGCGGCGGAGGGGAAATATACTTCCCGCCTACGCCAACATAGCGCTGCGGGCCGGTCACGCGGTTGCGTCAAGCATTGCTCACCCATTACTATGATATGTAGATGTTATCGTTTTGATGTCCAAAACTGAAAAATGGTCTCAAAAGGTTGCTCTATCGATTTGTAACAACTGCAAAACAAATATAATTTGGCAGTATAAATTAATAAAACTAAACACCTGTGCATATTTAAATGTCCAATAAGATGTAAATTGGCAATTAATGATAAATTTTTTACTACGGAACACGATTTTTACCTTCGGAACAATAATATCCACATAGAAACCGAATAGGTCCTTTAAATTAGCCTATCGCGTCTCAGTTTTTTTTTTCCTATTCGATTACCGTTTATTTCAAAAGTAATACCATGTATTGTATGTACTAGTCCTTGTTACTTACATTTTGCAGAATGGATACTAAATAAATCCCTATATGGAGTTTAAAAAAAATTTACTCTTGATAATGTTTGCACTTTATGAGTTCCTTTATTCCTAAACTTATTGTGTGTGTTACGTACAAATTTATTACCAGAAGTCCCCTACTGGGATGGGAGCGCCGGGGTGGAAGATTATGTTAAAAAGAAGTGTAAATCTTAAGGGATAAATATACTGATGAATGTGTTATGCTTTTAAATTTGTTGCAAATTAAACTTTCGTTTGGAGTTTTGATTTATTATTTAGTCTAGGGCTACAGTTCTTTGAAGCAAGGTAGTGGGTGTGTTATTGCTTGGCCCCTGTTTTAAACGCAAGTGCAACAAAATGCATCTGACCTTAAGTCAGTAAGCAAACGGTACAAGACACTTTTGGATACCGATAGCGTGCAGAAGCAGCGATGAAGAAGTAACTCAAAGTATCTCCGAAGCGCCAGTTGAAGAGGCAGGTCTGCCTTTGTTCGTAACCCATGAAAATCAATCAGGCAAACATCAAGAGAATTGGACATGCCAAGCACAACACTACAGAGAACACGCATCAGGAGTTTGTATTTCTGTAAAAATCCAGACGGTTCTTGAAAACACACCGCAAAGACTTTCTGAGTCACGTCGACTGAAACGCAAATGTCCTCAACTAAGCTTTGAGACAAGCGTCCAATTCACTTTTCTGGGGGGGAAAAAAAGTCTATAAATACGACGTTCATATATAGGACTCTGGAAAAGGCACACCATTCGAGCCTCAAAATGATATGTGGTTTCTTGCGTGATGGACGGACCTTCTCCAAGGAGGAGGCCGTGACACAAAGGAATTATTTTCTCAAATTACACGATCGCAGTGCAGCACAATCCTTCAGCAAGATGGAGCATCGACCGTGCCTCGGTCATCTGATAGGAAGTCCCGGATTTCTTTCAACGCTGTTATAATAAATTCTATTAACGTGTGGCACAAAACTGCCTTACATAAATGAACATACAAGGGTAAGTCCACAAGTTTCCGGCCTAACCATTTTCTAGGTATGATAAAGACAAAAATTATATTCCACTTTTCAATATAGTTACCCTTTATTGCATTTCTCACATCTTGGAATTACAATTTCAATCCCCCCCTCCAAAATAGTCAGAAGTCTTGACTGGCAGTCATCACTTCTTCGTCACACTTAAATTTCCTTCCTCGAAGGTCCTTCTTGAGTTTCGAGAAGAGAAAATAGTCACTGGGAGCTAGATATGGGCTGTCGAGTGGATGGTCGATCACCTTGAAGCCACATTTCTTCACAGCTTCCTTTGCAACAAGAGCTGTGTGCACAGGCGCGTTGTCGTGAATAAGGCGCACAACACCATTCAGCATTCCTTGCCTTTTCTCTTTGATGGAAGCACGTAGTTTGTGCAATAGGCCAGCACAATATTCCCCATTTATTGTGATGTTCCTCTCCTTGAAGTCAATGAAGAGTATTCTTTCACAGTCCCAAAAGATTGTGGCCATGATCTTCTTAGTTGACTGAGTGACCTTGGTCTTTAGATGCGATGTTTAGCCAGGTTTATGCCACTCCATTGATGCTATTTTGGACAAGGGATCATAATAGAGGAGCATAACTTCATCTCCTGTAACAATGGTTTGCAGAACTTCTCTTTCGTTGACTCGTTGGCAGCTCCAAAAACGCCTGACAATAGATGACTCGTTGATGCTTTTGGACTGAGAAAAGAAGTCTAGGCACCCATCTTGCACTAACCTTATTCATGTTTAAATGTTCATGAATAATTCAAAGAACTGTTGTTTTAGAAAGGGCCAACCTTGCTGCTATTGCTGTAACTTTGAGCCGCCGGTCTTCCATAATTTCTTCTTCCACAAGGGCGACGTTTTCAGGAGTGAGCACCTGCAAAGGCCAAGTAGCACGCTTTTTATCTTCAATGCTTTCTCGACCCATTCGAAGAGATTTGACCCATTCTTTTACGGTAGAATATGAGGGGGATGTTCCCCCATATACACCGTGCAATCGCTGTTTAATTTCATTTGGAGTAAGTCCTTCTTTTGTGAAGAATTTAATAACAGCTTTGATACTCCATTTTGAACATGTCACAATCTTCTACACATAGCCTTCTTTATGCAACTATATCTAAACAACTGAACATAGCGAAGCGGAAGTTACAGCTGCAATTATTTACTTAACAGTGTGACACCAGATAAGGCCTTTGTGAAGGTGATAATTCTTATCGGCGAGGTCGGAAACTTATGCACCTATCCTCGTATGAGAGATATTACCAGTTTTTTGTTTTAGGAACATTCAGTATAACTTTGATATTGTTCATGTCACCAGATTATTTACTACATTTTTTTCTTTCCAATTAAAAGTGAGTGCACATTTCTACTGTATCAGGATTTCCTTACGGAGACATTTTGCAGGAAAATGTAAAAGATGCCTGCGTCAGATTTGTTTCCCAGATGCATCCCCCTGATGGAGAGATACTGCGAAAGTTTCCGTGATCGCTAATCTGGATGAAAATGCCACAGGGACACACGGCCAAAACAGGAAGTCGGAAGTGAAATGAAGCAAGTTGTGGTCCTGGTTCGTGACCCAGCCCAATTGGTGCAACTTTCTTTCACGTCCCCTTCCCACGCTTCTACCCAGTGCCCCGCTCACTGCCAGACATTTTCCTCATCCTGTACAACTACAACCAGGGTTGTCAAGAACGTTTACAATCAATTAGGTTGAGTTATGTTCGTTACAAACTCCGTTTCTATCTGCCCTTATTAGGTAAGTTGCACAAACACTCACTACTTCCACTTAGGACACATTCAGGCAAAGGTTTTGAAGCCACGACTTCCGTAATTGAAGTAACAATAAAACTTTAATATGTCTTTATTTTTTTGATTGGTTTATTTATGGACACTCTTTAACATCTCAGGTCATCAGCGTCCCATTCAACTCAAATTTGTCGGCGTGAAACGGCCGACAAATTTGCTCAGAGGCCTCTCTTTAAGGCTTGAGAATCTTTATCGTGCCGTAAATGCACGACACAGGACCCTCGGCTTTTTTTCCCTTCTGAAGAAAGCCATACTTAGGATTTTTGAGCCCGAAAAAATCCATCGATCCTGGCTGGGTTCAAACCCACGATATTGGGTTTAAAAGGCAAGTACGGTAACCACTACACCACCAGGACCGACTTTAATATCTCTTGCAATTGGCAACTTGGAAATGGGATTTTTTTATTTCTAATAACAATTGTGTTTAATTATAAATGTCACTAAATATTAAAATAATGATGACAAGTATTTTGCCTATAATAAACTGGATTCTGTAATGTTTATTTCAGAGGCTAAAACTTTACTTTGGAAGAACAATCTGCTTAATTTGGGTGCAAGAATGTCTGGTAATAACAAACCAGTCTCTTTGCATAAACTCATGATTCATTTTCTTATTAATATTATTCAAAATACAATTTCACTTTCTGAATCCTCGGAATTAAGAATCTAATCCTTACTAACTGAACCAAAAGTCTTTGAAAATGAAATTGCTTTCAAGCAAAAATTAAGTCAAGATATTTTGCAATATCCCTGGCTTTAGCAGTTATTAGAAAAAGTTCATTTGTGTAAGCTCTCTCCAAGATTAGTTTCATAAAACTTAGCTTTCCCTTTTGATTATAATGTTTCTAATATCCACTCGATGTCAGCTCGTTGTTATGAGGGCATTGGAAGAGGTCGGACCGCTCGCCTGTGTGCTCCGACGTTTCTCAGATTATTCACAATTTCTTCAAAGACATTCTGAAAAAAAAAAAAAAAGTTTTACCTCCGCAGCCTTCAGAACTTGTTGATATGTGGAAAATGCCTCCCAAGATAGTGTTTCTTCAATTTGAGGGGGGAAAGAAAAGTCACACGAGGTTAAATCTGGATTAGGCAGAGTAAGGGGTACTTTTATATTGATTTCTGTGAGCTATTCAGCAACACAATTTGTGATGTGCGTCCGTGTATTATCACAGAACAGCATCCAACTTGTTACCTTTTATGTGTGATATGTCCTTCCAGGGTTTCACTTGTGCTTGTAGGTATTATATACCTGTAAATCATTCGTTGAATTGTGAAAAATGAGATGGTGATTGTTTTCCAAGCAGAATCAACCACTTTTGTTTTTTATGATGGAGATTTCTACACAAGGCTTACTCTCTGTGATCGAGATGATGTATCCAAGTTTCTAAGTAGTGATTACTTTTGAAAGAAACTCCTCATCTTGCTGTAACATCATCTACAACTGCACACAAGTCTGCACGCTAACGTTCAGTAGTCTTGGAAACCATCATGTGCAAACTTTTCAGTTGACAACGTGTGGGTACCAAACGGAATGTCTGAAAGTGTTGTTAACGTTACTCATCTATTCCTCTTTCACAATGACAGCAGAGTTATTAATGCTTTCTTCCGTTAAGGAACAAACTACAGCACCGGGTTCATGTTTCTGTGAAAGTGGGTGCCTGTCCATTCTAAACCTTCTTCCAGCTGTGCTATTGTGAAGTATAGACCTCCTGTAGCATGCACAGGCTACAGTTGATGGTTTGTTGAGACGAAAGCAGACTTTCAGAGCAGTACATTGCGCATCGCGTGTATTGCTGCAGGCGGAACTGGGCATTTTTCAATTTACACGCCTCTCAAAGGGAGGAAGCGGAAATATTAAACTGGTACCCGCGTGCATTACGCATTAAGCTAACGAATATCGTGAAGTTAAATTTTAGCGCGAGAAACTATGCCTGTAATAAATATATCATTATTTATTGAACAGTCTTTGTATAAAATATAAAACATTTGAGTTCTCTGTGTGTGTATCAGCTTCCCATTCTGCAACCTAGAACCCAATAGTTCTGAATTTATTTTATTTAAGCCTAGGTGACGTACTAAATCATTAAGACCTGCCTGTGTAACGAAATGACTAGTGTGTCACGCTTGAGAGAATGTGAGAGATTAAATGGCAAAGTCTAAATACAAATTCACCGCAAAACAGCGAATGAGCTTGTTTAGTTTTAAATGAATACCAGTTTAGTTAACTCAGTTGTTTGTTTGATATGTTTTATTTACAGACGATCTTTAACATCACAGGTCATCAGTGTCCTATTCTATTCAGGGCGTCAAACGGCCGACAAATTTTGCTCAGAGAGGTCGCTTCTTTCAGGCTTGAGGTTCTTTATCATGCCGTAAATGTACGACACGGAACCTTTACTCCCCTTCCGAAGGAAGCCATACTTAGGATTTTTACGCCCGAAAAATATCCATCGGTCCTGGCCGGGTTTGAACCAGTTTAGAAAGCAAGTATGGTTACCACTACACCACAGAACCGACTGTTAGTTAGTTAACTAAGTGTTGCTATTGCAACAGTATATTATAATATGTTGAAATTCAATATATTTACAAAGTCAAACAAGGATCACATAATATACAGAAACAGTATAG
This sequence comes from Metallyticus violacea, assembly GCA_030762175.1. NCBI lineage: Eukaryota > Metazoa > Arthropoda > Insecta > Mantodea > Metallyticidae > Metallyticus > Metallyticus violacea. The sequence continues at coordinate 102,999,377 of CM060830.1, read as the reverse complement.
CCAACATCCAAAATATGTGCCATATTACTAGCAGTATAATTAACATAACATGAAGCAACATTTACATATATTTTGTATAAGATATGTTAATAAAAATGCACAATATATTGTGTATCTATAAAACTGTTCCTGATATGCAGTTTATTATTTTATCTTTAAATTTAGAACAACAAAATCCTTTAAATACATATATTTTTACCACAGGAAAAACCTCCACGGGTGGCCGAGGTCTTTAAGGCGCGGACTCGTGAGCGGGAGGTCTGAGATTCGAATCCCACCAGGACGGTCCTCCCTGCTTGAAGTTTTTTCCAGGTTTTCCTCAGTCCTCATTAATGGCAAATGCCAGGATGTACTCTAAACTTAGGCCTGGAACGTTCCCTTCCTTTAAAAAAAACCCTTTCCCAATATTTCATTTCATGTATCACTAGTGTTCACCGCCTGTGGTGCCTCAGTAGTAAAAACGGGCGTTAAAACCATTAAAAAAAAGAATACACAGGAAAAACCGCCATGGATTGCCGAGATCGTTAAGGCGCGGACTCGTGAGCGGAAGATTTGGAGTTTGATTTCCACCAGGACTGTCCTCCCTAAATGAGACTTTTTCCAGTTTTTCTTTAATCCTCATAAATGGAAAATGCCGGGGAGTTCCCTAAGCTAAGCCAGGAACGTTTCCTTCCTGAAAAAAAAATCCTTTCCCAGTTTATCGTTTCATTTCATGTATCATCAGTGTCCACCGCCTCGGTAGTAGAACGGGCGTTAAACATAATATTAAAAAAGAAAACAGGGAAATTTTCATTGTAATAATGTTCTTTAAGCACTTCGAGATTAAATGTATTGTTCATATTTCCTTGCATTTTTCACTAACGAATTGTTTTCATTAAGGATGAATCCATGTGTGTTTTTTTTTTTTGCTTACTTTTTTAGTTTTTGGTCATAGTTAGATGAAAATAGATCACATTTGAGCAGGGGGATTTTGGATGAAAGGGGTGAGAAATTTCCTTACATTGCATGGTTGTAACCTTTATTAAGCTTATGATGTAAAGTCATTTATTGTTATTTTTTGTTATACTTTTCATGTAATTTTCCCTTGCCTTTTTTGGCAGTGGGGGGGGGGGGGGAGAAAAGTATATTGTGTAATTTTATTTGTTGTTTATTTCTTTAATGTATAACGTTTGCAGTGAATGATACAAAATAATTCATTACTCTTTCTCTATTATAATCATATCACAATGGAAAATGCTCAAAGCCATTTCTCGTTAGAGATCGTTTTTGGATTATTGTGCTTAAATTGTGATAAATAAATTAAAGTACAATATCTGAGAATTTTCTTTTCTTCTCCGTTTTGCACAAATTGTTTTTCTCACTACCAGACTCAAGAGTTCTTTTCCCTTTGTTTGAGTTTATTTGCTAAAGTTGAAGACAACAATGTGATCAGTAACAACCGAATTCAGTTACAATAAGGACGATGCATTGAAAGTATTGCAAAGAACATTGGGTAACTACTCAGCCGAGCAAAATGACACACAGAAAACATCAACTTGATTTATTAATCTGCTACAGGAGAATCAGTTCCTCTCTCTACATTTTTTTATAATTAAACCATATTTTTACCTTTAAGCCAAATTGTGTTCTTTTTCACAACTCGGTTGCAGTTACATGTACGAGGGTAGGTCAATAAGTTTCCGGCCTAACCGTTTTCTAGGTATGATAAAGACAAAAACTGTGTTTCACTTGTCATATAGTTACTCTTTAGTCAATACACTTCTCACATCTTTGAATTAACAATTCAACCCCCCCCCCCTCCCAAAATAGTCAGAAGTCTTATTTGCAAAATGGATATAAACTGCATCCATCACTTTTTCGTCACACTTAAATTTCCCTCCTGAAGGTCCTTCTTGAGTTTTGAGAAGAGGAAATAGTCACTGGGAGCTAGATATGGGCTGTAGGATGGATGGTCGATCCACATTTCTTCACAGCTTCCTTTGCAACAAGAGCTGTGTGCACAGGCGCGTTGTCGTGAAGAAGGCACATACCACCACTCAGCTTTTCTCGCCTTTTCTCTTTGATGGAAGCACGTAGTCAGTGCAATAGGCCAGCATAGTATTCCCCATTTACTGTGGTGTTCCCCTCCTTGAAGTCAATGAAGAGTGTTCCTTCACTTTCCCAAAAGATTGTGCCCATGATCTTCTTGGTTGACTGAGTGACCTTGGCCTTTAGAGGCGGTGCTTAGCCAGGTTTACGCCACTCCATTGATTCTCTTTTGGACAAGGGATCACAGTAGAGAACCATAGTATCATCTCCTGTAACAATGGTTTGCAGAACTTCTCTCTCGTTGCCACGGCAGAGCTCCAAAATATGCCTGAAAACAGATGACTTGTTGCTGCTTTTGGACTGAGGAAAGAAGTATAGGTACCCATCTTGCACTAACCTTATTCATGTTTAAATGTTGATGGAAGGACTGATGTTTTAGAAAAGCCCAACCTTGCTGCTATTTCTGTAACTTTGAGCAGCCAGTCTTGCATAATTTTTCCTTCCACAAGAGCGATGTTTTCAGGAGTGAGCACCTCCAAGGGCCGACCTGCACGCTCTTCGTCTTCAATGCTTTCTCGACCCATTCGAAAAAGTTTGGCCCATTCTTTTACGGTAGAATATGAGGGGGATGCTTCCCCATATACACCGTCCAATTGCTGTTTAATTTCATTTAGAGTAGGTCCTTTTTTAGTGAAGAACTTAATAACAGCTCGATACTCCATGTTGAACATGTCACAATCTTCTACACATAGCCTTCTTTATGCAACTATATCTGAACAACTGAACACAGTTGCAGGTGCAATTATTTACTTAACAGATAAGATATGCCACCAGATAAGAATTTTGTGAAAACGATAATCCTTATTGGCGAAGCCAGGAACTTATGGACCTACCCTGGTAAACTCAATGCTTTCTTTTTGGAGCTTTGACTTTATCGTAAAGTGTTGTTAAAATTTTCCTATAACGTAAATGCCCCAAATCACTCGATGTTCTCAATATATTCGCGCTTTTTATACACTCCTTATGGCCTAGGAGGTCTAAAGCACTTTTAATAGCAGAGAAATGATAGGATGATCATAACGAAGATTTGGGCGAGTGTGGCTGTTCTTTCATCACGCAGTAGATGGAGCGGGTCGTTTGGGTAACATTGTGTCTGCTATCTAAAAGTCGATTCCAAGTCACGACTGGCGTTAAGGAAAGCACATGTCGATTTTCAGTAAGATACAAACACAATATCCATATCGTAAAGTCGCTTCGAGTTTCTTCGTGCGAGGAATAACACGCGCTAAGCCAGGTTAATTCAGCTGTTTGCAGTCGAAGGCACGTTTGCCTGAATGGTTATCGGTACTCAAGTTATAAACGACAAAATATAACATAAAGTACGGCGTAGAACCACTTCTGCAACAGGGCGCTCGCAAAATTACTACTGCCTTTTCATTGCAGAAATGGAGTTAATTCCAGTTAGTACTGGCACCGTTCTTCTTCAAAACACACGGATACATTTGCGGAATAGAATCGTTTAAATTCGCTAAATATTTCATTTGTAATAATACTTGCGGGCGAAATGCCACGTTTCTTCATTTGGAAGTGTACTTTCAAGTGCTTTTGTTGTATATGTAGTCAAGGCGAAACGAACGACGCATAGTTTGTAATGCATTATGCTTTAAATTAAAACATTTGCAGTCTGAATATTGCATATTTATCCTAAAAATCACTTAATTCAAATATTAACGAGGAAGCTTAGAATCAATGTTGATTAAATTGTAAGCCTCACTCCCTCTTTTTGAAATTTCAAACGACATCATTTCATTTTTATACTTAAATTTTAGAAAGGATAGGGTTGTTATCATATACCACCTGCACTATTTTTATTATTGTTTCAATTTGCGTAGAATGATCTATAAAAACTATTAAGCATTTAATGTATTATTTGTGTCTTGATAATTGTTTTAAAATGGGATATACCGTAAAAGAAAGAATAAAATGTAAGTGGGTTTCACCAATTTCACAATAGACCATTGCTGTATTGGCCGCGGCGCACATAGAGCGCCGCGAAGTTGTTCCATGGAGAAAGTGGCCAAGTTAATACGGTTACGATACAGCCTATGAGTACCTACAAGTCCTACCAAAAGCAAAATTTCCCATGACAAGTTCGGTAATAGAACCCGAGATTACAGGAATAGAAATCAAGAAATTCTGATCACTAAATCATGAGTTGATAATTATATATACAGGATGAATCCGAACTCCACCGAAAAACTTCCACAAGTTGTTCAGGGATCTTTTGTGATTGTTTTGATATAAGGAACCTCATTGTCTCCGGTGGCTTTACTAGGAAGTTTCATTGTTTTCGTTTTATAATAGCTCTTAACTCAACCACCTGTCGCACACGCTCTGGCATCCCGCACATCGCCAGCGGCTGTTACAACACGTAAACTAGGGTATCGTGTTTGGTGATAGAATTGGCCATGAAACAGGACCACTACGACCAATCCATATGTCCTCAACTGTTCATCAAGATATTCCCTAACATTTACTACAAAATGTGTTGGTGCTCCATCATGTTAAAACCACATACGCCTGCGAATTATCAGCGGCACATCTTCCAGAAAACGTAGGAGGACATGTTGGGAATGTTTTGTAGACTATTTGAAACTGTCTGTCGGGAAGTACATAAGGCGCAATCACAGAATCGTTAACGATACCAGCTCATACATTTACAGAGAATGCCTGTTAGTAGGCTCGATTCACACAGCATTTGGATTTTCGTACTCCGAGAGGTCCTGGTAGCGTAGGGTAACCATACTTGCCTCCTAAACCCAAATTCGCGGGTTCGAACCCGGCCAAGATCGATGAATTTTTTGGGCGTAAAAATTCTAAGTAATAGCTTCCTTTGGAAGGGAAGTAAACTTGTGGGTCCCGTGTCGTACATTTGCGATAAAGAACCTCAAGTCTGAAAGAAGAGGTCTCTGAGCAAAATTTGTCGGCCGTTTCACGCCCTGATTTGAATGGGACGCTGATGACCAGAGCTATTAAAGAGCGTCCGTAAATAAACCAAATCAAATACTCCCAGATATGGCTGCAACTACTGTTGAACATACCTCCTCTAGTAAATATTCCTCGTTTATGTACAATATCATAGCAGGAAAATGTTGGTTGCCTGCACATCGCTATTATTATTAAAAAACTCCTGTGCAATCCTAACAACTATTTAAATTGCACTAGAAAGTGACACGGTTAAAATTGAGATTAACACTGTAAAATAATAATAAAAAAAAAAAATATTTCGAGCCGGCGCAGCGACTAGAAATATCATTTAATCTCATTTTAACCGTGTCACTTTCTAGTGCATTTTAAAGAACATGTGTGCGCGCGCGTGTGTGTGTGTGTGTGTATGTGTGAAATGAATAGCGTTTAACGCCCATTTTTGCTGCCGAGGCACCACAGGCGGTGGATGCTGACGATACATGAGATGAAATGATATATTGGGAAGTTATTTTTTAAGGAAGGAAACGTTCCCCAGGTCTACGTTTAGGCTACCTCCCCGGCATTTGCCAGTTATGAGGACTGAGGAAAACCTGGAAAAAACCTCAGTCAGGGAGGACAGTTCTCATGGGATTCGAACTCCAGACCTCACATTAACGAGTCCGCTCCTTAACGATCTCGGTCACCCATGGCGGTTGTGTGTGTAAAATTAATAATTGCACTTTTACTAAAAAATAATATTTTTTTTATTGACAACAAAAGTAATAGTCTAAGTTACCATACAACGATGAAAAACATAAAGTGAGGTAAAAATTGCATCCTCTTTTAAAAAATGAGCTTTAAAAAGTGTGGGTGCAATTTGACATTTTTAAACGAGGGGGACTGGGGATTTAATAATCAACATTGATTTTAAACTTCTCCCTCAATGTCTAAATGAACGTTTTTAATGAGATATTGTAAAGTTTTTTGAAATGTATGTACAGGACTTTCATGCTAAAACTATCCAGCATGCGCGGTGCTTTGATTCTCTGTGACTTGGCGCAGCGCGGCCGCCCGAGATCGTACTTTAATTTCGCTTCTAAAATTGTGTATAACTTCTTACTTCATAGAAGATGCTGGAACTATACCTTTGGGCCTTTGTATCGGGAAAATACATTCAGATTCAAACGTTTAAGTTCGGCCACTGTAATGTTTTTGATTTCATTTGTGATATTTTCCTTAGTTACTCCAATGTATGGGGATTTGTTTTATAAACTCTGTCCTTCAGCAACCCCACACTGTTAACTCTGGTGAGCGAGAGGGCTAAACACCAGAACTATCCACTCTATCTTCAAACACTTTCTTATTTTTATTCATGAACTCCGCTCCTGTATGAACAGTTACAGAACCCTATTGAAGTCACCCACGTGATTTCTCTTCTTCTGTAAGCTGCTGAAATAATGGGGTCAAAGTGTCCCTTCTTTACTTTATGCATCTATTGTCGTTTCTTAAAAAAATCAGACAGTAATATGCCTTGCCTGAACAGACACCAAACTCCATCTTTCCTATCAAAGAGGGGTTTCCTGTACACGATGTGGATTTTCGCTGTACCAGTAGCACATGTTTTGATTGTTCACAAGGCCGTTAGGTGAAACCAAGCCTCGTATGAAGAACAGAATTGTTCGGTCCATTAAACCTTCATTCACATATGGAAGAAAAGGGGGGATAGTCCCAATAATGCATTGTTGCTACTGCGTCGCCTTGTTTTAAACAATGTACATATGTACATATACACTTGTACGGTTTGATTTTTAATAATTTTGTTGCATTACGTGCAGAACCCACCGAAAACCCTAGATGTGCTGATTTTGGGAGTTATTTTGTTGGCGTTCAAGGTTTGCACTAATTTCTTCTGCACAAATTTATTCGCCATATAATGAGTTGTTCTTCTGGAAGGAGACAATTGACCAGGGAACTGTAAACGTATTTCTGCACTAACATGACGTGGTAACATTTATACACGAAAATTCTCTGCTTTAGAATCAACTGTCCCATCTTGGTGAAGCTCAACTACTGCACTGCTTCGAAGCTACTTCAATGAGGGGAGACTTGCAAGGAAAGGAGTGGGGAGTACCGTTCGCTGCCGACGGGATTCAAAAGACCGCTCTTGCGTAATAGCTTTTACGTGAAAGATCTGTAATATATATTTCCAAGAACTATAACTCAATAAATAACAGCATTTCAATTTTTATAGTTAGGAGTCGTGTGGGGTATGTGCCGTTGTGTTTGGAAACTACTTTGCTTGCTATTGGTGATATATGCTATAATTAATGGGTAAATATCTATGAAAATGAATTAATCTATAAAGTTATACACAAAGGTAGTTAAAAAATTAGTGCTGATTTTTTTATTTTTTATTTTTAATGCATGGAAATATTACGGCAGTTTTCTTGAAATAGTGAATTTTGGCCTATGCACCTGTTGACATTTAGTCTCATGGCCACATGCAGTTTGTCTGGACTCCAGGAGGAAGTTGTCGATTTATGAAGGTTATAAAATACTCCTTTGGTTTTAACCTCGTAATTGAATAGGCGGTTTTTTCTGCGAACTGTGAATGTTCCGGGTAAGATTCAGCGATTCCTTTCACGCTACCGTCATGCACCATAAAATAATTATAGAGCTTGCAGGAGTGTAAGGGGAAAGAACCCCCCCCCTAAGATATATCACTAATAATTAAACTTTTGTACAAGATGAACTTAAAAGTTGCACTTCTTCCAACCAAAGGAAGTAGTTAACCTTCCCATGATGGAATTGACCTCAAAACTTCGTGTATGCGATCTTTAAATATATTGAGCTAAACAATCCACTGTTTGGAATCGCAAGCTCGCTTGGTGGGTAAAAGGTTTCAACTGCGGTTTTTAACCAGTATTAGTCCTGACTTAGCTAATGTATGACTCATAAGACATGGGGTCTGTAATTTTCATACTTTCTTACATAGTAAAAAATGCATCCATTATCTACCCATTCTCACATACAGCCACGTAGCCACACAGCGATCTACTGCAGATGCAGTACTGCAGATATGCATGTTCCTTTTCTATTTCATTCCAAGCCCCTTGACTTAAACGAATGAAATTTTACACTATTAGAATCAGACATAAATGTAGACTAATATAAAATTGGAATATATCAACATCTTCATTAATTTCATTCTTTTGGCATGCACAAACATTAAAAACAACTTCTTTGCGTGTTTAGTCAATCGGATCCAATTTGTACAATTATTCTTTAGAGCTGTTCAGAAATTTTAGCTTTATACGTCTCTGCTGTTCCTGATATCATTCCATAAGAAAGTACTGAATGGAGTATTTCATGGCATGTTTTAAAAACAAGCTGCAAATATGTGTTGCCAAAAACCTAGGGGCACAGGCGACTTTGGACATTTTTTCAATCTATAATATTACATTTAGATTTTCTGAAATAAACGCATGTAAATATCGCAGTTGTTGAACTGAACATTCTTTTAAATTTTTTGTGGACACTGGAGCTTGCCATCAAGAAACTAGCACAGAATTTCGGTAATTTCGCAATCGGTACAAAATAATAACACATTTAGAATGTTGCCTATTTTAAGTCTGTAAAAATAGCTGTACATATTTTCCTGTGGTGGTGGGGAGCAGCTGTAAACGTCGCATTTGTTATCCTTTGTATCGTTTGGAACCTAATTGTTAGTGATTTTATTAACAATGGGTTGGCACTCTGTGGGCGTAGACACAAAATGACAAATTATTAGCATGACATACATAGCAATGGGAACAGCATTAAATGTGTTTAAGAATTGTATGGAGATTGAAGTCAGTTAAGCGATAACAAAGGAAACGGTATAGCGCAGTGAAACTTTACTTTGTTGATGAATTCATGTATTCACGTCAGTGAGTTCAGTGATCTCGACCCAAAAAGAATCTCTTGAACTCTATGGCATATAGAGGTAGCAGAGAGGAAACCTTCAAACAAGAATGAATTACTGCTTATGATAGCGGCTATTGTGATTATGTTCTCCTATTGACTGTCAAAATGCGCATTTCACATGTAAACATGTAAATGGAGGAAAACTTTAATATTCAGTATACTTATATCACAGACTTCCATTTTTTCAAGCACTTACCCTAAAGCTTTTGGCGGCCATGTACTGTGGAACATTTGAAGAAAATACATACACTCGGGGACAAAAAAACCCGGATAATTTTATATTTGATTATTTTTGCTCCTAATTACTTTAAAATGAAAGGATACGCATTTAATTACGTGCTTAATAAACAATTTTACAAAAAATTGTTTTATTAAGCACGTTAAATTTAAACAATAGAAATAAAAACTTAGCCCTGGTGAGAAAAGTTCAAAGGACGTAAAACAATCATAAGTTTCGTTGTAACTGTGAGTACATTTTTCGATGCTTGAAACAATAAAAACGAATTTTAATAATGGGTGTTGCCCCATCTGGCTTGAATAATTATATTCATTCCTCTTGGCATGTTCAGTGGCTTCTTGAGGAATATGCTCCCATTCTTCAAGAAGTGCTCGCCTCAACTCCTGTAAAGTTTCTGACAATGCCAGTCTTGTTTTAACACGCAGTTCCTACACGCGTTCAAGCGCATTCATGTTGGGATTCCTTGCTGGTCATGATAAAACATGGATTCCCACTAGGAGACAATCTCTGATCACTTGCGCAATATGCGGGCATGCATTGTCGTGCATTAAAAGAAAAATATCGTCTATAAATGGGCTAAATGGTACAACATGATTAGCCAAACATTCATCTATGTACCTATCAGCTGTTCGACTTGCATTTTCTACTAAAATTAACTCAATACGACATCCATAGACACTCCTGCCCAACCCATCATTCCACCACCTCCAAATGGTAACTTTTCGGAATTGCAGCATTGTGTAAATCGTTCTCCCCTCATTCTCAAAAAATTTTACGTTCATCAGGTGAGCGCAGATTGCAACGGAACTCGTCTGTGAACAGAACACACCTCTACTGTTCATTTCTCCAACCCCTATGATCATTTGCAAAACGCAATCATTCTACTTGGTGCATTCTCAGCAAACTGGAACCAGTTGTAGGTTTATTTGATATAAGTTTACTTGCTTTCAAACTTCTTTTAACCTTTCTGGCCCGAATCGGGCGTCCATGCATGTTAACAAGTTGCTGGGCTACAGTCGTAGCTTGCAGGTGGCGTTCTCTAAGAACTGTCAGCACCATGTCTTCATTTTGATTTGTTGCTCTCGATCGACGCAAACCTGATCTTCTGGTATACTCCAGGGTCTCTCTAAACTTTTTTAAGGCATCGTGAACTGTGCTTCTAGCCATATTCATTACATTTGCAATGTAACGTACACAGCATCCATCTTCAGGTCGCATTATTTTAAAGATAAAATGTGACAACCCTACTTACAGTCACAACATGTAAAAATAAAGCAACAACAACAATAATAATAATAATAATAATAATAATAATAATAATAATAATAATAATAATAATAATAAGCACAAAATGGTGAGACAAAGCCTTTTTACACATAATAGAAATATTCCATTACAGCGGTTTGTTTATAAAACAAAAAACATGCAATATACCCTATACGTCTTCATAACAACAAAGGGTACTATAATAATTTGACAATACACAAGCAAATATTAAAGTGTCCTGGTTTTTTGTCCCTGAGTGTACATTGAAATGTTTTAAAGGTATGCTACAACTGTGCTGACGCCCTTGTTCTAGGAAGAAATTCTTGACGCTCGTTTTCGATCAAGCATTTCACTGGAGAGAGGCTTTCTTAGAATCTCAGGATAGATATATGAAGCGTGGGTGTTCATCTTGGAAGAAATGTGTGTGAAAGAATAATTCCATTATGTTAAGCCTCCCGTGATTGCAGAGTTTGTTCATGCCTTATGCTGAGTGCTGGCGAACAATGACAGTAAATATTTTGACGCGGTGTTAGGGAAACAGGTGGCATGACTAACAAGTTGATGCCAAAAGCAGGTAAGGAGGTTGTGGCACGGATAATGTACCACACTGACCCGGGAATTGGAATGTACACATACACGCTGGAACGTGTTTGTCGGAGTCAGCACTTTTACCTCCCGAATACAAATATCCTTTCCCTCTCTTGTCGCAGGTTTTGCCAATAGCAATGGCGGAGTTGATTGCCTCGCTAAAATTGTTGGGCAGTGCTTTGAACAATACAAGAAAGGTTTGGAAGTCTAAGCGAGAAAATTGTACCTAAGAACGTCATAAGGAACATTGAGCCATAGCTTCTTTTTTGTAAGTAGCACATTATGAAATGTTAATATATTCTTATCGATAAGTTTCAAATCACGGCGTCTAAATACAATATAAACTTAACACCATCTTATGTAAGCCTATTAAATAAGGCACAAGATAATGACAGGTAAACAATGAAAATTAAACGTAACGCAAACTTAAGAGCAAACTTAAAAGCTAGATGCTACGTATTGTAATGGAACCATTCACATTGAATAACGTAAACATTAAAAAAAAAAAAAAAAAAAAAAAAAACGTATAATTAGACGTACACTTGGAAACTTGCAAAATCCAAGGTTTTACATCTGTGCCTAACTTAAACTTAAGAAATCGTCCAATCAGAGCACAGCTGCTCTGTAGAGCTCTAAGGTGGAATTTATCTATACATGGAGTACAGAAATCAAATGCACCTCTTGCTCTTGCTGCTGCGCGTCCCGAGAGACAGCGGAGAGAGCCGAAGGTAGTAACTTCCACAGATATAGCTAGGTAATAATGCTTTCTGTACCACGTACAGAACGCGCTATAAATTGATGTTTATGACTTTATTTATGCTAAAATCAAAGGAGATTTTCCACTATTAAAGTTACTTACCCGCCCTTATCAATTTATATTTACGAAACACCACCGGTTTCTAGGATTTACCCGAGGTTAGTGTTAGTATATATATATGAATTAACAGTAATTATAATAGTAGAAAAGGATAAACCACTAATAAAAAGTCACACTTGAGATCGCTACATTTCGAACTCGTGGAGTCCTTCTATGGCAAGAACACAAGTGACGGTGATAAAAGTAAATAATGAGTATCGAAGGTAACGTTATACATGGAAACAGATGAAACTAGAAATGAGAGTGTGGGGGAAAAAAAATTAATACGTAAGAATTAAACCAGGTGGTATACGCGCTTTATGTAAAAATATAGCTGCCATTTCTCTATCTCTGAGTAAACTTTCACAGCATTGTGTAGGTAAAGCATCAATAAGTGTTAGATTAAAAGCATCATCAAAATCCTTACAGTGAGATAAGGCATGTTGGGCAACCGGCAAGGGAGACTTGGTTTTAACAGAACGTCTATGATTGTTCATACGTAGCGAAACAACAGTAGAAGTTAAACCAAAATAAAATGCTTTGCAAAGCTTACAAGATAACATATATACGACGTTCTTGGAAGAACAGGTAGCAACGAAGAAATTTTAAATTCTCTGGATAAATTAGGACTATGGAATGATTTGCACGGCATAATTAGTGCACAGGTTTTACGTTTAGGACGTTGGCAAGGATATGAGCCAGCAAAGGGACGTGGTAAATTCGGAGAGGATGGGTTTCGGCGAAATATGCTTTTAAGATTGGGGGGTGTTCTAAAAGTAAGGCGGGGTACAAATTTAGAAAAATCATTTAAAGATGGATGCATTAACAAAGTATCGTGACATTCTTTCAAAATAGGTCTGATGCTTTCAATTCCAGGCACGTAAGTAGTAACAAGGTTAATGAAGTTCTTGTTAGAAGTTTTAGGTTTGCATTGGAAAGTTTTGTGCGCTGGGATTATACGGGATTTTAAAAGAGAGGAAAGATAATTTTGGTCTTGGAACTTTTCAGCTAGTTTTTTAATATACTTGTCAAGAGTTGAAAAGTTGTTACAAAGACGATGACCACGGATTGAAAGAGAAAAAGGAATAGATCTTTTGATATGCAAGGGATGACAGCTATCAAAATGAAGATACTGTTGTAAATTGGTAGGCTTAATGTGCACAGACATAAGAAAAGAGCCATTACATAAAGACATATCAATATCTAGGAAAGTAGCAACATTGGGAGAGACAGAAGAAGTGAACATAACTGAAAACTTGGAGTTAAGATTAGTAAGGAACTGATCGAGAGATTCTGAGCCGTGAGTCCAAAGCACGAATATACCATCAATATATCTCGGCCATAATAATGATGCCAAAGGTTCTGACTTAAGAATTCCTCCTCTAAGCGAGCCATAAAAAGATTGGCATAAGACGGTGCCATGCCCATCGCAGTAGCTTTAATTTGTAGATAATGTTTATTATCAAAACTAAACGCATTGCAAGTGAGAATCAGATAAGCAATATGAGAAATGAAATCTGTGGATGGGGTATGAGGAGGTGCTCGAGAATCCAAGAAATGTCTAACAGCAGCTAAGCCTTCATGATGCGGAATGTTAGCATAGAGTGACGTCACATCGATAGTGGCAAGAAGTATATCAGAATGTGCCAAAGGGTCAACTTTCTTTAGTAAACTCAAAAAATGGAAGGAATCTTTGATATAGGATGGTCTAGACGTAACAAATGGCTGTAACCAACAATCTACTAGAGCGGAAATACGTTCATGGTGGAATCGTAGCTGGCTACTATCGGGCGGCCTGGACAGTTCTTTTTATGAATTTTAGGGATAAAATATATGGTGGGATTACGGGGGGAACATAAGGAGTAAGTAGAGTGATATCTTGGGAACTAAGTCCTTCTGTTGTACCAGAAGAAGTAATAAAAGAAGCTATTTCTTCATTAAAATTGACTGTTGGGTCGGAAGACAATAGTTCATAATAAGTGACTTCCTCAAGCTGTCGGTAAGCTTCAGCATTGTAAGAAGAAATGTCCTGTAGTACTGAGGACCCTTTATCGGCTGGAAGAATAATAACATCAGGATTATTAGATAACCTTTTAAGTTCTGATTTCTCCCGCAAAGTTAGGTTATCTTTTGGGGTGATCTTATCTAGAAATTTGAAATCACTAATCGAAGTTAAAAATCGGTTAATAAACTTTTCTAAAGGATGGCTAGAAGGTAAAGGAGGAGGTTCAAGTTTGGAGGGAGGACGAAACTTGAGAAGGCAAGGAGTAACATTAGAAGTAGGCTGAGAAGATTTAGTATGCCAATAGTAACGCCATCTTAAGCTACGACAAAATTTAACGCCATCGGAATTAAATTTAAGGCGATTAAATTTGGGAGTTGGGGCAAAAGATAATCCTTTTTGTAAAAGCAATGGTATCAGCATCAGAAAGTGAAATAGAGGATAAATTAACAACGACACTATTAATAGTAGAAGAAGTACAAAGGGTACATTTGCTATTGGGATGCTGGTATGAAATGCCGGAGTAAAATTTGATGGACGAGGTAAATTGAAAATAGAAGCCATTCAGGAGCTGACGCTACGAATGAATAGGAATACCTACTCTTAAATATTGTAAATATAATCGCGATAGTTTAAGATGTTTCTGATTGAGGAAACAATAACTTATTAGCATTCATCAAGATACTATTAATTGTGGTAATATATTTAGGAGAACATGCCAAAATAATTTTAATAAAACTAATTAATTTAGACAAATAAAATTGCTGCAAATATTGACAATTATTGAGGATCATCCGCAGAAATGACTGGGAGATATGGTGCCTAAATAAACGAAATTGGCTATGATGCTAGGAGCTATAGCGGACAATGGCAATTAAATTAATATTCCGTTAGGACAAACACCAGTAACAGCACAATACGAAAGAAAGCCAACGTGCCCTGTATATTTAGATAATTGCTTAGAATGGTACTTACATTTGTTGAACCAAAATTTCACAACATTGCCTTGGACAGATGTCATTGTATTAGATGTATTAAACAATTAAGTTTATTGGAAAAAAAGAGAAAGTAAGAAATAAAATTAAAAGAATAATAGATAAATAGTAAAGATGTCAAAGGCGAAACTCGCAAGCAGAGCCCGGCTGCGTAATGCGAGAAGCCAGTTGTCAAGGCCGTATAATGCTTGCTTTGAGGGAGGCTTTGTCAGCAACTGTTTGTGTGCTACTCGATGCTTTCATTGTGTATAAACCCCGTGCTGATTGTTCTACATAAACATTTAGTCTTGAAGAACAGGGTTTTATGTACTATACATATGTGAAAACGGATTCTTACAGAGAAATGGTAAGGCTATTTACAAGAAAATGTATTCCAGTAGAGAAACTGTTTGTCAACTTGCTAAAGCTTACGAAAGACAGAATTTTACAATGACAAAAAACGTATTCCGAACTGCCGTGTTCTTACAGAAGAAAAGTTAAATGAAAATATGAATTTTTACGAAAATGCTGGTAATGTATTGCCGCTGAGGGGCATCCTTTTCAACATCTATTATATAATACAGTAATACATTATCATTTTATGCTTTCAGTAAAAATATAAAAATATCAATTTTACGCACGGCGATTCTAACTCTTTTTTCCCGGTTGCGGCGGCTGCACTTCCCCAGTAAGCAGCGGCGCTCATGCGGCCCATAACTCGAATAACCTCGCTGTATTAATAAGATGCCAACATAAAGGATAGCATTCACTTTATTACTATTCATTACTTTTCGGTAATTTTAGCGATTGCTTTATAAGTATGGATTATTCACAAGGAAGTAGAGGAGTAAAACGATTTTTACCATCACTGCTAATTTTACACGGATAGACGATGGATATTGGAGTATATGAAGCCTCTGATATTAAACTTTTATCAAAATGTAGCTCCTACAGATGTGCTTTTTCTTTGTTTGCAAGGTCCAAGATTTAAGGTTCAAGTTATTGGCGTTCAGAATGTTCAAGGGATGTATGTGTACTGATCAAAAATAGCAGTCCTTGCTGGAAACTTCTTTCATAATATTCATACCCTTGAACCTCCCATCAACGTGTAGGTTTGATATTTCGTGGCATATGAGATAAATATTAATTTGAAAAACAAGCGTTTCAAGTCATATTTTTAGATGCTTCCTCTAAAGTGAACCGAACGCTCTCCCTTACTGAGTTTTATTCAGGATTAGCCTCACTCCTAATCAATGGTAAATGCTGGGGGTGTTACTCCAAACTTAGGCCTGGAACGCTTCCTATTCCATTAGTTTCATGTCATATA
The DNA here is from genome assembly GCA_030762175.1 of Metallyticus violacea. Taxonomy (NCBI): domain Eukaryota; kingdom Metazoa; phylum Arthropoda; class Insecta; order Mantodea; family Metallyticidae; genus Metallyticus; species Metallyticus violacea. The sequence continues at coordinate 102,983,165 of CM060830.1, read as the reverse complement.
TCGTTATACCCAACCACTTATGATGCCATAGTAGTAAAAATGTGTTAAACACTACTTAAAAAGGATTTGATATTTTCTCTTCAATTATGGTCCGGTTTAAACATATCTTTCATAGTATCAGCCTTTTGCTTGTAAGCGATCAGTCCTATACTAACAATAATTACGTCTGAAACAGCCATTCGCAACATGCTGAGTTGATTTCTTCCATTGCGAACTACGAAAGATTCAATTCACAACTAAAATCAGCCATCAAAAAAGGAGGTAGGTGGTACCGACACGGGTGGCCGAGATCGTTAAGGCGCGGACTCATGAGCGGGAGGTTTGGGGTTCGAATCCTGACAGGTTCATCCTCCCTGACAGGGTTTTCCCTGGATTTCCTCAGTCCTCATAAATGCCGGGGCTGTACCCTTAACTTGGGCCTGGAACGTTTCCTTCCTTAAAAAAAAAGTAAATCCTTTCCCAATATATCATTTCATCTCATGTATTATGAGTGTTCACCGCCTGTGGTACCTCAGTAGTCAAATGGGTGTTAAACAATGTTTAAAAAAAAAAAGAGGTAGGTGGTACAGGTTGGCACAATCTCGACTAAAGCCACCTGTCCAGCATTTAGTGGACTTCAGGTTTCAAATGATTAGAAAGAAACAAATACAACACCATGTCTCTCTGTAATATAACATTTGAAATAGGGTCGAAACATAATAACAGCGAATGTATTTGGGCAGCTCTTTTTTGGGGTTTTTTTTTATCGTTTTTAGAATGCTAATGGACTGTATAAAATTCAAATCACGTTAAATTAAAACAGAACCAGGTGGCTCACGAAACACTGACCCTGCCACGGCGAGTCAGATAATGAAGAGGGTAAAGAAACAGGAAACTGTGTTATAGTAACCCACAGGACTGTGTCGGTATTTGGAATCGATTTTCTGTCTTGAATAAGTATTTATAGCCGTAATGTGCAAGTTGTATTCTTTGCAACAAAGGTTTGCAATTCAGGAGGTATAAATATGAACAAATCGCTGGAGAATTATAATCTTGTGTTGATGTTTCTGCAAATAGCATTATATAAGATGTGATGAAAAAAAACGGCTAATAGCAGGAGCAGTTCCGAGCGCGGGGAGGAAAAAAAAAACTTGTGGTCGCAAATAATCAAGCACGGCTACTCGGTTTTTCGTGAGTCGTGCTGCATTAAATTTTGTGATACAAAAGAGAAGATAAAGGGACAAAGTATGCAACATAAAATAGAATAGTGATACAACTGTTGGGGCCAACTTTTCAATTTTATGTTGCCCAACCCTACTGAGACATTGACATATGTTAATATCTTGAATACTTGACTGTGCATCGCCCACGTTTCACAGCATTGTATTGTTTGTTGACTTACACCGCTCACTGACCCATTCGCACCTAATGTTGACACCTCAGGGCACATCCCCACAACTGTATAAGCGTAGGCCGAGTAGCTCAGTAGGCCGAGTAGCTCAGTAGGTAAACGGCCTCCTGTATCAAAAGTTGACTTCCTTGTAGGTTGTTCATTGTTGGTGGTCTTCGGAACTATGAACATTGTAAGATATTTGACGCAGAACTTTCGCTTCATTCACTTAGACGATTAATTCTGAATGAATGGCCACTTTAAATTGTTTGTTTATTTCAAACTCTATAACAGACAGAATGGTTCATATTTAGGACTCGTGAAACCCTAAGTAACGTTGAGAAAACCCTTTCATAACAAGTGTCTCGGGTTTTGTAATTAGTTTATAATGTCCAAACAATAAAACAATACCTTTTTTTAAAATATTTGTCAAATGAAAGAGTATACCTAAATCATAACATAATGAAAAATAGAAAAATAACTGAGTCTACAGAATGACACTACAACCCATTTCGAACTTTGGCCTCGTCTCTAAGAGAGGAGTGACTATACCAAGGATAATTTAGTTACGTTAATTTTCCTACAGTTGGCAGTGATAGATGCTCAACCTTTCGCCTCTGTCGCCATCTAGTCGGGAACAAAGGTCTTACTTGGACGTTATTTTTATTCAATGGTGTTTAACGCCCGTTTTTACTACTGAGGCACCATAAGAGGTGGACACTGAAGATACATGAGATGAAATCATATATTGGGAAAGGATTTTTTTTTAAGTAAGGAAACGTTCCACGAATTTAGGGTACCTCGCCGGCATTTGCCATTTATGAAGACTCAGAAAAACCTGGAACAAATCTCAGTCAGGCAGGACGATCCTGGTGGGATTCGAATCCCAAACCTCCCTCTCTCGAATCCGCGCCTTAACGACCTCGGCTACCCGTGGCGGTTAACTACGACGTGAAACCCAATAATTTTGTTTATGGGCACTGCATAATATGCTAAAGGAGTTGTTATACCAAGGATAATTTAGTTACCTTTATTTTCCTACAGTTGGCAGTGATAGAAGTTCAACCCTTCGCCGCAGTCGCCATCTAGTCGGGAACTAAGATATTACTTGGACGTGAAACCGAATAATTTTGTTTATGGACCACTGCATAATGGGCTAAAACAATTAAACGAGTGTAATAAAAAATGTCAAAAATAAGCTAAAGATTTGTTCATTACCTTTTAAATTAGAAAAGTAAGAACTTTATTTCTGTTATGGTTTTAATATTTCACACTTATCGGGAAACAATGGGTAAATGTGACAGAAACAAATCAGAAAATATCTAAATGTCTGCATTAAAAAAGCTAAAATAATGATGCCAAAAATTCACCATCATGTGACCGCCACGGATGGCCGAGGTCGTTAAGACGCGGACTCGCGAGCGGGAAGTCTGAGGTTCGAATCCGACCAATACCGTCCTCCCTGACAGAGGTTTTTTTCCAGGTTTTCCTCAGTCCTCATAAATAGCAAATGCCGGGGAGGTACCCTTAATTTAGGCCTTTCCCAATGTATTATTTCATCATATATATCATCAGTGTCCACCGCCTGTGGTGCCTCAGTAGTAAAAACGGGCGCTAAACACTATTCAGAAGAAGAAGAAGAAGAAAAAGAAGAAAGAAACAAGGAAAGAAACAAAGAACAAGAAAAACCACCATATGAAGGAGAATTTAATCAATATTCCCTGTTTGTCTTATATATATATATATATATATATATATACATATGTGTGTGTATATAGTAATTAATTGATTAATTATTTTTATATAATTGTATATAATTATTCTTATTGCCATAGAAGAACTCAACGAGTTCGAAATATAGCGATTTCAAGTATGACTTTATCTTAAGTGTTTTATCCTTTTAAAGCTTCTATAATTACTGTTAATTTGTTATATTGCTAATAGTGATACTTTATTTTTCTTTTTCTTTTATATATAATGTAACTAAAATAACTATAAAAGCAGAAAAGGCTAAAACACTATTGGTAATCGCTATAATTGTAACTTTTTCTTAGTGTTTTAGCCTTTTCTGTTTTTCTAGTTTATATATATATATATATATATATATACATACATACATACATACATACATACATGTGTGTGTATGTTGAAAAAAGAAACATGTTTTAAAATGGAATACGAAACACAGAGGGAAGAAGAAAGAGAGAGAAACAAAGAAAGAACAAATCTACCCTAATTTAAAGCTCCATAACTCTGAAACCATGAAAATTAGAAACACGAAACGTACATCTTTTAGATCAAAGTTTTTATTTTTGAAATATCTACTGTAAGTTTGAAATATTATTTAGGAGCCCATTAACAACTTCAGTATAACACGGTACCGATATATATATTTATAATTCACTTTTATTTCGATAATATTTATGTATATAACATCTTCTGCGTATCAATGATAGGAAAAAATCCACAAACAGAGTTATAAGCTTATTAAAATGGATTTGGCAAAAGTATGGCAAAATATTAAATTAAAGAAATGTTAGTGTATGATTAATAAAATCAATTAAAGTATTGTATGAAAGCCATATTTACAAAAATAAAATTAGAAAATAAAGTCACAAACACTTTAAAATAACAAAATTAGGACAGAATTGTAGCCTAATCACCAACAGTTTTTAAAATCTATCTTCAATAACAGTTGAAAATTGAACATCAAAGTCAATATATACCCAAGTTGCAGATAAAATTATTTTGACATAGGATTGTGTTGTGTTAATTATATTCCAAGAAAGTTAAGAGCAAAATGCAGACAGTAGTATCAATAACGAAATACATTGTAGAAAGAATAGAACCTTGAAATAGGAAGACGTGCGCAACGGAAGCAGAGCACAAACTGGTTACTGGAGCTGGCTATGGGCTTTCGGGGCTGTTATGATTGTCTAATAAAGTGTAAACAATATTTTAAGATATATTGATGTTACAACACTATAGTCTACAAAAACAATATTTAATCCTTTTTAACGAAAATACCCAAATTCTAATTTTAAAGATACTGTAGTAGTAATGGACTTTAATTTAATGGTTTCAAAGTACATACAGATAAATATAACTAAAGATACCAACACATTATCACACAAAAATGTGTATCATTGCCATTTCCCGTAATACTTGCAATAATTTGTACAACCGCATCTTGCTCGACACCTCCTTGGCGTTAAAGAAATGCAATGAAGGTTTTCATCTTGTAGGTTATTCTGCCAGGGATGATGAAGACGAATTAATACGAGGGGTGCTCTAAAAGTTCTTTACCTCACCAAGAAAACACAAAATTTAAGTGATATTTTAACATAGTTACCCTGTAAAACAATTACGAAAGTAGGTTCATAAGTTTCCGGCCTCGCCGATAAGGATTATCGCCTTCACAAAACCCTTATCTGATGTCATATCTTATTTGTTAAGTAAATAATTGCAGCTGTAACTTCCGCTCCGCTGTGTTCAGTTGTTGAGATATAGTTGCATAAAGAAAGCTTTGTATAGAAGATTGTGATATGTTCAAAATGGAATACCGAGCTGTTATTAAGTTCTTCACAAAAGAATGACTTACTCCAAATGAAATTAAACAGCGATTGGAAGGTGTATATGGAGAAGCATCCCCCTCATACTCTACCGTAAAAGAAGGAGTCGAGAAAGCATTGAAGACGAAGAGCCTGCAGGTCGGCCCTTGGAGGTGCTCATTCATGAAAACATCGCTCTTGTGGAAGGAGAAATTATGGAAAATCGACGGTTCAAAAGTTACAGAAATGGCAGCAAGGTTGGATTTTTTCTAAAACAACAGTCATTCGAAATATTTATGAATATTTAAACATGAATAAGGTTAGTGCAAGATGGGTGCCTAGACTTCCTCAGTCCAAAAGCAGCAACGAGCTATCTGTTGTCAGGCATTTTTGTAGCTGGGCCATGGCAACGAGAGAGAAGTTCTGCAAACCATTGTTACAGCAGATGAAACTATGGTCCTCTACTATGATCCCTTGTCGAAAAGGGCATTAATGGGGTGGTGTAAACCTGGCGAAGCACCGCCTCTAAAGGTCAAGGTCACTCAGTCAACCAAGAGGATCATGGCCAAAAACTTTTGGTATTGTTAACTGGTTACAATGTAAAAATGTAAATAAATAAAGTATATAATAATAATAATAATAATAATAATAATAATAATTGATTGCTATGGGAACTAGTATGTAGACCAATGAACAAATCACTCACTGTTATTGTTTGTTTAGTTATACCAATCATTTTATTTGAAAATTTTGTTGTTTGTCAGACAGTTTTAAAGTTCGTATTAAACAATGGATGTTTAATACGGTTAAAATCATGACAAATACAATCGAGTAAATAAAAAATTTTACCAAAACAGTAGATTTGAGCAGATTGAGCAGAAAATCCAAGCTAGAATTTGGGAGGGGTAGGAAAAATACTGTGTGAGTGCACGAAAATATGAACATTGAAGATATTCAATAAAACTATTATTTTGTAGGTGAACGAGATTGAAAAAGAAAGATTATCTAAATTAATAATGGAGTCGGTATTAGTATAAAAAGAAAATTTGGAAAAGAGAACGCCCTAATAACTAAAGTGTTTAGAAGGATTTGAAGCAAAATTAAAATCCAGGAAAATTAAAACAAGACCCATTGAGGAATAGGTGTTAGGGCACAGGAGACAGCGAGAAATGTCATAACATGGACACACACACGCTAATCTAGATTTTTCATCTTCGTGGGTTCCATGTCGTAGATTTACGGGTTGTAAAAGAACCTCAAGCCTTAAAGAAGAGACCCTTGAGCAAAATTTATCGGCCGTTTCACACGCTGAATTGAATGGAACGCTGATGACCGGAGATGTTATAGAGCTAACGTAAGTAAACCTAATCAACAACAACCACTTGGACCTTTCTCCTCACTAAAATTAAGCCTGGAGCGTTTCATTCCTTAAAAGAACAAAAAGAGAATTATTTTCCAATGTACTATTTCATCTCATGTTCATCGCCTGTGATGTCTCAGTAGTAAAACCAGCTGTTAAACACTATTAATAAACAGAAACAAAAAAGTAACTTGATGTTCAGTTATCAGATTCTCTTTCTAGACCGGCTGGGTTCCAGCAGCATATCCCCGTTTTCTCAGCGTTTAAGTGCCACACCTGGAGGTTTATGCCTCATAAAACGCTAACGAAAGCAGTTCTATCCTCTACCTTTGGACATTCTTCGACATACAGACAATCAGGCCACGTGCTTTCGGCAGTTATTGGTATAGTTGTATTTTGCATTTACACTGACGTTAAATGATGAAGCATCGATGTTCCCTTTTTCCCTGAAGCCGGATCTCTCACTAGCAAATAGCTGCTTGCCAAACACGACATGAAAAACATCGAACAGAATTGTACATATGAAGTTCGGAATGTAGACACCAGGAATTCTTTGTATTGTCAATAAAGCAAACCTGCCTCCCCCCTCCTCCTTACATCTGTGTTCACGCTTGTAGGTGTCACCTCCCCTTCAAATGTGTAAAGCGTTTCCCCGTCTATTATATTGACCCCGTTCTTAACTCGCACACCTGTGCATAAGAAAACAGGGGAAATAGCGTTCTCTCTGCAAAAGTTTGCAACGTATAGGGTAAATCAGATGCAGAAAAAATATTCCAGTAGAGGAACGTAGGCACGAAGTGAAGTAGTTTTTAAAGGAGATTTGTCATTAAAAATGAAAGCCTCCAGAACATTCATTACCTGTTCTAACCGATAGGGAACAAAGACTGATTGGTGATCCTTTCTAACATAGAAAGAAAGGAAATGAGAGTAGTGCAATAACGGCACATTTTAAAGACTATTGTGAATTGATGGTGTGCTGCAACATTCCCTTTCGCAATTTAAATTAAAATAATTTAACATCTTGTTTTTAGAAATACACAGAGGAAGTAAGGTTCTCTGCTAGTCACTTTTACGTAAATATTACTTAGTTCCTTGCTATGATGGCGGAATAAATTACTAAAAGTGCATCAAGAAAACAAATAAGTTTTTTTTTCAACAATACCTATGTTTCCTTTTATTATAAAGAATTTTTTTTTCTAAAGTGATATACTCACTATTTTTCGAACAGATAATTTAAATGTTAATAGAAACTAACAGAAAAAAGCATTAAAAACAATTCAGCCAACTCCCTGTGCTCGAACCTTACGAAAGTCGGCAGGGTATCTGATCTTTAAACATCAATTTCACATGTATGTGGAATAGCTCCATTCTTACTGGTTGCCTCTATTTATACCCTCCATAATATATGTGACATTTTACATAGGTAGTTTAAATGAGACAAATCCATTTGGGCGAATAGAAGTGTATTCATTCGTTACCTAGTTATTGAGCTTAAATATGACGGACTTCCGGTCGGGAGTAACGTGAGGACGCTTTGAATTTTCAGGAGCCGAATGCTGCGATTATCTCAGGATGAGAGATCCGGACTGTACAGGACATGCACCGTTGTTTGCAGCACGTGAGGATTTCAATTATCACTAGTAAAACAATGCCGCGAGACAGTTTGCTGTCAACAGTCTTTGATGGTTTAGAATAGAGAAGTAACCAAGGAACTTCTTTGTGGAAAGTGTATAAAGACATTGAGATCGATGTCTAAGCAGGGACCTTGAGTGCTATTTTGTGTTGAATATTAAATAGCAGATAAATTTATTTTATAAGAAAATGGGAAAGTTGATAATAAAAAGATATCCCACTTATAGGAACCATTGTTTCATTTGAACCAACTTTATGATTATACATATTCAGTTCCTTCCATAAAAATGTAATAGGTAACATAAGAAAGCTACAACTATTCCATACGAAGTAATGTCAGTGTTTTTCTGATACATTTGCGTATTTTGGATACTATTAACGGTTATTAATAGCAAATAACGAAGCTCAAAAACCCTTGCATGTTCTCATTTATCAAGCAGCACAGAGGGAAAGCAATTAGTCACCAAATTCAACAAATCTGGACACTCTCCAAGCATTTCAATCCACCGGCCTCACAGACATTCCCATTTCTGTTGTTTACAAGCTTTTGAAGACAACACTAAGTCCATAGGCACCCTTAATAATGTTCTTAAACTTATCGCCGTAGAATTGAAAATGATATCCATTTTGGACAAATGCATCTCACATGCACAGATAAAAAAACGTTCAATGGGAAATAGCCAATTCAACCAGAATCCTTAAAGGAGGTTGTCATAGAATTTTCCAGGCCACGATGGTGCTGTTAGAGGGAGAACGTCCTAAGCCCGAGATACAAGCTCCGGCATCAATTAGGCACCATTTGGGCGAACGCAACCAAAGTTACATGTTTGTCAATTTTACCTTGCCAGTAATCCGTCATGAGACGTGAGTTCATCTGATTTTTGGGAAAATAAACAACCTGAGCAACTAAATCACGAGGCGTTATTTATCGGCGCAACCCTTCAAATCTCCTTCACTCAGCACTGGCCAGTTTACAGCTGCCAGAAATCAGCGGAAAGCCCTGCAGAGAGAGAGAGGAAAGAGAGAGAGAGAGTCCCATGGAAGCAGAGTTGGTGGTCTGCAGCAGCCGTGGCGAAATCTGCGATCAGTGGGTTTAAATTAATTCACACTGCTACCATACAGCCCATGAACTATCTTGTTTCAAATTGGCGCCGAAACGTGGGGCTTGATAAAACAAACGTCATCATGAGGCGTTGTTTATCGGCACATTACACATTCCAAGTGCAAAATCCAGCGGGAAGACTCCCTGGAAACTTTTTCTTTTCAGGTGGTGGACACTGATGATACATGAGACGAAATTATAAATTGGGAACGATTTTTTTTTAAAGGAAGGAAGCATTCTAGGCCTAAGTTTAGGGTACCTTTCGGGCATTTGCCATTTATGAGGAGACTGGGGAAAAATCTGGAAAAAAACCTCTGTCAGAGAGGACGGTCTGCTAACGAGTCTGCGCCATAAAGTGTCTTGTTTCTTATTTTGGTTAATAACTCAAAAATAAGGATTTTTGGACATATGTTCCAAAACTAAGAATTTCCAGATATATGTTTATATAGGCTTTTTTCTTGTTTTGGTGTGAGGAACCTACCACCAAGGTTTGTAAAATTTTTTCTGAAACATCCTGTATAGAAAATGAAATGTAATTACGGGTTATAAATTGAAAATAACAATATATGAAACACTAAATGCACCAAAAATCTCATATAATAAGGAAATGATTATAGCAAAATTATTATGTATAACTTTTCCCACTTTATGAACCTTTGAAAGTCTTAGTTAGTAGCAGAAATGGTTTGAATAGTGCATTAAATGTCTTTCTTCAACAGCATCCTCTTAGCGATTGATTTCCTTTTTCAACAATTTCAAACTGACCAGTTGCCCCCATACTCTGTGCTGGATTCGAACACGTAATCTTAAGGAGGATGTCAATTAGAAAAGAGAATACTAATTTACTTTCATGCCGGATTTATTTCTGGCCTTAGTTTGCTTTAGTTACGAATGACACTAAAGGTTCATTTGTTTTAAAGTTCACCAAGCGCAAAATTTTGATGTAGGAAAGTGGGCTTCAGGTTGGATTTCACAGCTACGCCTACACACCGTTTAAGTTTTATCCTCTCTTGACTTTGTTAGCCTTAAGTCCGAAACTTTATCCAAACTTTACATTTTATTAGCCGTCTTCTTTCACTTCGCAAACATTTCGTCTAATTTCCCAAGACAAGTTATTCATTAGGGATGTTCATAAAAAGAGGAGAGGAAGAAGAAGAAGAAATATATCTACTTTAAATGGAGAAGTGCTTTTGAACTTTCACTTCTCATCTTGCGCCATCTCATCTCCATTTCTTCGTGTTTCTTTTTCTCCCTTGCCTTTTGGTGCCTGTATGGATAGGCCCAAGTTTCTTTTATTATTGTATTTATAAGTTTCGTGCTTCTAAGATATATTTTCTTTGTCATCGCTTTCATCAGTGGCGTGAAATACGGTTATAAACTTTGCCTCCTTTTTTATATATAAATGAATAGAGGGAAAGGTTTTGTATTTTAATGCGCCATACGGTAAAGAAAACAGCAGCTTCAAGATTTGTTCTTCCCTTTTTAAGCTTTGCTATGCAAATAAAGGAGCCATATCTACCGCTGCTTTTTCCATCACCGAAACGTAATGTAATATTGATAACCGAGGGAGGGAGGGAGGGAGGGAGGGGAGATGAGAAAAAAATGTGGGCTGAATTGCGAAAAAGTAAAATGGTGGACGGTTGGCAAGTTATTTGCAAAGAAACTGTTTATGAATGGAAATCATAATTTATTCCATAAGTTGTTGCCTTATTAAAAAGGAAGGGAAGTTGAAGGAATGAAAATTCATAATGAAAAACGGCTAAGTGATTAGTTAGAGTAGTAAAATAAGGCACTTTATTTCTTCAAGACGAACATATTAAGTCAAAAAAACATTTTCATATTTATTTAGTTACTGAAAACTTGCCTCTGCAGAAAATTGTCTAAATATAGACAGTGAACTCTATTTATGGCGGTTTTAACCAATTTCAGTTCTAATAAAATTAATATTTTATATCATATTCGCAAAAAAGACAAATTATACCTTATTTCAAAACGTCATAAAAGATACACTATGAGCTTGCTTGATTATGACAGCAATAAAACTATTACAAAAAATTAATCTTGGTTATACTTACTGTTTAAACAAACCTGCTACTATTTACATAGCAGGCAGAGATGATGAAATTCCCATGAATATATACCCAGAAATAAATGTATTTTAATATATGAACTATTCTTTATTGAGTCTAGTAAACATGTCATGGAATGGAATGTAGTGGTTACCATACTTGCCTCCTAAACCCAAGATCGCAGCTTCAAACCCGGCCAGGACCGATGGATTTTTTCGGGCGTAAAAATCCTAAGTACGGTTTCCTTCGGAAGGGAAGTAAAGCCGTGGGTCCCGTGTCGTACATTTACGGCACGATAAAGAACCTCAAGCCTGAAAGAGAGGCCTCTGAGCAAAATTTGTCGGCCATTTCACTCCCTGAGTTGAATGGGACGCTGATGACCTGAGCTGTTAAACAACGTCCATCAATAAATCAATCAAAAAATTTACTTGTACAATGTGGAATATCTTTTCGTTTTGACTATTAGCCAGACCGCCACGGGTGACCGAGGTCGTTAAGGCGCGGACTCGTGAGCGGGAGGTCTGGGGTGCGAATCCCGCTAGGACCGTCCTCCCTGACTGAGGTTTTTTCCAGGTGTTCCTCAATCTTCATAACTGGCAAATACCGGGGAGGTACCCTAAACTTAAGCCTGGAATATTTCCTTCCTTAAAGAAAAAAAAAATCCTTTCCTAATATTTCATTTCATTCCATGTATCATCAGTATCGCCGCCTGTGATGCCTCAGCAGTAAAAACAAGCGTTAAACACCATTCACGACCACTATTAGCCATTTTCTCATTGGCTGTGCTGACTTTCGCAGTGCAATAACAGTCAGTTAAGATTGTGTACAAAACAGCGTGAGGTTCATACGCAATGGAGCACCGCCATTTTCAAGGAATTGTAGTGCCGCCCCCCCCCCCCGTCACTCAATCATCTGAACTTAATTCTTTGGATGGGGGGGACACTTAAATGTGTTAGTGTGTGGCACACGCATCTTACAGACATTGTTTGAGCGTGTACACTGTATGTCTCAAATCAGAGCAGCTAAGAGCGTTCGCATGAATACCAAATTCTCCGAAATGCAGGGCTAAAGGACGTGTGAGACAATACGTGATAGCCAAAGAACAAACCCCCTATAGTGATTGCTCAAAATAATAGGCAGTATACAACATGGCCCATGTTTCTAAATGTATTTGTTTCCGGACATAAGCTTTTAGGTTCTTTATCCCAATTTTGTACACAAATACGCGATACTTTTATTTAAACACTCTGCATGGTAAGTATTACGACAGACTTGCATCTCATGTTTTTGAAAGACTTACATGCAAATAATCTGCATATACGAGGGCAGGTCCATAAGTTTCCGGCCTAACTATTTTCTAGGTATGATAGAGACGGAAACTATATTTCACTTTTCAATATAGTTATCTTTTATTGCAACACAATTCTCACATGTTTGAATAAACATTTCAATCCCCCCACCCCAAAATAGTCCGAAGTCTTGTCTGCAAAATGGGCATAAACAGCATCCATCACTTCTTCGTCACACTCAAATTTCCTTCCTCGAAGGTTCTTCTTGAGTTTTGAGAAGAGTAAATAGTCACTGCGAGCTAGATCTGGGCTGTAGGGTGGATGGTCCATCTCCTTGAAGCCACATTTCTTCACAGCTTTCTTTGCAACAAGAGCTGTGTACACAGGCGCGTTGTCGTGAAGAAGGCGCACACCACCACTCAGCTTTCCTCATCTTTTCTCTTTTATGGAAACACGTAGTCTGAGCAGTAGGCCTGCATAGTACTCCCCATTTACTGTGCTGTTCCTCTCCTTGAAGTCAATGAAGAGTATTTCTTCACAGTCCCAAAAGATTGTGGCCATGATTTTCTTGGTTGACTCCGTGACTTGGCCTTTTAGAGGCACTGCTTCGCCAGGTTTACGCTTGCCACTCTCTTTTGGACAAGGGATCATAGTAGAGGACCATAGTTTCATCTCCTGTAACAATGGTTTGCAGAACTTGTCTTTGGGTGCCACGGCAGAGCTCCAAACATTCCTGACAACAGATGACTCGTTGCTGCTTTTGGACTGAGGAAAGAAGTCTAGGCACCCATCTTGCACTAACCTTATTCATGTTTAAATGTCCATAAATAATTTTAAGACCGTTATTTTAAAAAGGCTCAACCTTGGTGCTATTTGCGTAAGTTTGAGCCGCCGATCTTCCATAATTTCTCTTCCACAAGAACGATGTTTTCGGGAATAAGCATCTCCAAGTGCCGACCTGCATACTCTTGGTCTTCAATGCTTTCTTGACCCATTCGAAAATGTTTGGCCCTTTCTTTTACGGTAGAATTTGAGGGGGATGCTTCCCCATATACACCGTCTAATCGCTGTTTAATTTCGTTTGGAGTGAGTCCTTCTTTTGTGAAGAACTTAATAACAGCTCGAAACTCCATTTTGAACATGTCACAATCTTCTACACATAGCTTTCTTTATGCAACTATATCTGAACAAAAGAACACAGTACAGCAGAAGTTACAGCTGCAATTATTTACTTAACAGATAAGGTATGACACCAGATAAGGATTTTGTGAAGGCATTAATGCTTATTGGCGAGGCCGGCAACTTATGGACCTACCCTCGTAGCTCGTGTTCTCCTAGCGCAGCTGTGTGCGCGCTGGTCTTTAGAGGGTACTGTCTGAAATTCAAATACATTTTTTTCTGGGAGCTTATGCTTTGGGGCGGAAGGTATAAATGAAAGTTTTTCTAAAGGTCGTTCCACTTAATGAATTTAATTATGCGACTTTAAATGCAAGCACATTTTGTTAATATAATCTGCTGTATTGAATGTAATAAATAAATGGGTATAATATTGCATTATGATACATTACAAACATAAGGCTTTAAATGATATTTTACTGTTTAAAGGCATTCTGACATACAAAAGGAAGACAGTAAATTAACCTGAGGCTCTATACATGCAATGGTTGTGCAATGTACACATTAGATGAAGGTTGCAAGAAGTTCATATTGTGATCGTTGTGAGTCTGTCTTATTCCCAAATTAGTACACTTGACATCATACTGGACTTTCGTTATCTTATTGTATATTTAGTTTATTGTGCTATCCAGTTGTTCTTGAACTTCTGCCAAAGTTACTTCTACCACATTTCTTGAAGCTGTCAATTTATAAGCATTTATTTCGTATGAGTGTCTTTTGAAAGACATTACTAAGTTACCAGTTAGCTAATTTTTTAAAAATAGTAACTATAAATTTGTGGTTATATCTTTAAATGATATTTTCAAGGTTTTTACTTTGCTATACGCAATAACAAAATAAAAGCAATGAAAAGATCATAATATAGTTAAGGCCTTCGACTTATTCCAACATATAAACATATTACACGCTCTGGCGGATCAAGGAATAGCGGAAAAGTAGATTCGTAATCCACACAAACTCTATGGTCAAAGCTTTGCGAAAGTAAAAACAAAAGAAGAACGACAACCATTCCGACTAGAAAGAGGAGTTCGCCAAGGCGACCCAATCTCTTCCAAAAATCTTCACTTGTGTAACGGAGCATATATTCAGGAAAATGAACTGGCACAATAATTTCGGTATCAACATAAACGGCAGTCGACTAACAAATCTAAGATGTGCCGACGATGTGGTCTTGTTCGCAAAAACACCGAAAGCACTACTAACTATGCTGGAACAATTATGTGAGCATAGCAAAAAAGCAGGGCTGTCACTAAACAAACTGAAGACACAGTTAATATCAAACAAACCTCAAATCTTGATAAAATTAGATGGAATAGTCCTCATATATGTGAGTGAATATGCATACCTAGGACAACAAATTTCCTTCCATGATAAAATGGAAAAAGAAGTACATTGACCTGGGGAGCATTTTGGATCTTTAAGTTTACATTATTAGACCAAACACTAACTAAAAAAATCAGATTCCAGATGCTCGAAACCTGTGTATACCCTGAATTACTATATGGGTGCCAGATATGGTCACTAACAGAAAAGCAAAAGAAGAAAATTAAAATATGCCAAAGAAAAATGCAACGCAAGATCGTGGGAATAACTTTGAAGGACAAAATACCTATAGTATTAATAAATCAGTTATCTCAGACAACAGACATCGCTCAAATAGCTACCAGAAGCAAATGACAATGGGCGGCCACGTTGCAAGAATTTAGGACAATAGATGGACCTACGAGATCTCCATAGGGACCCCGAATAGGAAAAAGGACACAAGGCAGACCCAGAAGAAGATGCACAGACCTCTTGAAGGAATATACAGGTCAAGAGTAGCAAAAGGAAGAGGAAAATGGAAATCTCTCGAGAAGCAACTAGTGCAGTGAGAAATGGAGTAACCAAAGAACAAATTAGTCAGAGTGTCTTAAACAGCATACGAACAACTAGCGAGGCCCGTTAGGAAAAAGCGAACTTTCCCTACTTGTTAGGAAATCTTTACCCTTAAGGGACACAGTAGGTTAACTTTATGTTTATTTTTTTTTTTTACATTTATTTCCACTTTCGTGATTTACATTATATGTGTATGATTTGTCATTGTTAATAATTTTTCTATTATTGTTTTCCCTCTCTCTCTTTTTACGGTAATATTTTACAATATTCATTTTCTTTATCCGTGTTCATATATTAACACATATATTTATTTATTTCGTGTTCTGTATAAATTTACAAGTGCACAAGTACTATCTTTGTTACCGTTTATGTTATAGTTGAGATGTTTTCACTGTAACTTAGTGCAATTATTATTAGATTGGTAGAGCGGAAAAGAAGGCCTAATGACTTTAGCTCTGCCAGAATAAATATATAAACATCGAACAGACATATGACCACTACAATGCTGCAGCGCCTCAGTAACGGACACCAAGTGGCCTGTACCCTCACTCTCCACATTCTATGTCGGGAGAGACACGTTAACAAAGCCTGTCGGCTCGGAAAAGGGAAATTGCAACGATATTGTGTAACCTTATCGCAAGGTATGTAGGCCGAACACCCAAATCCATTACCACTGTGTGCTAATGGGACAAGGAACAAGAGAAAGTGTGTGTGTATCCTGTTTCTGTAAACACCACGCCACAGCATGGTCACTTTGTGCAGCCGTGACAGCATTCTGTTATCCAGTGAAACCTCGATTTAAACTCTATACGCTATTTGAGCAACTGCAAATTGTATATCCGTATCCAATACGATGCAGAATCAGAGAACGATTTCGTTAGCGAAAGCCGAAGGTTATCTACAGAATGGTATATGTTGCCCTTAAATTATAAAAAAATACCTTTTGTATTCCATTATTCTTTAAGAGCACGAAGTTATTTGTTTAATTTTTAAACAACAATGTTACCTTGAAACCTCGACAAACTCTTTTCACCTTAAGGGCTAAGGCTTCCTAACAAGTAGGTAAAGCTCACTTTTACCTAACGTGGTGAGCTATTCCACGCCAGTTGTTCGTATGCTGTTTAAGACACTCTGACTGATTTGTTCTTTGGTTACTCCATTTCTCACTGCACTAGTTGCTTCTCGAGAGATTTCCATTTTTCTCTTCCTCTTGCTACTCTTGACCAATCTGGGCGCATGTTTCTTGAAGAGGTCTGTCCATCTTCTTCTAGGTCTGCCTAGTGTTTTTTCCTATCCGGGGCTCCCACAAGAAGATCTTGTAGGTCCACCTGCATTCTTGCGACGTGACCGCTCCATTGCCATTTGCTTCTGGTAGCTATTTGTGTGATGTCTGTTGTCTGAGATAGCTGATTTATTAATACTGTAGGTATTTTGTCCTTCAAAGTTATTCCCAGGATTTTGCGTTGCACTTTTCTTTGGCATATTTGGATTTTGTTCTTTTGTTCTTCTGTTATTGACCATGTGTGGCACCCATACAGTAATACAGGGTAAACAAAGGTTTCGAGCGTCTGGAATATGATTTTCTTAGTTAGTGTTTGGTCTAACAATACAAACTTAATGACCCAAATGCTCTTTAGGTTAATGAGATCCTTCTTTGTGCTTGCTTTTCCATTTTATCATGGAAGGAAATCTGTTGTTCTAGGTATGTATATTCGCTTATATATATGAGGACTGTTCCATTTATTTGTATCGAGGTTTGGAGTCCGTTTGAAATTTACTGTATCCTCAGTTTGTTTAGTGAGAGCCCTGCATTTTTACTATGCTCACATAATTATTTTCCTACACCCAAGAACGCGGGTTTGAACCCGGCCAGGACCGATGGATTTTTTCGGGTGTAAAAATCCTAAGAATGGCTTCCGTCGGAAGGGAAACAAAGCCGTGGGTCCCGTGTCGTACATTTACGGCACGAAAAAGAACCTCAAGCCTGAAAGAGAGGCCTCTGAGCAAAATTTGTCGGCCATTTCACGTCCTGAGTTGAATGGGACGCTGATGACCTGAGAAGTTAAAGAGCGTCCATAAACAAATCAATCAAAAAAAAAAAAAAAAAAACATAATTATTTCAGCATAGTTTGTAGTGTTTTCGGTGTTTTGGCGAATAAGACCACATCGTCGGCAAATCTTAGATTTGTTAATTGACTGCCGTTTATGTTGAGTTCGAAATTGTTATGCCAGTCTATTTTACTGAATATATTGCAAATTAATGCAGGTACTAGTAAAACATAAAAATTAAAAATCTAATAACACTATGAAGAAAATGGGAATATTTATGATAGTAAAAACAATAAAAAAAGAATAACTCTTTTACAGGATGAAATACATAAATACCTGTGTTGTAATATTATAATATAATGAATCTAAATATAGAGTTATCTCGTATTTAATAATATTAAACAATTTCTTATGAAATGCTCCTAAAGTTTGGCAGTCTCTGACATGCCGTGGCGATGCATTCCAGAGACGGGCAACGTTTGCAGTTAAAGATGACGAGGAAAGCGATTTTCGGTGTAATGTAATAACAGAGGGCGTATTAAGGCTTTGAGGGGAAGGCAGATTTTGAAAACTAGAAGATAGACAAGATGTTTGGATACTTTTGAAAAATAGGGAAGGAATTACAGCTTGATTGATATTGATGGGATGAGTATTGTCTATTGTCTAGCAATCGCCTGCAATTGTAAGGGGTTAAGGCCAAGACCCAGAGTACGCGTCTATGAATGAACAGCGTCAAGATCTTGGTTGATGTCCGTTAATGCGTCACGAATGTCGTTAGTTCGAGAGTGTATGTAAAATTGTAAGTTGTGAGCATAGAGGTGGTATTTACTGTGGCTAATAACACGAGATCATGTACAGTGAAACAATAAGGATCTCAATAACTACCCGGGGAAATGCGTGACTTCACGATCCACTATGAGGAGAAGCGATTTCCAGAAACAATACGAATATGGTACAAAACTAGATGTCACTAGATACAGCTAGTAACAAACAACAATCTTTTAATCACTAGTGTTTTCAGAATATTTCTGTTTCATGAATTTAAAATGCTTTTTTTTTTTTTTTTTTTTTTTTTTTTGTAAATCTTGCTTCATAAATATGTAATTAACATAAAATAATTAACCTGACTAAATGTGTAATATAAAAGTCAAACATTTCCCTATTGTTTTAATAACAATATTGAGAAAATTAATTTTTCTTGTGATGTTAAGCAATAATACCTTCAAGTGTACATTTTAGTACATAATTTGTTCCATATTACACTTTTTAGTTCATATTATGTCCATATTTAACACTTGTTATTACATTTAAATTATAGACCTGTTTATATCAAATGTGACCTCGCTTGGTTTAGGTTAGGCGCATGGTGGATGACTAAAGTAACAGACAGAGAGAGTATGAGAATCTGTCTTATATGTGCGGAGAAAGAATTTTAGGAGCATATTCTGGTGTACTACAAGGGGACGGAAGAATGGAGGAAAAATATCTACCGATCCCGTTTGATAACGAGGGGAAAGAGCAATGGCAGAGCTGGACTTGATTGGCAGATAGGAAGGAGGAGAAGGGAGTAGGTAAACTTTTAAATGAAATGAGACAGCTCAGATCGGAAGAGACAGACAACCGGAGAGGGGATGAGGAACATTAATTCACGTTTTTTTTTCTTTTTTTTTTTTAACTATTTGTGCATATATGTGAGGAGGTGTCAGCTATTTACTTCTGTACTGTTTTATTTTTTGTTTACTTTATTTAGATATTTTCATTTTTAATTATATATTTTTATTTTTCCATTTATTTATGTCATATATATTTGTTTCTTAAGAGCTAAATATTGGTTTGTGCAATTTCAAGTATTTTCTAGTGTATTGGGGAAGCACGTACGGTTCAAGGACCCGTGCAAAATGAATGAGTTAAATTTGTATAAAATATTTTGTAAATAAATACACTACTACCACCACCACCACCACCAATACTACTACTAATACTACCACCACTACTACTACTACTACTGCTACTACTTCTATATCAAATCTGCATGGAACTAATTATGTTGGTTTCGTTATCATACCTGGTTATAGTTAGTAATGGTTGTTCTATCCTGAGCGCCCGTTATAGGGTTTCGTTTATCAAAAAGAATTTCATTTACGCTTATTTTTCAACAGAGGGCAGAGGAACAGGTGGTAAGTTCTTCGCCTCTAAGGGAACTAAAATATTACTTGGACGTAAAAGAATTCTTTAACATGCTTGTTTTCCACGGTTTAAAATCCTACCCGAAGAACTTGCACTCGAGTCGGTTTCAACCCGTATTACCTTTACCATCGAGGCAGACATAGGATGTTTTTTTTTAACATTGTTATAAACAAAAAACGAAAGAAGTTATAGCACGAGAAAGAGTGTTTTTGTTTCTGAATATGGAAATAAAGCGAAATAAAATAATATTTTTTGTCAAAGTGGTTACCGGTGGTGATTAAGGGGTTATTTTTAGAAGTGTAGTCCGCAATTGCCTATCCTAGGTAACTATAAACGCAGAGCTGTAGACTTTAACACAATAAGGAGATGAAAACTCAGTAACTGTCTGTCACTACTCTAGAAAATAATCTTCGTACCCCAATGTGAGGAAATCTCATGACATTTCACCATGATTTTATGGGAAGTATAAAGTACACATTTAAAATAATTAATTAATTACAAAAATCTTGAATTTCGTAGAGTCTTTATTTTAAAAAGTAATTTTTGGGCAAAGGAAGAAAACAAAATATAATTATGTAATATAACATATAGCCAAAATTGTAATTGTTTTATATTTGTTTTAGTGCTAAGCTTTCATAACTTTACGTGAAAGTATCCATGAGAGCTTTGGAGAGACCTGGAGCTCGAAACTGTGTGAGGAACCAGCGCTGGATATGTTACTATTATTACACATTGTCTAATGCTTGTTCGCCCTTTGAGAGAAAGTCAGTCCATTAGCGTCAAACAAGTAGAGGCACTCTGATTCATATGTAATCATCAACATCCTGCAGGTATCACTGCATTTTCTCCTGTCCCAGTAGGCGGGCAGTGATAACCGCATTGAAAATTAGATGCACTTTTCTCGTTGCACTCTCTGCGCTTTCCTTTGTATTACTTACAAATTTAAATAGAACATGCCCCTGGGTGTCTTTTAAATGCATTTAAAACGTGTTTTATTTTTCATTTAGTTGCAATGCGAAACTTGCTATTAAATCACTTTTATGTTGTATGTTATATGTTACAATTTATTTTGTATACAATACAGGTAGAAAAAACATTTCTTATACATGCTTTTAAAACCTACGGCCCAATCCAACGCCTAGTTTATCACAGATTAGAATAACAAACAGATACAAGCAGTTTTCCTTGAAGATGTTTTCCTGCAGTTCTACATGTAAATGATATAGCAAAGTAGCCGGAGTGATTCATGGACCTGACATTTACAAAAGGTTGAATGTCAACCGGAAGTTAATATAGTGACTACTTGCGACTTTCGTTAGTAATTTCTATTAATATTATTTATTTATTTTTATTTTTATATCCCAGTATGAACATACTTAATCATAGAATTCCACAAAAGTAATTAATCCTACTGTGCAGGAACTGTCCTTACATACAATTCACCTTATTCCCAAACTGTTGTCTTCGGACCCCCCGGGGTCCACGAATCATTATAGAACGTTAACTTAATTTATTCTTGAATGTATAGATGCAAACAATAAATTAACAAAAAACGGAAGGTGCTACAAATTTACGATGTGTATTAATTGAGGTAAAGTAACTTAGAATTTAATTGGAAGCGATTATTTGCTCCGTAGCGAGCTTTCGAAAATGTGAACCGGGCAGAACGCTCATGTGTGCCGTCGTATTTTGCGTAGGCCGTGACTCGCCTGTCTCAAAATTTCTCGAAATACCAAAGAAGGCCTTGAAAGAATTTATTTCTTTTGTTACTTGTGTAAAAACCTACCCTCTCCACTTATTTATCCAAAATAAATAAATAAATAAAATAAAAAAGCACAAATAAATTTTTTGGAAAACGAAGAATCAGAACTCAGGATACAGGCTTTGGATTAGTTCGATATATCACGGGTTTTAAGTGAAATGCACCATCGTCCCTCTAACTCAGAAATTAAACGAGTAATGTTGTGCCGTCATATATTGGGTATTAGTAATATTAATGTTATATGCGTTTTGTATACTTTGAATAAATTGTTATTGTAATGGTTACTCTTATGGAAGACCACACTACAATAAAAAACAAATATTAAAATGAAAGAAGCATTTATTTCTTGGATTATATGTTTAAATTGATAAACAAATATATATATATATATGTTATATATAAACAGTAATGTATAGTGTGATATTCTGTAAACAGATGTGACTCACATTACATTATGCTAGCGTTGCTACAACAAAATGAAATCAAGATTATCATTTGAACAGTGGAAAACAATTTTGAAGTGGTATTGGAAAACCGAAAGTGTTGAAGTTCAAAGGCAATAGGACGAAGGGGTTTCCACCGCGTTCTCCGGATCTAATTCCGATGGGTTTCTATCTATGGGGAACTCTTAAGGATGTTGCATACCGTAGAAAACCAGCTACATTGACAGCACTTCGGGAAGAAATTGAAACGGTATATGCTGCAATCACTGAGGACACTTTCGCAAACGTTGCTCAATCAGTAGTTTAACGTAGTCAGAAGTGTATGATGGGCATTTTGAGCAACTGTTGTAACTGTAAAAGTCTAAAATGATTAGTGCTAATCATTTTCTGCTTGTGTGAATTCAGTTTTGTTAACACAGTTTTTTCTTTGCTTGAAGTGTGCATACATTTTTTGGCACCTTCTCAGTTTTGTTTTCCTCCGGAGTGTTTTGCTCATAGGCGGGCACAGTTCGTTAGCCGGTCAGTCGAGTCTCGGAGATTAGCGATAGGGTAAAATAATAAAACCAAATTATCAAATGGGGTGTTGAAACTGCCCGCCTTCATTCTCTACATATTTTTAATTTTTCTTTAGAAAATGATTCATCAGTTGCTGTAATTCATTTTGAGAAAAACGGACAATTTCCTGATTAATATTATCTTTGAGCTCACGTATGGTGTGCGGGTTCCTCTTGTACACTGCATTTTTCAATTTAATCTATAGATAATAATAGAAGGCTGTTAAATCGAGGGGCGAGGGGGCCACAAATCTCTAATAATAACTATGTCTTTGGGAAACATGTTTTTGAATTGCTCTCATGGAATTATTCGCAGTGTAAGCAGTGGCAGGGTCCTGTTGAAAAATGCCTGATCACTCTCCCTGTCGGTTAATTCTTTGGAAAAAGTGGTTAGTGTGGTATTCACATAAGTAACAGAATCAAATTGGTTCTATGATTCTTTCATCACTGAATTAAAACATGTGAATCGACGTAAAGACACTCTCTGCCAATGTAAACACACGGGGTATAATGCCACACTTTATGTGTACTGTCAAATTAAGAAAGAAACAACACAACACATACCCGGGAACAGTTGCGCTACGAAGTAACTCTCAGCAAGGTCAGCAAGTAACAATCTGGTGTCTGGGTTACTTAGCGCAGGTAAACATGTCGATCGTTGTTCAGCATCAGTTAATTCCAGAATTTAGAGATGTTTGTAGCACTGAATCTGAAAACTCTGATGACGAGCTTTTAAAATTCGTCATTTTCATCAGTTACAATTTTTCGTGAACTGTAGATTCGTGTTTCAAATTACTTTGTCTAAGAACTCTCAAATTAGCGCGATATATAAGTATGCTTTTATGTTAAAGTTGTAATTTTCTATGTGGACTATTGCACGTATTCGGGACAGAGAAGCAAATCATTGATTACGCAAATGAGCTCAGACCCTGTGGGAATATGACATTACCTCAACCCGTACAGGATCGTTTGACATAAACACAAATCGAACCCGGTTCTGCAAGTTGATAAGTAGACACCTGAATGTCTATCACATTATATAATAAGTAGGTTATTATTTTTATACAAGCAGATATTATTTTACTTTTATTTGGCTGCACGAACATCTCATTGTTAATGTACTACTTGTGTTTATATAGGGCTTAGTCCCACAGAATTGTTTATAACAATTTTGTAGTTTTAAGTTTATAACGTTTTACATTCAGAGCATTTATGTATTATTAGTTAGCATATGTCAGACTGTGAAACCCATGTATTCCATGGATACCTTTCAATACCTCTAATAAATGTAATCATATTTGCTAAATATATATTTACACAGTGTTAATGGGCTACAAATATTTTCAGCGGTCTTAGACAGCGGTCCTGGAAATCTAGAGTCACAGACTTAAAATGTCCAATTGAAGTAATTTCAATTTGGTGCTCAGAAATTCATACTAAATATTTTTTAAAATAGTGCTTAACGCCCTTTTTTTACTACTGAGACACCACAGGCGGTGAACACTGATGACACATTAGATTTTTTTTTATTGATTTATTTACGGACGCTCTTCAACATCTCAAGTCATCAGCGTCCCATTCAACTCAGGGCGTGAAACAGCAGACAAATTTTGCTCAGAGGCCTCTCTTTCAGGCTTGAGGTCCTTTTTCGTGCCGTAAATGTACGACACGAGACCCGCGGCGAAGGAAGTCATACTTAGGATTTTTACGCCCGAAAAAATCCATCGGCCCTTGCTGGGTTTGAACCCGCGATCTTGGGTTTAGGAGGCAAGTATGGTAACCACGCCACCACCAGGACCGACACACATGAGATGAAATGATGGGGAAAGGAGTATTTTTTAAGGAAGGAAACGTTCCAGACCCAAGTTTATGGTACCTCCAGAGCATTTGCCACTTATAACGACTGAGGAAAACTTGGAAAAAATCTCAGTCGGGGAGGACGATGCTGGTAAGTTTCGAACTTCAGACCTCCCGCTCACGAGTCCGCGCCTTAATGACCTCAGCCACCCGTGGCGGTATAATAAAGTTAATTAGGGTTAGCTTTTATATTAGAATGCTTCACATCTCTTTAGTAATCGAAGCAAATCTGGTTGCCAATAATCAATAAACAGTATTTTTAACAATTTAGCGTAAAAATAATGTGCAAAATTTCATACTAAACATATGATTACACGCCACTGCACTAGTGTAAAATAGGAATTCAATTGTTTAAAACTAAGCCGCTATTCTATTTGTACTCGTATCATAATATTGCGATATATTTGTCTTTTGTTTCTCGTAAGAGTTGTTTGTTTTGTAACAAAAGTATATAAGGCAAAATACATCATTTATTAAATTACAAATTGAACAAATGGAGAATGGTTACAGTACTTCAAAAACTGCCGACATGCACCTGATTTATGGGAATCAAGGGCTGCCGACATCTACAGATTTACAAATGGAAACTATAGGCAACATACCATATATTAATCTATCGATAGGCACTTGCGTTACCTGGGATACTTTAGGGGGCAATTAAGAGTAAAAATCACTGGCATGTATGCCGTTTTGAAAATTTAAGACCTAACATGTAAGTTAAAACATTAACCTTAATTCTTTATTTCAAATGAATTGTATAATACTCCTTTATATAAATATTTCGGTGTTGTTCATTAACATTCTGTATATAAGCGGGTAGGTCCATAAGTTTCGGGCCTCGCCGATAAAGATTATCGCCTTCACAAAATTCTTATCTGATGTCATACCTTATCTGTTAATAAAGTAATTGCAGCTGTAACTTCCGCTCCGTGTGATCAGTTGTTCAGATATAGTTGCATAAAGAAGGCTATATGTACAGGATTGTGACATGTTCAAATGGAGTATCGAGCTGTTATTAGGTTCTTCACAAAAGAAGGACTTATTCCAAATGCAACTAAACAGGGTTTGGGCGGTGTATATGGAAGCATCCCCCTCATATACTACCGTAAAAGAATGAATCAAACTTTTTCGAATGAGTCGAAAAAGCATTGAAGACGAAGAGCGTGCAGGTCGGCCCTTGGAGGTGCTCACCCTTGAAAATATCGCTCTTGTGAAAGTAGAAATTATGGAAGACCGGCGGTTCAAAGTTAACATAAATAGCAACAATTTTGGGTCTTTCTAAAACCACAGTCCTTCGAATTATTCATGAATATTTAAACACGAATAAAGTTAGTGCAAGATGGATGCCTACTTCTTTCCTCAGTCCAAAAGCAGCAACGAGTCATCTGTTGTCAGGCATTTTCGGAGCTCTGCCGTGGCTATGGGAGAGAAGTTCTGCAAACCATTGTTACAGGAGATGAAGCTATGGTCCTCTACTATGATCCCTTGTCCAAAAGAAAATCAATGGAGTGGCGTAAACCTGGCGAAGCACTCCTCTAAAGGTTAAGATCACTCAATCATCCAAGATCGTGGTCACAATCGTTTGAGACTGTAAAGGAATACTCTTCATTGACTTCAAGGTGAGGAACACCACAGTAAATGGGGAGTACTATGCTGGCCTACTGCACAGACTACGTGCTTCCATCAAAGAGAAAAGGCGAGGAAAGCTGAATGTTGGTGTGCGCCTTCTTCACGACAATGCATCTGTGCACACAGCTCTTGTTGCAAAGGAAGCTGTGAAGAAACGTGCCTTCATTTCTTTACAATCGACCATCCACCCTACAGCGCAGATCTAGCTCCCATTGACTATTTCCTCTTCTCATAACTCAAGAAGACCTTCAAGGAAGGAAATTTAAGTGTGACGAAGAATTGATGAATGCTGTTTATGCCCATCTTGCAGACAAGATTTATGATTATTTGGGGAGGGGGTTGAAATGTTAATTCAAAGATGTGAGAAGTGTATTTCAATATACGGTTATTATATTGAAAAGTGAAATATAGTTTTTTGTCTTTATCATACCTAGAAAAGTTATATTATTAAATATATTTTATATGCATACATATCGGTTTTATACGGAAATCTTTTTCTTTTACAAGTGATAAAATTTTAAAAGAAAATAAGAAGAATAAAAAACTAAGAGAATACTTTTATTTTTTACCATATATTGACTATGGAGGTAGTAGAATTTAGAGCTCTGGTTAGCCTGAGGCGCATAGTGACCTTCGACATTACAGATGTTATTTGTAACACCTAGTTTTTGCTGAGATCCTCTTGAGGCATCGCTATTCTTAACCAATGATGTAAGTGCAAGTTTAGGTACGTGCTTGATCATCGTCAGCGAAGTCAGTTCCGGAGAGAAAAGTGACCTACTTGAAAAGAGTTACTTCCTAGCACATCAGCGACTGGAGAAGTGCATATATAATGGTCAAAATATTTCTAAAATATTCAGGTGTGACCTTAAAAGCAGGCGCATTGACATTGTATTTTGATGATGATGATGATGATGATGATGATAATAATAATAATAATAATAATAATAATAATAATAATAATAATAATAATAATAATAATAATAATAATAATAATAATAATAATCTCAGTTGTTAGTTATGCAATTCATTCTTTACTGATTGGAGAGATAAACATTTGACAATACTAAATCGTTGAATATAAGACACATTGAATGTGCAGTTCTCTGCGGAAGGTTATGAGCAATGAATGAGCAATGCTACTAGTATCAACATGCCGATTTCATAGATCTTCGAGAAAGAATTAAGGTAATCAGGAAGTGTAAATCTAACAAATAATTTAGCAGTATACCTTTTACATTGTATCTCAGAAAGTTTTAAAGCTATTGACATGAAATTTTTGAGAGATATTAAGAAAACTCAACTAAATGTACTCTGTAAATTTTAATTCTCTAATGCACATAAAACGTTTTTTAAAAAAATTAATCCAAAATAAAATCTTGTTAAAAACTAAAAAATACAGTGACATAATCATGCATTTTTTTTATAAACTATTGGTGCGATCGGAATGAATTTTTTTCTCACACAAATTGCATGTTATTCTGGGAACTAGAGTAATATATCATCTAGTTGATTGAAAATAAATTAATTTTGAAATTTTGAAAAAAAAGATAATATTTTTAATTTCTTATTGGTATTGATTTTTTATCAACTAATAGTGATATTTCAATACTTCTAGATACCACATTTTACATTTGTATACATTATGTGTGTGCAAATTTTCAAAAAGATTGGTCTAGCCAAATTTGAGAAAAATGAATATTTATGTCACACAAGTTATCGAGAAATAAGTAGTTTTTTTTAATATTGTTTAACGCTTGTTTTTTCTACTGAGGCACCACAGGCGGTGAACACTGATTATACATGAGATGAAATGATACATTGAGAAAGGATTTTTAAGGAATAAAACGTTCCAGGCCTAGGTTTAGGGTACCTCCCTGGCATTTGTCATTATGAGGACCAAGGAAAACTTGGAAAAAACCTTACTCAGGGAGGACGTTCCTAGAGGAATTTGAACCCCAGACCTCCCGACGAGTCCGCGCCTTAACGCCTCGGCTACTCGTGGCGTTGTTTTTGTGTTAAACATTTATTATATGCATTAGAGAATTTAAATTGAGAGAACATATTTCGTTAAGTATAATTAATATCTTATCACAATTTCGTATTGATAGATTTAAACTTTCTGCTGCATTATTTGCTGGATTTACACTTCCTGGTTACCTTGAGAGTACCTGATTTTTAATGTAAATCATTAAAAAAAAAAAAAACAAAGCTACTAAAGTTATCCAAAGAAGATTTGGGTCTGTGGCGTTCAAAAAGGCAAATATTTTTAATAATGCCAGAAATATAGTTATGAAGAAAGTTCTATATATCAGTCCACACGAAGAAGTAGTTTCAAATTGTTCATCTGGACTGAGTAATGCCTAAATTTAAAGATGGAAGAATATGACAAGATTGCGTTCTTGGAAGGGCAGACGGAGAAAGAGAAAGCGGCAAATGTGTGGAGGGGGGGGTTAGTACATACACTTTTTAAGACTCACGCACCTTATTACTTGTTCATTATATACTCAATATTTTGTAATTCATTAAATTAGTTCGGCTACTCAAGACTGGCTATAATTCTTATGTTCTTTCTTTCCCTCTTTAATTCCAGAAAATACGTAAATGAACAGAATAAGCAATGTTGACATTTAATTTAAGCCCTATTAATAAAATATTTTGTAAACAAATTCTCATTGTAATAAACAAACAAAAAAGTTCAAAGAAAAGCTAAAGAGTGATATATTCTCCAAAGGAATTGTGTCTGAAATGGGAAATATATTTAGTAATCTATAGTTTTATTCTCTCTGTAGTATTTAGTGATGATTTACTATATTGTTATTGGAATTTATCTAAACAGTTTAACTGTAATTTCTTTTGAAAATGTTTTTTTTATTCTGCCTCAAATACTTTGTATAGTCTATTTTATTTGTTGTTGATCATTTCCTGACAACTTTTATCCAAAGTATGTCAAAAATTCTCTCGTTGTTGTGTTGTGGTGTTTGCTTTTATTTTGGTATGTTATATAATTCCAAAGACTTAAGTATAGAGTCATAAGCCATATCATGTAAAATATTTAGCCACTAGAGAGACCTATGTCTACCGCATTTTTACAAACATCAGACTTCTATATTTTCTTACACATCTTGTGGTTCATGGTCACTCCCTCAAATCTGTCAATCAGCCTGTATGCATCTGCCGCGTTTCTGCCCCATGGTAGGTTGATTTATATAGGATACATTTTAAGATTTAGGATGGGTTTGTATAATGTGCACCTATAATCTTATTTATACACATCTAGCTCTCTATTCCTCCTGCCCCACACTATTATTAGTTTTGACATAGGCTAGACACTTCAATTTAATATCATTATGATATATAGTTTTCTATGAGTTGTTCGTCCATAATATATGCAGTTATGTTGTGAAAAAAAATCCGCAAATGCATTTGTTACCTCCAAAATACACTAAGAGCACAATTATATTTACCTTCCTTGTGAATAACATTTTTCTTTCAGTTAGTACTGAAAAGTGTCCATTATGAGGGTAGGTCCATAAGTTTCCGGACTCGCCGATAAGGATTATCGCCTTCAAAAAGCCTTATCTGGTGTCATATCTGTTCAGTAAATACTTGCAGCTATAAGTTCCGCTCTGCTGTGTCCAGTTGTTCAGATATAGTTGCATAAAGAAGGCTATGTGTGGATGATTGTGACATGTTCAAAATGAAGTATCGAGCGGTTATTAAGTCTTCACAAAAGATGGACTTACTTCACATGAAATTAAACAACGATTGGAGGTTTATATGGAGAAGCATCCTCCTCATATTCTATCATAAAGTTTTTGGAATGGGTCGAGAAAGCATTGAAGTGCAGGTCGGCCTTTGGAGATGCTCACATCTGAAAACATCGCTCGCTATTGTGGAAGGAGAAATTATGGAAGACCGGTGACTCAAAGTTATAGAAATAGCACCAAGGTTGGGCCTTTCTAAAACAATATCCTTCGAATTATTCATGAACATTTAAACATGATTAAGGTTAGTGTCCAGACTTCTTTCCTCGGTCCAAAAGCAGCAACGAGTCATTTGTTGTCAGGCATTTTTGGAGCTCTGCCCTGACAACGAGAGAGAAGTTCTGCAAACCATTGTTACAGAAGATGAAACTGTGGTCCTCTACTATGATACCTTGTCCAAAAGAGAATCAATGGGGTGACGTAAACCTGGCGAAGCAGCGCCTCTAAAGGCCAAAGTCACTGAGTCAACCAAGAAGATCATGGCCACAATATTTTGGGACTGTGAAGGAATACTCTTCATTGACTTCAAGAAGAGGAAAACCACAGTAAATGGGAGTACTATGCTGACCTACTGCACAAACTATAAGCTTCCATCTCAGAGAAAAGGCGAGGAAAACTGAGTGGTGGTGTGCGCCTTCTTCATGACAATGCGCGTTGTTGCAAAGGAAGCTGTGAAGACAGCCCAGTTCTAGCTCCCAGTAACTATTTCCTCTTCTCAAAACTCAAGAAGTACCTTGGAGTAAGGAAATTTAAGTGTGACGAGGAAGTGATGTAATGTTGTTTATGCCCACTTTGCAGACAAGACTTCTGACTGTTTTTTTTTTTGGGGGGGGGAGGGAAAATTGAAATGTTAATTCAAAAACGTGAGACGTGTCATGCAATAAAGGGTAACTATATTGAAAAGCGAAATATAGTTTCTGTTTTTATCATATTTAGAAAATAGTGAGGCTGGAAACTTGCAGACCTACCCTCGTATATGTAATGATTGGTTTTCCATACTATATATCCCATATTCTCTGTTAAATCTATAAAAACTCTTGCAAACCGAAGTGTACTACTTTACAAATGCTAATGTGTAAAGCAGGTTTTGCTAAGTGGAAGTGAGTTCATATAAGTGTGGTCACCAGACTAATATTTGTTTTTTCGGCCCGGATCAAAAAAAAAAAAAAAAAAAAAGTTACTTATACGATTTTCTTTACTATTAAATAAGAAGAGATGCTAAATTATTGTTTAATAGAACACATTTGTTATTCTACGATTTTTCCTACTTCTTATGCATTTCCGCTTGCCAGAGCTGGCACTTCAGGGTCCTGAAGCATATAGTGTTCCAATTTAGTTACACTTAGCATCAATAGATGTCAGAAGTGCCATCTAGTGTGGTGCTAAAATATTACTTGAATGTGAAATGGCCGGTAATTTTACCAGGGAATTTTGTTTTAAGGTGTGGAGTTTTTTAACGTGCCATAATTATTTCTATATCAGTTATATTTGAACATTAGGAATGTGGTAAGAGTAGGTGCTTTCTGGGGTCATTACATATAGTTTACGACTGTGAACATTAGAATACTTAAGATACCGGTGTTGTAAAGTGTTCTGCAAATAAGTGCATTTTGAGCCTGGTGGTTTAATTGCTACTAGAGCATTTGAAAAGTAATGGCAACACACATAGGTTACTTTTGACATAATATACTTCAGATATAGTCCCCTACCATGTCAGCAATAGGTTACAGTATCCATGAAAGAGGAACGCAGTTCATCTGGAGCGTTCTTTTTGGATCTTTCTCATTGATCGATTTAAAGCTCTTTGAGTGTCAATTCTTGATTGAAAGCAAATACCTCGCAAGGGTTCTTTGATCTTCGAAAATGAACCATAATCACAAGGACTCCTGAAGAAAGGCTTTACTTTCGTGTTCATATCGCTCCAGATGCCAATGTTCCATGTCTAACACCAGCCTTCTTCCAATAAAGCTCCTAGAGCCTCAACATGGATATCAGGGGAGTCTACCAGCGCATGGTCTGTGTTCACAGTTCTCCCTTGACGAAATGTTCCTACCTCTCTTGCTATCATTTTAGAGCTGTATTACTAAAAATCAGAAACAGTTACTGCTTTATAAAATACGGTCTCTTGGTTGGAAATTTGTCAAACAATTGCTGCTGTATAACATAATACAAGATTCTAATGGTCACCACGAGGAATTTCAGCATTTTTGTGATTACTTTTTGAATGCCCTTCTATGAGCTCGAAATCTCCAACCGTATATAATCGTTAGACATGATGGAAGATGCAGAAAATGCACTTCCAATTATAGCTGTCAAGGCGTTGGTGAGTAGACGGTTTTCTTAAAGCAGTCAGGGTCATAGCCCAAACAGATAACACGAGGCAACAGTTCTAAGTACTTGCATTTCCTGTACAACTACGTGCCAGCTTTAAGTAGAGTGTAGTATTTCGGTTTGTGTAACAAACTTAAATATCTTGTAACCCACAGAAACATGTTTTATAACCACTGGGGCAAGTGATACATATTGCCGTCTCTAAAACCGCAGTCCTGGTTTCGATTTTCGATTGAAGTAGAACAGTGAAATTCTCCCAGAGACAATATGCGAAATTAGGATGAATGTTTTAAAAATTTTATTTTATGTCGTAGTTCGAATAGCATTTTATAAAACTGATGCGAATTTTCCAAGGCATGCATTTAGTTAAGGAAACTTCAAAGCTGCAATTATCAATGGAAACATTTTTTTTAAACAAAATGTAATAAACCACAGAATCGAAATTCAGTAGAGAAAAGTAATATATTTCTCTTGTTTGTCGGTATCAACATTATTACTTCTACGGATAACTGAACACACAATGGTGTAAATTCAGATATCGTTGTGTGTCGTTTATCAAGTCAATATAGACTAAAAAAAGTACAGTAAAATTGTTGATCTGTTTGTAAATGTATGATTCATTGATGATTATAGGGTTTGTAGCCAATAAAGGTAAACAGTACGGTTTTATATGCCCTCTCATCGAATCCTAAAATTGTCTTATGTTCCGCATCACCGCATTTCGGAAGTTATGACTCGACGGTCATGTGATTGACAATCTACACAATTGCATGCTCTTCATCCGTAAATACTGACAAAAGTTCGTTTAAAACATGCCGGTCAGCATTTGCACTGAATTTACTGATAGAGATTTATTATTGAAAGATTGGTTTAAAATGTTAGAAACAACGGGAAGCCTTTTTACAGGCCGCAAATTGCCTGAAGGTATACTTTTTATTTATTTATTTATTTATTATTTATTTGGTTTATTTATGGACGCTCTTTAACATCTCAGGTCATCAGCGTCCCCTTCAATTCAGGGCGTGAAAACGGTAATTAGATACATACACATTGACTTCATATCAACAATAAAGTTGTATAATTATTTTCTTTAAACGAAATTACATGAATTAAGTTTGCTGTTCTCAGTATGTTATACCAGTAATTAAAACATAAACATCTTGTTTCATTCTTTGAAACGAAAGAGAACACATGCATAAAGGAATTGATAGATTACCGACATAGATTATTTTGTTATTTGGTTTATTTACGGACGCTCTTTAACATCTCAGGTCATCAGCGTCCCATTCTATTCAGGGCGTGAAACGGCCGATAAATTTTGCTCAGAGGCCTCTTCTTTCAGGCTTGAGGTTCTTTATCGTGCCGTAAATGTACAACACGGGACCCACGACTTTACTTCCCTTCAGAAGAAAGCAATACTTTGACTTTTTACGTCCGATCTGTCCTGGCCGGGATCGAACCCGCGATCTTGGGTTTAGGAGACAAGTATGGTTACCACTACACCACCAGGTCCTCTCATACTTCTACGCGTCAAAGAGCAGAGAAAATAAATACTATATGTTACTGCTAGCCATGTGTTCAACAATTTAATGGTTTTGTTTATAGTTTAGAAGTTTTCTTATTCAGAATCCTGGTATTGTGCGGCAACTTGATTTACAGATGAAGTATGATTTCTCTTAGAGGGTAGGCAAACTCTTAAAATACGCGTATTTGGGCAACAGAAAATCCCTTTGTTGTGCATGAAGCTTATGAGTAGGTCCCTGTTTTGTAATTTGTAAGTCACTATATAAATAATAAAACTTTTATAGATAGCATTTTGGGCCCACTAGCGAGAGAAACCTGGCACATAGCCCACTTCTAAGAAAGTGAACTATAAATCGAGGGACAAGGAAGATTCCAGCTGGTCATGTAAAAGACATATTTACAAGATTCTAAAATGATAGTGGCATCAAATGAGTTAGATGTTTGTTTTTCTTGAAATAAAACATAAGAATGCTACAACGCCATAGGCGAACTGTATTTTATGTAATATCTGTAAATAATCAGAAATACTTAACTACATAAGGGTAAACAGTACAAGTAGCTTAACACAGAGTTTATCTCTGCTTAGATACCACTGAATTCTCAGAATGCAGTTATTTTTAATTCCATTTTTTTGATTAAATGTTTGAAATTAAACTATTTTATAAAATAATCAAACAATGCTTTTTTTCCTTTCAATAAATGTTCTCAAAATAACACAATAAAAACAGAAGCAGTGAGCCCACATAACAGCACAGGAACTTTTGGCAGTAGAGTTAGACATATCCTTGTAATCGTCTATCTGGGCTCCATCATTTAACATTCAAAATAACACAATTTATGAGCCCTTTTACATGTTATTAACATTCTAATTTTCATAATCACACAAGCTTAGGAGATCTAACTAGACGTAAACAGGATATCGTATTGATTGGTCAGGTATAATGAAAAACTCATCCAATAGTCAATGTATCTAGTTAAATTAGATAGAATATGATTAAGGGTTTTAACAACGTTTTTTTTTTTTTTTTTTTTCTGAAGTTAAGAAACAGTTTCCAGTTACTAAAAGCAAGGAAAATGGAAAATTACGTCTTACAAAATAATTGAACACTATCAAATATACTGCCACAGGTGGCCGAGGTCATTAAGGCGCGGACTTGTGAGCAGGAGGTCTGGGGTTTGAATCCCACCAGGACCGTCCTCCCTGACTGAAGTTTTTTCTAAGTTTTACTCAGTCCTCATAATGACAAATGCCGGGGAGGTACCCTAAACTTAGGCCTGGAACGTTTCCTTCCTTAAAAAAAAAAATTCTGTCCCAATATATCCTTTCATTTCATGTACCTCAGTGTCCACCGCCTGTGGTGCCCCAGTAGTAAAAACGGGCGTTAAACACTAATAA
Source organism: Metallyticus violacea (assembly GCA_030762175.1). Lineage (NCBI taxonomy): Eukaryota > Metazoa > Arthropoda > Insecta > Mantodea > Metallyticidae > Metallyticus > Metallyticus violacea. The sequence goes on along the minus strand of CM060830.1, from coordinate 102,948,243 downwards.
AAAAACTATCAAATATCATAACAACAAGTAAGACATCATGCAGATTACTTACAGAAACAAAGGGAAAGTTAACTTTGATGAAACTAACCTGCAGAGATCTTACATTAATGAATTTCACTGAAAGTTGATTAAGACGCATATATTACAAAATATATTTTCTCAATTTTACCTGAAAAGCAACCTAATTTTGAGACTTCTGAACAAGTTTGATAAGGGTCAAGGTTCCTAATGCTGAAGATTCAAGAATTGAAGTGTTGAATTCAGACTAAACTAGGAAATAGAAGTGAAATTACATTTTGTTGTTTCTTGTGTATTAATGTTGAGAAAATAAAGACTAATTTTATGCAAAGATAACTTTTTTCCAATCATTATTCACTCAAAATGAAGTCGGTCCTGGTGGTGTAGTGGTAACCATACTTGCCTTTTAAACCCAAGATTGTGGGTTCATACCCGGCCAGGATCGATGGATTTTTTTTCGGGCGTAAAAATCCTAAATATGTCTTCCTTCGGTAGGAAAGTAAAGACGCGGGTTCCATGTCGTACATTTACGGTACATACAGAATCTCATGCCTGAAAAAAACAGGACTCTGAGTAAAAATTTACCGGCCGTTTCACGCCCTGAATTGAATGGGACGCTGATGGCCTGAGATGTTAAAGAGCGTCCGTAAATAAACAAATAAAACAACAAACAAACTCAAAATGAACATATTTCTGGTCTAAATCAAATTTTAGTGTCTGAAATCAACGTTAGAGACTAATGAAATTCATAACAACACAAGTCCAGCATTTTCATAATTTATTACAGGCAAAATAATTGTGATCTTTGTTATTATAATATTTAACAACATTTAAACAGACTTTTATTAAAAAAATTTAATTTCCAAGTAGCCGTTTTCAACAGGTATTCGTTTCTGGTTGATCCAATTTTCTCGAAAGCTGTTCAAATGGACTTTCGTGAAATTGGAAGTCATAGCTTGAATTTACAAAATCGAAATCAAAAACACTTTAATATGATGCTGTATGCGCTGTCTTTCACACATATATGCTACACACGTGATTAATAATGTATAAAAGTGAGTGCAAACACTTTATGTTTAAACCATTCTGCTAACGAATATCAGTTGTTGTTGATGGAAACACTGAGTGGAATTGTGAGAGACAGAGAAATGCTGGAAGAGCTTAAATGTACAAAGCAGCTTTGAATTCGGCAAATGCAAGAGCCATGGTGGAATTAAAGTAACAGTGCGCATGCCGTACCACGAGTCTCAAATTTGTCTCAATTGTTACTCGCATTGGCGGTTCTGTTCTGTACACACGTTTCCATTGTCTTTGAACTTGAACAACATTCTCGGTTTTCCAATACCACTTCAAAATTACTTTCCGCTGTTCAAACGATAATCTTGGCTACATTTTGTTGTAGCAACGCTAGCATGAATACAGAACATTATATTACACATTACTGTTGTTTTTCGGTTCAACTTTGAAATATATTAAATAGATATCTACCGTGAAAGTGTGTATACATTTTTGATACCCTCGGTATATATATATATATATATATATATATACTTTTTTTCAGTTCAACGCCAGTCAATAAATGAATAAATAAATGTCAGCTCTGATTCAAACATTTTAAAAACAAATTTTTATGGAAGCTAACTCTGTTGGCAGCCAGTGGTATTATCTTCAGCTGTTTAGATAATTTTGAACAAAGATATGTCAAATAAACTTGACTGGATCTTGAAGGATAGTTTTATAATAAACACATGAAAATGACATAGGATGTCAATTTTTTGTTAATAGTGTTTAATGCCCGTTTTTACTACTGAGGCACCACAGGCGGTGGACACTGATGATACATCAGATGAAATATATATTGGGAAAGGGGTTTTTTTAAAGGAAGGAAACGTCCCTGGCATAAGTTTTGGGTACCTTCCTAGCATTTGCTATTTATGAGGTCTGAGGAAAACCTGTAAAAAAATACTCATTCAGGAAGGACGGTCCTGGCGGGATTCGAAGCCCAGACCTTCTGCTCACAAATTCGCACCTTAATGACCTCGGCCACTATGGCGGTATAGGATGTCAAATAGATTTCATTAAAATAAGAAAAAGGTAATTTAAAATAATAGTAAATGTTAATACTAAAGGCTAAGGAATTCCTGAAAAACTGATTGGTCACGGCCTCGGATGCGCTAGGAAGGCTCGCCGCCCTGTCCTGCCCGGAGGACATCACGCTAAGCAAGAATCTCGGTGCCATATTAACCTGCTCTGGTGGACCCACATGTTTATGGAGGCCACGCGGCGACCTCTAATTGGCTCTTCCGCTCGTTCATGCACAATGAGAAGCCAATTCCAGTTCCCATACTCGTTAATGAGTTCGTTCATTATCCACATTAAAATCAAAACAACAGCTGATTGATGCGACATTGCATATCTGTGGAAGCGACTGCAGAACATTATGGGCGCTTTTGTGTAACTGCCGGGTATACGGGGGAATATTATTTGACCTGCCACACAGTGGCTGTTTCCATTAGCGAAGTGAAGAATTGCACGAAAACCTTTTTTCCAATATTCCATTCTTTTGTTTGAGGGGTTGGATGAAGGAGCGTTCTATTGTTGTCAGGTTACTACTTGTAAATAAAATAAAATCTGTTACAAACAAATGTCATGCGTTCCAGTTCACTATCTGCCAAGCATGTACGCCGATTGACAAATTTCGACGTTATCGTATTTGAATTTTGACTTGCATTTTCCAAGTTTTCATTAATTCCCTTTCTTGTCTGTTTGGGTGGAATTTTGTAGTTACTTTTTCATGCTCTTTTAAATAAGATAGAGACTTGAAACTTTGCACTTAGGTCAGAAATGGATGACAATACAATATAATACGGTAATTATCATGGTTCAATGGTTCCACGGTTCAAAAATATGGTTCCGCAGTTTTGAAAGGAAAGCAGCGCAATATCAAACAAGAGGGTTTTAAAAAATGTAAGATTGAATAGTAAGAACATATTTCTGTAGTTTTGTTTATAACGCATAAAATATAAAAATTTTAATAATATTTATTTAAAAATAAGAACAGTTGCTATGATGACTGTATTATATTTATCAATACAATAAATGAATTATAGTGTAACTTGATTTATATTTAATTTCAATGTTTTATTTGAATCTAAAATGATTAGAATTCTTTTCGTTATATTTTCATAAAAATACAGTCACCATGGCAACTATTGAAATAAACAGCGCGATGTCGAACGCGCAAATTCCAAGAAATGCATGGGGTCAAACGCGATCAACTGAGACGATGGAAAAACGTTCTTCTCGACTCGCTAATGACACACAACGACATGCTAAACATTTTGATAACAGTAGAGTCGCCATTGTAACTTTTCAAATAAAAACATAAAATTTAAATCCTTACAAATAACATTTAATAAATCTGATTTCTATTACATAAATTCAATTGCGCTAGTGTTAATGTGTAATATGTGTATTAGCAATGTATTGATAATTTCAACTGTGTAAAATAAGTAGTGAATGAGTATTATATTTAATATAATATCAGTATATTATTCAAGATTGAATTCTAAATTGTGGATCTAGTATAAATGTATTAATAAAAATTTGAAAATTAACTTTGTGTTTCTATATTTTGTTTTTAATTACAAAAAACAATAATTAATCAACTGTTTCGATATATCTATGGAGGAGATAAAACAATTTTCTATTTTAGATGTGTTCAAGAGAAAACAAAAGGAACTAAAACTAAAAGTTGCTCAATTTTTGTCATTATTTAATCGAGATGTCTAATACTGATTGCAAAATTACGTGCACATGGGACTAAAAGGGTAGAAAATAATTTAAATAATTTTTTTTTTGAAAACTAAGTTTTTGTTTTCTTAACACAATAAAAGTTTGACACTTATTCAAAAAAATAGAAAATTTAAAACAAAATTATAAATTAACTAAATGTATAAAATAATTCATCAATTCAATAATAATAATAATAATAATAATAATAATAATAATAATAATAGCCAAATGCGGATTTATAACCCTATACAAGTTCATAATCTCATAAACATTTTTAGAAAAATTCTTCCAAACGAAAAACGTGGGGCGCACGCTATAGATAAAATTAATAAATGTTAAGGGTATTTATAATTTAAATTAATGGCACAAAAGGTTTAGGAAAACAATTGCATGCGCCCCACGTTTTTCGTTTGGAAGAATTTTTCTAAAAAAGTTTATGAGATTATGAATTTGCATGGGATTATAAACCTGCATTTGGCTAGGAATGAATTATTTTGTATACTTTTTAGTTAATTTATAATTTAGTTTTAAATTTGATATTTTTTTGAATAAGTATTAAACTTTTATGTTAAGAAAACAAAAACATGTTTTTTTTTAAAAAATATATTTAAATTGATTTATTGAATTTATTGAATAAATACATCATTATCATCGCGTTTGGCACTTTGGACGTCAAAAGGAAAAGAAAATGGAGCATCATAAATAAATGACATTGTCAAGAAAAACACAAGTCAGGATTCCAATTTAAATTTTCATTAATATTGTAAACGGGGTAGTTTAATAGCCACTGTAAAACAGGTTTAAATATCTTAAAGTTCATAGAAAAAGCTTCCATGGGCAATTTATTAAAACGAGAAAAATCCATTGCTTGAAAGCTATACTTAGTTTTAGTCAATCTTATAACATATATAACAAGATCTTGTATTATAATTATTCTGGTCAAACAGTAGTATATATAAATATTGATGAGTTAAGATTTTTTCTGAAATAAATAAAAGATTGCAATGAGCATAATTTGATGAGCCTGTTAAAATTCCAACTGTCTGTTTCTGTTATTTAAGAACCTTAATTGCTTTATTGCTATTTTTTGCAACGTTAAAATTCCATAAATTAATATCTATTGAAAAAAGCAAAATAAGCTAAATCCATTGACCCTGAACCACAATTTGGCTTCATCTAATGAATTTGCTATATCAATTCTATCTCTGATGGGTGAATAGAACGCAATATTTAAGAGGCTAACTTACTAATTATTAGCATTTAATTTATAGATTGATGGCTATACGTTATAGACTGAATTATTATTATTATTATTATTATTATTATTATTATTGATATATTATTGAGGACATTTTAATAGAACTAATTTTTCTTACGATACTGTACCATTGCGCTCAATAAACAGAAATAGAAAAATTATTTTGTAAACAAAGTATAAGGTGCATTCAAGTTAGAACACCTCCGATATTTTTTCTCACTAACTAATCACTTGAAAACCATGAAACTTGAGTCACTTCTCGACGCAATCTCCCTGTAGTCGTACACATTTTTCACAACGTCGACGGCAGATTTCATGGCCGCTACGAACGCTTCTGTAGGAGTCTGTTTTAATGACTGGAAAATCACTGATGCAATATTGCAAGGCTGGTGACTGTGCCACCACGGAGAGTGTGTTTCATTGTTGGAAACAGCCAAAAGTCGCTAGGAGCCAGGTCAGGTGAGTAGAGAGCCTGGGAATCACTTCAAATTTGTTTTCATGAAGAAGTTGCTGCCTCACATTCGCCCGAGCGCTGGTGCGTTGTCTTGGTGAAAGAGCACACGTGCAGCCTTTTCCGGCCGTTTTTCACACAATACTGGAAGGAGCTTCTTCTTCAAAACATTTTCGTCACCGTAGTGCCCTTGGAATGCAGAGCAAGGATTACTTCATCGCTAGCCACCATAACTTTTCTGCTCTAGCGCTTACCCGAATTATTTTTGGTGTCGTGAATTGAGTGCTTCCATTGAGCAGACTGGAGCTTCGTTTCAGGATTGAAAACACGGCATTCATGTCTCATCCATTGTCACAATCGATGAAAAGAACATCATCACCCGTCAACATTGCCTGGCAACATGCCACGCGCGCAGCCTTGTGGTCGTCCGTCAGCATTCGTGACACCCACCTGTAGGACACTTTTCGTATTTTCAGGTCTTCATGTGCACAGATCCCACAGAAATGTCAACTTTGGAGGCGATGTGTTCCACACTCATTCGGCGATACTCCAAAACAACTTTATCCACTCGCTCGATCATGTCGTCAGACCGACTTGTGCGAGTCCGATATTGCCTTGGTTTATTGTCACACGACGAACTGCTTTCCTTGAACAGTCGCACCCATGAACGCACATTAGACACATCCATGACACCATCACCACAATTCTCGCTCAACTGACGATAAATTTCAGTCGGTGTCAAACCACCCAAATGAAGAAAACAATGAACACGCTGTTCTTGTAATGAAAACGTCGCTATTTTGGAGTATCAAAAACAGTCCTCACTCTCGCCGCTGCTGCTAGAGTTCTGTGTGTCATACAGTGCTGCCAGCTCTGTCGCGCGTTGACAACCAGCGCTCGGGTATTTTAAAACAAACCGCACGTTTCTGTTTCCAGTTCTGAGAAAAAAATTCCGAGGTGTTATAACTTGAATGTACCTCGTACAAGTGATCACGAATTGCACCCCACACACTACTTAACAGTAACCCAGCATGGCATGAATACATCTGGAGGAAGCGTCTTTATGAGAACCTCTTCATTTGTCGGGGTCCTCTAACAAATTACATATCTTTCGGAAACCACAAGAGGGGAGTTGCTGATGATGCAACATTTCAAGCTCTTTCCTGTTTAGTTTGGTTGACTGTGCGATCCATACTTTGTTATTTTGAAGATGCGCCTGCAAAAGGATTACAACTTCTGCCACCTTAAGCAAACAGTTGGTTGAATAAAATTGAAGCTTCAGAAGCTTTTCCGTTCCATTACGATCCCAGAAAATTGTCAGTAATCTCCCTCTAAGAAATTAAGAAATTTATAACTCATGACAACGTTTTAAACCCACGAACGGAAGTTAACGTATATTGATACTTGGTGTTATATTTCCTCAGATTTTATGACCTTTACTTGTTCAGCGTTCAGAACCAGGAGCGCTGAAGTACGATGAATGTAAAGCACAGAAGTTCATTTTCTTTGACTCTTCAACATTTTATTCCGACAGAGACACTGCAGAGACTGCGAACAGGAGTTGTTGAGTACAGTGATTGTTACGTCGAAGTCACTATTTTTTGGGAGCTTTATGATTTGCAGGTAGCTTTCCCCGCTTACGGCCATTGTTGATACGATTTCATCTGGAATGCGTCTTCATTTAGTGTATTTTGTATTATGAAACGATGGGAGGCTGAAAATCTCAGATTCTCCAGTTTTCACTGTTCAAACATTATTGAGTGAACCAAAAGTGTTGAACCCAGTTGTCATATTCTTTCATTTTACAATCAAAGTAAATCTACATTTGTCATTAAATATGTTTCACATTTATTATACAAGGAAACGGCTTCAAATCAAATTGAAAAAGTATTGTGAAAGATTATCTTAAAACCTAATGACTGCCGCATGGAGGGAAATTTTTTTTCTTCTTTCTTTTGTTACAGTAACGTCTGTCATAACAACAAAGATCTAAATATAAATTGAATGAACATTTAATGAAATGAGTGATGAGTAACAACATTTAAAATTACCGAATATTTACCTTCACAGTATAAGGGGGGGGGGAGACTGACCTGGGGGGTCGGTCCTGATGGTGTAGTGGTTACCATACTTGCCTCCTATACCCAAAACGCGGGTTCGAACCCGGCCAGGACCGATGGATTTTTTCGGGCGTAAAAATCCTAAGTATGGCTTCCTTCGGAAGGGAAGTAAAGCCGTGGGTCCCGTGTCGTACACTTTCGGCACGATAAAGAACTTCAAGCCTGAAAAAAGAGGCCTCTGAGCAAAATTTGTCGGCCGTTTCACGCCCTGAATTAAATGGGACGCTGATGACCTGAGATGTTTAAGAGCGTCCGTAAATAAAACAAATGAAACAACAAAGCAGGAGGGAAAACATCGTGCATGGGAACTGAACTCCCGCAGTTTGATGAACGCCCCACTTGAGTGAAGCAACTTTCACCTGACCTTGATGACGGAAACCCAACGGGTACTTGTCACGCAGTTTCTTGTCTAAAGTGTGGTAGAATATTGAAGCTTTAATTACTATGGCTTTAGTGTAGAGAGCATTTTGTCGTAGTTATTTAGGGAAAGAGCGTATCAAGCCAAATATAGTGCTGCTTATGTTAACTCTGAAGCGAGTTAATCAGTGGATTTTAATGGGTTTTTTTTCTCGTGCGACTTGCAGGATATATGAATTAACGAAAAAATTTTATTTTCCTCTTGGAAAATAATATAAATTGAAACATTTTTATAATTCAATGTGAATATAACAGAAATAATTTTCAACTGTCTAAATATGAATTCTCACATATTACGGAAGAAAGCCATAATTTACGTCTATATCTGATTTTATAATTTAAAACTGGTTACATTAGAGATGAAAAGCTCATATTTGCAAAAATGCGAAGTAAACTACAACTATGTAACATTTTAAAATATAAAAAAATTATAAAAATTGAACTTTATTATAATATGAGACAATTTATATCGATATTTGTGCAAAAGTCTACAATTCCACATTAAAAACAAACAAGTCAAAGTAACTGATACAAATTGTACCGCCCTGAATAGAGCAAGAATATTTCAGAATTGGTATTTTTAAAATTACGTTAACAAGGGAGTAAATGATTAATAACATACGAAATATACAAACAAAATGCATACGTTTTTAACATTACGGCATATTCCCATGTCTAGTTTTATTTATTGTGGTTTATACGATAACTGATCACAAACCTGCACCTGCGCTGTGAGCGAAGGCGCTATAGTTGTCGATTACGCTCACTGTTGAGTGAAGGCTAGGCATGGAACATTGGTAAACATCTTATTGCTCTTTTTAAGAAAGAGAATGCAATGTTCGTTATTACATCTCTGTAAATTTTTATGAATGAAAATAAGAAATTGCTCGAGTAAGGTAAAATTATCAGTAAAAGTAAAAGGGAACAAGAAAAACTGAAATTCAACATCCCTTAGGAATTGCTAAATTGCAACTGCAGCTTTTGGTGGGTGTTTATTATGTAGAAGTACACAGCAAAGACGAACTGTTTCCATATATACTTTATAAAATTGTTAAGTAGTGTTTTTAATCTAAGAGCTTTTGCTTGGAGGGAAATGTAACGCGCAACCTTAACAGTTCTATAAATCACCGAGCATTTATGTTATTTCCCTTTGAATTTGTTACTTTTTAGCTTCTCTAAAGACTAAACTCTCTAAATTAGGAACTATATTTTCTTCAGTCAAATGGACTATTATTCCATAGTCTTCTAGTATGCGTCTGATTCTCATTTTAATACCATATATTGCACTGGATGTAATGATATGGGCAGAAGAGGCACACTCGGTACTTCAGCCGTGCTCAAGGGCTGGCCGTTTGTGCTTACGTCCCCCGTGGAGGCACTCCTGGAAAAAGAGACAGGTCCCCTACCGTTGTTTATAGCTGACGGAGCCCCCCCTCCAAGTATTCGAGCTCTTCAGAACGGCCCTTCCACACCAAACACTGGGTCAGAAACTTTACTCAAGAGCAAGCCATTGTCCCACTGCACACAGCGCCAGCCCACCTCTCCTGGCACTTTTAATGAAATCAAGTGAAATGGGAGAACGAAAAATTCCAGCATTCGCTTAAGTGACTTGGGGAAACCACGAAACACTCTCGGTTTCCATGTATTGCGTTTGCTTTTGAAACTTATTTAACAATTTTGTACAACTTTTTCCTCATAAACTTGTGGGCGCTTCCCGTAACGGAATTCTCAGGCCCGGGAACCCAAAGGGTGCCTCCACTTTGTCCTTGGAGATGATGGTGAGGTTCATATCTTATGTTGCACCAACGTGGTCCTTAAATTTATTGGTATGGATTTTAAAAATTGATGAGCTCGGAATCCTTGGCGCATTAAAGCTATCTGATATTTACCTTTTCAGAAAGGTAAGACAGCTTGACTTCACCGGGAATCGTACCCAGGGCTCCGGTTTAGTAGTCGCAAATGCTAGCACTAGACCTCCGAGACGATCATTCAACATTTCCTTATGTATAATTTGACTATCTTAGGGTATCAATTTTGGTAGGAAGTGATTTTCATTTACTCTGCTCTTCATGTATTCCAATATGACAGTTTATGTCGTTAAACCTTTTTCTTCAGGAATACTTGCAGTGTTATTTATAAATAAATTCCATTCTTCTAAAACCCTAAAACTGTGGACGAATTGCAAGACAAAGATGATGATGCTGTGCTTCTTTTCACTGCCTGAGGTATTCTATTTGAACCAGTTATTCACTCACAAGATTTAGTCACTGCGGTTTGCTCACACATTTTCTCCTAAGACTTGTACACGTATGAGGATACCAACACGGAAATGTTGATAAAAGTAAGCGAATATAGAGCAGATGTCATTAACTCTGTAGACGCTATGAACAACGGCACACAATTGCATGAAGTCTTCAACCACAAAACCGCCTACCTGTTGGGACATCTTTGCGGTCGATGAAAACGGACTCCCTTGCCTCCTTTCGGCAGTTTTCTGGGACACTTAATTAACCTCTTCATTCTATTAACTTAAGTATTGAAATAAAACATTTCTCTTTACACCAGTTTACGCAAATTCGTTTCTTTAATTTAACCCCTTAAATTGCGCATTTGTATATGTCGTTTAATAGTTGGGTAGGTGTATGTCTGTGTGGGGAGAACACCATGTTATCGACACAGGGCTAGGTTAGGTGTGTCTGCTCTTGGGGTCAACATCGTATACTTGCACTAGATGGAGGTACAGTGTGGTCAGCACTAAACTCTAAACTTCCATGTAAGCATTTGAATAGCAGGGTGTATGGACCAGGGCGTGGATGTACCAAAATGGAGAGATTTCCTTTAGTCAAAACCCCGGACCACCAGATTGTAGTCAAGATGCTTTAACATCTGAGTTACTTTGGGGATTGACGATATGCTTTGTACAAATATATCTAAATACCTACTGCATAATTACATCAGAAAGTGGAAATAATATTTCTGAAGGAATAAATGCACACTTTTCGAATATGTACGATAGCATTAAATAATCAACATTTAAATAAATTATTTGTCATCCGTTCTTCTCTTCTGTTATTTCCTCCCCTTCCTACCTCTAACACCATGCATCTAAATGCTGTTCGGTTTACCTGTTTTACTTCTTCCATTTGTGAACTGAATTGGATTGCGTTGTCTGGAATGGAAAGGGAAATTTGGTACATCAACCACACCAGGGGCTATTTGTACTTAAGCTCCCCCCTCGCAAGGGCGGCTGAGATCCAGTGCGGTGAGGCACACGGTCCCTAACCTCATTTCCAGATATAACGCCCCGATGCCGGCGGAGCCCTCTGATTCAAGGAAGGAGTTTGAGGGCTACTTGCACACCAGATACTGGGCAGAAATCTTTCTAAAGCGTCACACTGCAACAGCAAACCTCGCCTTTGCAATCAGTACCAACGGAATAAAATTAGAGACCGGAATGTATGTAAAAAGCAAAGATGAATTTACCTAAGCGACCAGAGTACACGAAAAGCCCCAAGAGATATGAGCCCGGGGATCTCTACATTTTTGTTCTGAATAACTTTGACGCTATTTCATTGATTAAATTAGAAGAAAATAACAAGAGCCAATAGGCGCATGGCATAGGTGTTTTAAGATGGAGGAGAATACTTTCGGTAATTGAGCCTTGCTGGTCCTTTTTGTCCAATTGGCGCTCCCCCGGAAGAAAAGAATGATTTGAGGAAGACACTGGGTGGTGACTGCGCGGACGCAGACATATCCAAGATACTCCAGTGCAGCCCCCTGCATAACCTCGGATTCGTTTCAAACCCAGACTCTGGGGCAAGCCATCGTCCACCTCGAACAGAACCAACGGAATGAAATGATATAAGGGCGGACATTTTGCGGAATATAACTTAACTGTTCATACCTGTATTCGCCTAAGTGACCAGAGGAAATCACCAAATATTTGGAGTTCAGGGTGGCCGGTACAAAGGAAATTGAACCCGGGACCTCCTGAAAGAAAATCTCAAGCGTTACCGCCTAAGCCATCCCTCTCATTATGAATGAGGAATCATGTGGAATAACACTTTGTACCAAAAGCGACATATTTTCGGACAGATATAGCGAAAGATATCCTGTTACTCATATGCCCAACATGGATTAATATAGTCAGGTGTATATTGTGTGGTGGACGATATGGTTCTTTTGGTGTGTGTGGTAAACTCGGGGTAAACCCGCGCCCCTAAAATTTTCGACCAATCTTTCAATTCTTTAAAAAAAAAAAAAAAAAACAAACAAAAAAAAAACAAAAAAAAAAACAAAACAAAAAAAAACATATTTTCACTTTGTCCCTAGCCTTACAATTTTGAATTTCTTATATGATTCAGTGAGAGCCTAGCATTGAAATTTTATCAACGCAGTTTCCTTCAACATTAATACTTTCTCTAGCTCCAATGTTTATATACATACGATCAATGATGCTTTCCTATTAGCGAGCCGCGCCATGGAGGAGGCAGAATGAATGAACAGTGATTAACGCCCGTTTTCACTACTGTGGCACCACAGACGTGAACACTGGTGATACATGAGATGAAATTATAAATTGGGAAAGGATTTTTTAAGGAAGGAAACGTTCCAGGCCCAAGTTTAGGGCACCTCCCCGGCATTTGCCAGTCATGAGGACTGAGGAAAACCTGGAAAAAACCTCAGTCAAGGAGGACGGTCCTGGCGGTATTCGAACCCCAGACCTCCCGCTCACCAGTCCACGCCTTAACGAACTCGGCCATCCGTGGCGGTTGATATTATGCAAATAGCTAGTATATCGCATACTACAGCACTTTCCATTCCTAATGTTATAAAAATGTAAAGCAGAAATAAAAGTTCCAAAACTAATGACAATAACTTACACATACAGATGTTACATATGCAATATTTCGCATGCAATTACTCAGAATTGAAAGCTTTTGAAGTTTTAGTTCAGGATTACCTTCATAAATCAAGATGTTTCTGAAATACATTTTAAGGAGGTGATAAAATTAACGATGCAAGCAAAACAGTTACTAGTTTATCATAAAGAAAAACTATAAGGATACAGTATAGAGTATAAAATATTCCTATAGGTGAAGACTTTCAAGATCAACAGAAGGAAAAAAAAAAAAAGTTTGCGCACCACCGTTATTTCCTAAAGTTTAAGAACTTTGATGTAGCCTTAGAGATGCCTACTGCCTCTGCAGACTTGCCAGTCTAATTAGAATTTTTTCTTTTGTGGAAGGCAAAAGAAAAAGCGACGCATCGCAAGCTCTGGGGACTTTGACATCCGTAAACCATTCAGGAGATTTCTTGTACAGTCGCTGATTAAAAATCATAGCAAACATTTGTTATTGAAAGTGTCTATTTGAAATGTTAACTGCCAGCCCAGGGTCACATAGACAGGTGTTTTGTGTTTTGAAACGCCAGAATGAAAACAATAATAAACTATTTCTTTATATATCAGAATTATAACATTTTTATTGTTGATCAAAACCGTTAATGAAACGGTACATTATAACATGAATTGTATGAAATTACCATAGTAATAATTACACCATTAAATGGTTTTGGGGTCATCAACTGAATATGTGTGTGATCTTTGCACGAAAGTATATGTTGTTACGTGCAAATATCTTTTTCTTACTTTCTCCTGATTGGTGATTTTATGTTACTTGCTTATAGTGCTTGCCATTTGATTTCCTTAAATTGTAAATTGAAGGCATGTAAGTGTCAGTATTGGTGTTTTTTACCTTGCTTATTGTGCTTTTCCACTAGATTTTTTTTAAAAGTGTAAAATTGACGGTAAGCCCATGGTAATACCAATGTTATAGTCACCTGGCACATTGTCCTTTCTAATTAAATTTCTTCAATGTAAATGCCAAAAGTAACATCTTGGTGAAAATTTTGCATCATTTTATATCTTTGGTTTTAATAAAATCATGTTTAATATGATTCTTCCACCGTAATTTTGATTTGTTTTATTTACGGACGCTTTTTAGCATCTCAGGTCATCAGCGTCCCATTCAAATAAGGGCGTGAAACTGCCGACAAATTTTGCTCAAATGCCTCTTTTTTCAGTCTTGAGGTTCTTTATCGTGCCGTAAATGTACGACATGGGTCCCACGCTTTATTTCCCTTCCGAAGGAAGCCATACTTAGGATTCTTACGCCCGAAAAAACCCATCGGTCCTGGCCGGGATCGAATTCGTGATTTTGGGTTTAGGAGTCCACCGTAACTGAAGCTACATTTTACATTCAGGGCGTTTCCTTAGTTCATTTCCTAACTAAATGCATGCGCATGTATTAATGGAAGGTAACCATATAATATTTTATACTTATATAAAGGAAAGAGCTCTTTGGAAATTGTGAGATAAAGAAATAATTTATGAATTTTCTGAAAACAGATTAAATCATCACACTTCATTGCAGAATTTATAATTACAGAGTTAATAAAACAGCAATAAGCTAATATTAATTACCAAATCAATAAGTAGAGTTTCAAAATATTTACCTGTTCGGAAATATATGCCAACACTACAGTTTATGATATATTCTTAATATTTTTACTTTTCACCCAATTCCCTCTGATAATTCCATCAAATTTTCTTTTATCTAGTTTAGAGCTAGCTAAAATTTCTTACTGCAAATTCATCTTTTTAACAATAATAATGTGCAAACCCAAAGACATAATAAATATAACAAAAGAAGATATTGATTTGAAAGTAAGTAATTAATTAGAAAATGGGCATTAATATAAATTGCAATTTATTAATATTCTTTTATAATTTTAGTATACAAAAATAGTATATGCTACTAGATTATGCCATAAAATTGTTGCATTTATAAAAATTACGAAACTCCCTTCAATGAATGAATGAATGAATGGTGTTTAACGCCCGTTTTTGCTACAGAGGCACCACAGGCGATGTACACTGATGATACATGAGAAGAAATTATATATTGGGAAAGGATTTTATGGAAGGAATCGTTCCAGGCCTAAGTTTAGGGTACCTCCCCGGCATTTGCCATTTATGAGGACTGAGGAAAACCTGGAAAAAACCTCAGTCAGGAAGGACGGTCCTGGCGGTATTCGAACCCAGACCTCCCGCTCACGAGTCCGAGACTTAACGACCTCGGCCACCCGTGGCGGTCTCCCCCTTCAATGAAGTATAATATTATGAACAAATATATTATACTTTATATCATGTGTTTTGTATGTAGTTAGCACTAAAAAGTCACGCTAAATTGTCTATTATCCTCTAACTTCTTTTGTTCTCTGGATGTTAATGTTTGATTGTGTAAATGTCTCCAGACCCATTCACCTTCACGCATTAGGGAGGTGCAAAAATCAAACGATAGATTAGTGCTATTTTTAAATTAAAGTACTTTTTCTTTAGCGCGTAAGGAATCCAAAGCCTGCCTTGCCCCACATTTATAAACTTTGAGGCAGAATTTTAAGAGCTGTTGCCCCCAGTTAAATTAGAGTAATTATATTGATTAATTTTATGTGACTTCCTTATTATAGTAAGGTGTAGTGGTTACCATATTTGCCTCCTAAACCCAAAACGCGGGTTCGAACCCGGCCAGGACCGATGGATTTTTTCAGGCGTAAAAATCTTAAGTATGGTTTCCTTCAGAAGGGAAGTAAAGCCGTGGGTCCCGTGTCGTACATTTACGGCACGAAAAAGAACCTCAAGCCTGAAAGAGAGGCCTCTGAGCAAAATTTGTCGGCTGTTACACGCCCTGAGATGAATGGGACGCTGATGATCTGAGATGTTAAAGAGCGTCCATAAATAAATCAATCAAAAAAAAAACCTTATTATAGTTATGAATGTAGTATCATTTCTATTTCTACATGTATTGAAATGTGGTGTTATTTGCTTACCAGGAAACACTCCCTATTTTCTGTTCTTGACCTGAAAACGAGAACAGAGAAGCTTTATTGCTCATCATAAACAATATTTGTAAAGATGACGAAGCATAACGGCGACCCGATATTTCCTGTAGACTTTTAAAGCATTCCTTGAAAAAGATGTTATACAATTAGGGAATGTGTTTTTGTTCTGACAGGTAAGGGCAAAAGCAATAAATATACAGGGTTGAAAAGACAGGCCAATGACCTCTCTAAGGGAAGAAGCTAGCAGCTTCAGTTGATATCTACATGCAAAAAGTCACGTAGGCCATATGACAAATAGTGTAACAGAAAAAGACTGAAGAGAACAAATTACCCAATAGAGACGCGAAGATGGAAGAAAATATTGTAGATTTTTCTTAAATCATATTTTAAAAGAAAGAATAAAGAAAGCTTGTAATTTAGCGGGGCATTAGCAGGGTGGAAAAGCATAGTCAGTGGAAGAGAAGTTTTATCTCAGAGCTAGTTGAGTTCAGTTGCGTCTCAGGATTAATTGAGTTCAGGAGCAGTCTTTATCAAATATAGCTGTATTAACCTAGTGAACAGGTTGACCTATTTCATTGAGTTAACCGTAGGAAGTTTTAGAATTATTAAAGTGCCTAGGACGTCAGAGTGATCGCCATAGTTAGTGCTGAAGTAGTAGCACATATTGCCCAAGAAACTTTCCAAGGAATAACGGTGGCACATTTCAGTGGAACAAACTTTGATAATAAATTGTGCTACATATTATAACACTACATATCTTGTTAACCATCTAGTTTATTTCCTCACACCTTTCCATATGATCTCAGCGCCATAAAAATAAGCAACAGATATTTTCAACAGTCGTGGCAAAACTATAAGTCAGTGGCAATAATTTCGCCGGGAAAGGAACAACATTATCTCTGAGAACCCATCAATTAAATTAATTCCCTTTCCATAATTAATACTGCATCGTCCCCAATTGTTAATTCAGCTGCAAGTTTACGTTAAGAAGCACAGCTCTTCGAGACCTGGAGCATATTTCATGCTGGTAGACACCTAATGGCTTACACCGCACTATAGTTTCCTTTTTTTTATCTAAAAACGCCAGCAAATAAAATGTTAAAGACATTGTTCACAAAATACAATTTTCAATGAGTGATTTACATTTGGCAGCTAGTTTTATATTAATATATACTTTGCCCCAAAGAAAAGATTTGCTATTTTCTGTCCCCTGTGTTGACATTAATTGACTGTGTAGAATTTTGGAACACGAATTTCTTCCACACACCAAACCGCAATATATCCTTACAAAAAAAAGTAATGGCCCAACTCCTGGAGATCGTTTAATAAGCTCGATTCACACGACAACGTTCGTTGTCTGTATAGTGAACACGGATATTCGTGAGAAGGACATAGACCCAACGTCTCATCTCAGTAACTTAGATGCTTGGGTCTTTTGGGGTTTGAACCCTGTGCCTACGATTTTTTATTCCTATTAATATTTTATTGGATTTTTACAGACCTCTGGAACTGACGTTTCAACTGGTTAAAACGTAAAAAGTGCAATAATTTCTACACAACCCCTGTGGGTTATTATTAAACCCTACCTGGCCTTGCTTAAGTATGTACCTGAATAGCGTCACAGACTACACGGACGCGCTGTTCAAGGGTGTGCACACCAGGAACTGGCTTAGAGTACACAACACTTTTCAGAAACCCCCACACAAATAAAAATCAAGGGGGTTTAAGTCCGGTGATCGAGAGGGCAATGAAACATGCAAGATGGAACGGCAGCCCACTTCCTCGTGAAGGCCCTGTTTCATTGCCCGCTCGATCAGCGGACTTAAATGCCCTGATTTACGAACCCTTGAACAGCGTATTCGTGTAACTTGTGACGCTATTCGGGTATAGACTGAAACTTTCAAAAAGTTGCGGCAATCCATGATGCGATGTGTGGATGTTTGCATTGAATCCAACGGAGGTCACTTTGAACACGTTTTGTTCTGAGTGCTATTATGCATAATGCCGTTCGTGTTGCTGTTAAGATGTGTCTTTGGAAATATGAGAAGGGATGAAAGAGCACAAACATTGCTTGGTAAGTGGATTGGTCGAGAAACAGGGCAACACGCAGGAGCTTAGTTGTCAACATCGATGTATCACTAAACGTGTTCAAGAGATGCAACCTCACAAGCTGAACCACCTTGTACACCAGCTCTGGTTCGAATAATCTCTGAAACTGACTGTTAAACCAGGCTGTAGAAGACGCTGATAATTTTCGTTCACCACAAATTGCTACGTGTAGTACATAATACTTTATATCTAAATTCAGCTTCAACAAATGTGTCAAAGTACGAGGGTAGGTCCATAAGTTTCCGGCCTAACCATTTTCTAGGTATGATGAAAACAAAAACTATATTTTACTTTTCAACATAGTTACCTTTTATTGCAATGCGCTTCTCACATCTTTGAATTAACTTTTCAATCCCCCCCCCCCCAAATAGTCAGAAATCTTGTCTGCAAAATGGGCGTAAACAGCATCCATCACTTCCTCGTCAAACTTAAATTTCCTTTCTCGAATACCCTTCTTGAGTTTTGAGAAGAGGAAATAGTCACTGGGAGCTAGATCTGGGCTGTAGGGTGAATGGTCGATCTCCTTGAAGCAACATTTCTTCACAGGTTCCTTTGTAACAAGAGCTGTGTGCATAGGCGCGTTGTCGTGAACAAGACGCACACCACCACTCAGCTTTCCTCGACTTTTCTCTTTGATGGAAGCACGTAGTCTGTGCAGTAGGCCAGCACATTACTCCCCATTTACTGTGGTGTCCTTCTCCTTGAAGTCAATGAAAAATATTCCTTCACAGCCCCAAAAGATTGTGATCATGATCTTCTTGGTTGACTGAATGACCTTGGTCTTTAGAGGTGGTGCTTCGCCAGGTTTACGCCACTCCATTGATTCTCTTTTGGACAAGGGATCATAGTAGAGGGCCGTAGCTTCATCTCCTGTAAGAATGGTTTGCAGAACTTCTCTCTCGTTGTCATGGCAGAGCTCCAAAAATGCCTGACAACAGATGACTCGTTGCTGCTTTTGAACTGAGGAAAGAAGTCTAGACACCCATCTTGCACTAACCTTATTAATGTTTAAATGTTCATGAATAATTCAGAGGAATATTGTTTTAGAAAGGCTCCACCTTGCTGCTATCTCTGTAGCTTAGAGCCACCGATCTTCCATAATTTCTCCTTTCACAAGACCGAAGTTTTCAGGAGTGAGAATTCGTCTACAATACTTTCTCGGCCCATTCGAAAAAGTGTGACCCATGGGAATATGGGGGGGGGGTGTATATGGGGATATACAGCGTCTAATCGTGTTTAATTTCATTTGGAGTAAGTCCTTCTTTTGTGAAGAAATTAATAAGAGCTCGATGCTCCATTTTGAACATGTCACAATCTTCAACACATAGCCTTCTTTATGCAACTCTATATGAACAACTAAACACAGCGGAGCGGAAGTTACAGCTGTAATTATTTTCTTAAAGATAAGGTATGACACCAGATAAGGGTTTTGTGAAGGGGATAATCCTTATCGGCGAGGCCGGGAACTTATGGACCTACCCTCGTACTGTTTGTATGGTCCTACAGCTGAAAAAATGTTTTTGCACTCATGAGCTTTAAATTATAAACTGTAAACAGCATTAATGCACAATTTATTTTCCAAGAGAGTCTGCCATTCTTAAGCAAATGGACATTTTTAATACTCTGGACCTTGTACAGCACTTTTGGCTCGTTTTGTCTACTGTCTGATTTCATTTTGTAATGACATACAAGTGAAAGAGATTGGCATATCCTGAGGGCATATAGCCGCATTAAAATTCGATGAAAATTGTTTACATTGAAAGTAGAAAAAGACAGTAAATTATACAGGATAGCGGACAAAATACTCACGATTTTAGATTATAAAAGTTTTTTTTTGGACAGGATACATTTACTGCTAATTTTCATCTGCAACGCATTTAGTTCTTGTAAACTGTGATGTTACATAGGAAAAGTCCAAATAACACGAAGCATGATTAAATTGCAAGAGAAAGAGAGAAAGAACGGCTCGATAGAAACGATGTTAATTTGCTTAATGAATATATTAATTATTCATAGCTATTGACATAAGCTTCGCGTTGCTAAGTAACGACGATTGTTTTGTTATCCTGCTTTCGGAAGTATAAAACGCCATTTCGGGGCGTGTTTTCAGCAACCTCTATTACTCGAGCAGCTTCTGAAGGGATTTTGATGCAAAACAGATTGTAATCCATACTTTTCATGCACATTATTGCGGTATATTTATACATTAAAAAGTATCATTAAAGTCTGATAATTAGTTTCAGTTCAAACTCTGTCTTGGGAGCCAGAATTGGTCATTCTGTTAATAGCGAAACTTTTCCATGTGTGGCCAGGCTAACCAGAGGCATGCAAAGTTGAAGGTTTTTGAAAATAATTTGCGATATAGAGATTTCACATATTAATTTGTGATAATTTTAAATAAATCCACACATTTTCTTTATCACGTAAAGATGTTTTACAAATTGATTTGGAAAATGTGGAAAAAAAGGCATATTAACAGGTATTCGGGATGAAACATTTATTCCAACATTAAACAGTCCTTTATATAACATTTTTTTGTTTTCTTTTAAAACTTCTTTGGTACCTCTTTTGTGATAGTTCTCTTTGCAGTATCTAATGCGAAAGTTGTTTGAAAATTTGTGTAAATTACCACGAAAAGACATATACAATCTTTTTCTACAATTCCACGCCCCAATTTGAATACAGTAAAATTATATAACGGTTGGTAACTGAAAAATAACGGAGAAAGATGACGTACAGAGGTGGGGAAAAACGCGAAGAATGGAAACTATAGGTTACGCCACTAAATAAAAACATTAATGTTAGCAGACGACAAATAAAGCATATTTAAGATAGGTACATACAATACCAGTGTACGATAAGTGACGTTAAAAGCTAATAAGAGAGTATCGTCAACATCGAAAAAGGTGTTTAAGAAAACAGTAATTATAATCATGTTTCCAAAAGAGGGTGTTTAAGAAATTAGTAAATATAATCGTGCTTATAGAAAACACTAAACCAAATGAAGGCAGGCTAAGAAGATGTGGCTTTAGCATAGACGTTTGATTTGGCAAGTGCTTTAACCTACATATCGTTTTTAAGTCACATTATATGGTACATGAGATGAAATTATATATTGGGAAAGGATTTATTTATAAGGAAGGAATCGTTCCAGACCTAAGTTTAGGGTACCTTCCCGGTATTTGTCATTTATGAGGACTGAGGAAAACCGGGAAAAAACCTCAGTCAGGGAGGACGGTCCTGGCGATATTTGAACCCAGACCTCCCGCTCACGAGTCCGCGTTTTAACGACCTCGGCCACCCGTGGCGGTACGTGTCAATTGATTGCATATTAAATTAAAGAATCTGAATGTTGTAGCTACTGCTTTATTTTCTGAGGTTCTGTAGGCTTTGAGAATTGGATTACGTTAAACGAATTTTTTTTATCGCAAACTTCTTCTTTGCGAAATGTAAAAGACTCAAGTGCGACATAGTATGAAACAAATATCGTTATGTTATTGATATTTTTTGTAATATCATTAAGTATTACCCTGTTATAATGTAAAAATATTCCAATAATGAATTTCTAGTAAAGTATGTTGGTAAACATGTAGTGTAGGGCTATAGAATTACTTTTCCGCTCTGTTTTCAAGTTGGGAACAAATGAATTTCGACGTAGCGTAGATCAAATTAAAATTAAACTGTTTTACTATCAGGTCAACGCGACAATGCCAACCTGAACTTCGTTTTCAGAGTTGCGGATTCACTCATACGAGTTCAGTTTTCAGCCCTGGTTGCTCCGTGACGTCATGACCAGCTGATGTCGGCGCCAAGGTTGCACTCCGGTCTAGCTGAAGAGGAGAGCGAAATGTGTCGTGTTCGTCTCGTATTTCGGAAAGAGAGTGTGTGTCCATGGTTCCTGTATGGACGTGAGTTAATCTTTTGGCTTCTAAATTATTTTCGTTTAGCTCTAAGCTCTGGTAGCTACCGCTTAAGTTATTCTTCAGTTATCCAGTTTAGAGGAACCTGCTACTTTGTGTGAATTTTTTTGACGATATATGATTACGTATTTTATGTTTAATTTTTAGGGTGGGGAATACAATTTTATTATTTTCTAGTGATATTACTTCGGATATAAATTTTAATGGCTATATATGATCACGTATTTTATGTTTATTTTTTTGGATGAGGGATACACTTTTATTTTTTCTAGTGTAATTACTTTGGGTAGTTAATGTGCTCCTTTATACTGACCTTCCATAATATGTTCCCACCATGCTCAAGGGGTTTAGCGTCTCTGTCAAGGCCGGCTCTCCTCTCCACTCTCGGCTGCCTGCCTGTCCTTGAGCTTCCAAGCAATCACCAGTCAATTCATTCGCGATGACTTTGTACCAACTTATTTTTATGTGTAAATGTTGTTTATACGAATCGGCTCGTCATGTTTATGAGGCATTTATTCAGAATTTCCCTGGTTGATAACCATCTTTATGATATAACTGGTTTCAGTGCAAAACAAGACACATACGTGAAGACGTATAGGTTTAACAGAAGACAAACGAAATTGGCGTAAATCTTGAACGTTCGCTAAAAATCACTACCGAAATTAGCAAGCAAATAGAAGTTTAGTTGTTTTTTCACAAACAGCAATAAAATTGTTAAAACTCTCATCTGTTCTTTTCAGACGAGCTGTGTTTCCACGAAAATGGCTGTGAACACTCAAAACACTTGCTATTGGTATTCTGAACATCCAAATTGTATGCAAGAAACCCCTCTTTATGGTAGTAAAATTGGAGTTGGTGTGCGATTAGGAAAAGATGCATAAGATGTTGCCGGCTGTGGCGTATCGAGCTGCCGAGACCCAAGCGGTAAGGACATGTTCCGGAAACCCTGTAACACAAATATCTATTTGTTAGCAACCGCCCTTTATTGGGGAATTATTGAAATTAGTTTACTTGAATAGTCTGCTGGCATTTAATGGTCTCTTTGTGTAAAATCTCATCGCCAATTGTACGTTTTAAGAATACCATTGCCCGGGCATCCTCTTGTACTATTGCAAAATTAATATCTATGACCAAATGATTGCATTTATCCTTGAGTAATTCCTTTATGATACTCTTAAGTAAGGCTCCTTGTATTGTAGTGCTCAACATCGTCTACTGGGACAGTAGAATGGGATGCGCGTCAAATTTTTCACTCCTCCCGAACTTAATATTTTGGTTGGGCGGGAAGCATTTTTCGTCGAACGAGAATGCCATTAATACCGTCAATGACTATTTTGCCGAGTTCGATATCAGCGTATTTTTCGCTATAAGATAATATTTGACTTCTTGCAACTTTCCTTGGATTTCAGTACAGCTTCTTTGAAAGCTTTGTACATTTATAAATGTACACTGGCTATGGTGAATTAGCATTACAGCAATAGCAATTTATTCACGATTATTTTGTTTTCAGGCGTGAAAATCCTAAGTATGACTTCCTTCGGAAGGGAAGTAAAGCTGTAGGTCCCGTGTCGTACATTTGGGGCACGAAAAAGAACCTCAAGCCTGAAAAAGAGGCCTCTGAGCAAAATTTATCGGCTGTTTCACGCCCTGAGTTGAATGGGACGCTGATGATCTGAGATGTTAAAGAGCGTCCATAAATAAACCAATAAAAAAAGATTCTTTTGTCGTTGTGTAAAACCCGGCCAGGATCGATGGATTTTTTCGGGCGTAAAAATCCTAAGTATGGCTTCCTTCGGAAGGGAAGTAAAGCCGTGGGCCCCGTGTCGTACATTTACGGCACGAAAAAGAACCTCAAGCCTGAAAGAGAGGTCTCTGAGCAAAATTTGTCGGCCGTTTCACGCCCTGAGTTGAATGGGACGCTGATGACCTGAGCTGTTAAAGAGCGTCCTTAAATAAATCAATCAAAAAAAAAAAAATCGTTGTGTAAATGTATAAATTTTACGTAAAAATAGATGTTTATTTTCTAAAGCATAACAGTAAATGAAAGTCAAAATAAACAACCAAGAACATGCACAAAATATCCGCTGAGTTCCAAAATACTTATGTCTATTTTAATCCACAGAAAATACCATTCCACATTAAATGCTGTATCATTCCACATTAAATGCTGTATTGCATTCGTAAATGTTCTAAAAAAGGAGCCAAGCGAATTTCGCAATTCTTACGAATTAAATATCTATATAACATATAAACCAGTTTAATGTCCTAGTTTTTGTATAGCATAATTATAAAAAGGATAGTAATAAAATAAAATAAATATTAATTGGATAAGTTATACATGGAATTTAGTTCAGATCGTTTGTCTATTGTTAAAGACAGATTTACTGCAAGCTATAAGACAATTTGTAGTTAATATTAACTTATAACTATTTCATTAATTTTATAATTATGTATTCTGCCATAAAGATGAATGATTATATTTTCTATAATAAATAAATTCTTTCCTTAATATTATCGTATCAATTTATGAAATCACTTTGGAATGAAAACAGTTTAATGCCGCAATTTTTCTATGGTAATTTTATCTATTGTCATTAATTATTTTTATTAATGATTTGGACCAATAATAGAGTTGTTTGTAATTCTGATATACAAAAATATTTTAAATGGTTATATTCACATTTTAAATTCGTTAATACCTATAGTCTATTATCGAACATTTGAAGTTATAAATTTTCCATAATTGTTGTAAATCCAGAGGCGTACCGGTGCCACAGTACTACCTAATCTATTTCTTTAATTCGTCCACAAGCTTTCACACCATATACATGCATTAATACAAGTAAATAAGGAAACACAGAACAGATTACATAGAATATGCTTATTTAATTATACACCGCGGCTGTAAAACCGTACTACGTATTAACTGTAAGAAACCGCAGTTATTATATCCGTCAGTGTTACAGTAGGTCAAGGTGAAAATGGTGCTGGCCGACATTTGCAATAGTTATATTAGTCGATTTAACAGTATGCACCAAATGCGCATATTCCTCGGTCAAGGTTTGATACATGATTATCCAGCTATAAGCGGACCTACTTGAAGACTCCCGCCAAATTAAAATTGGAAAGTGGATTATACCTAATGACACAGAGGCACATGGCCCAGGCTTCGTGGTTCAAAACGTGAGCAGAATAGAGCCTAACGTACAGCTGAATTAGATTCATAATTTTCCTACTTCTACTCTCGGATGTTATCGTGAAGTAGCTTTCAGGGAAGTAAGCACATTTTAAAATGCTTTCCTTCCTAGGAAAGTAGGTAAAAAAAGATGGTTTAGCAACAAACAATTGAATACATAATTGTCGCATAGCAACATACGATAGAATAATTAAACTCGACTTATTCACAGGTATTAAATCATGTGTAATTAAGATAATATAAATATATTTTTATTCTGTAGAATGTGGGAGTGGAAACAACCTATGTTTCCGCATTTTGACGACGGAAAGTAAGTTAAAAATCATGGTTTAGAAACAAACAACTAAAAACTATGATACTATTCCTGAAATAATGTATATGTACTTTCATACCTCTTCTCATACTTAAAGGGCAGTGAAAACTCACACACGACACTCGCTGTCTGTTCTACTTTACATGAAATCATTTTAAATTTATAGCACTCAACTTTTGAAATGTCTGTCGCAATATTTTATGCGTAAGCACCTTCAGATGTTTTGTTTATCAGTCGCATAGCAGCAAACAATCTAATGCTAAAATATGACGTATTCACCGATTCCAAATAAAGTAAAATCAAGGTAACACAAAGTAAAAAAAAAAATTAGTCAGTATTATGTAGAATATGCGGATGGAAACGTCGTTTAATGTTATGTAGAATTGGCCAGTCCGAATTCTCGACTGATAATTTATACTTAACTAAGATTTTTGTCTCTCTTCAGTTGTTTCTATAAACATTCATGATAGCGTTTTGTTTTACATATCAGTGTTTTGTTTAGTTCCATTTGTTATTTAAAGGAAAGGTCTGCTTTTAATAGCTACACAGTATTGTACATAACACATTTGCAATACTCTAGGGCTCAGTGAATAAATTAACATCGATGTCCAAGGTATGGGTTTTCCCCCTTCGCTCTTTTTTGGTTTCATCTCAGGTGTTGATCCATGGGAACATTTAATCTAATGCTTTTAAATGCCGGGGAAATTTTCTATTGATGCCAGCAAACGTAAAAGTTGCAAAAAACAGTAAAATAAAGGAATAAAATTTAAAAAAAAATTGAATTGTGGAAATGGCCTACCTAGTTTTTAACAAATTACGAAAATATTGCGGTTCTACCCATGAAAGATTTTTTTAAACATTTATTCTTGCTAGGTACAAAAAATGACTATGGAAAAAGTATACATGTGTGTGTGATATCTCTAGTGACCGCAATTTTTATTTTGTTTTTCTTTTTTCTCTACAAACTCGATAAATTAACAAACGATTCATAAGACTTGTTAACCAGCAAAACTGAATCATTGCGAGTGGGGGTTAAGGTAACACAAACATTTAAAAATCGCTCTAGCGGCCGAAATTGTTTTTTTTTATCAATGCAACTGGATATATGCTATTGCAATAAAATAATTATAAAATGTTTTCTGAAAAAGCTGTGATATAAAGAGTATTAAGAGTGGGGCGTTTGTCTGGAACCCAAAATATAAAAATCGATATAGTGGCAGCAATATTTGATGAAACCGTGTATATACATTTTAAATGAAACATGAAAATATTTTTTTGAAAATCAGAGAATTCGGATAAATTTTAAGTTTGGGGGTTACCTAAAGCGAAAATATAACGATTCGTTCTATGCCATTGAAATAAAATAAGGAAAATAGTTTTGAAAATATGTGAAATTTGACTATTAGGGGTGGGGGTTTATCTGATTTTTTTTTTTTCCTCACTTCCAACCTTAATATATAACATTTAAATAACAAGAGATTTTTTTTTGAAAATCATAGAAATTGGACCATTAGAGTTGTACATACCTAAAAACCGAAATTTAAAAAGTGCTCTAGCGGTACCAAGTTCTCTGTTCTAGCGCTTTGTAATATCCTGCACAAAGTCAACTAGCTAAGGTATTCGCTTAGTTTATGCAGCTCCTGCGTGAGAGACTTGTTTTTTCTAATTTTTCAATAAGTACTAAATGGAGTTTGCAGCGATCCGATTATTTAATTCATTTTAACGTCTTTTCACACTTTACGAAACATAAAAATAAGTAAATAAACAAAAAATAAAAACGGTACTAGACTGCTATATAATAATTAATTTATGTTCATGTAAAAGGTAGACACAAAGGCATCAATATCAACAGCCATCCAACGATATTTAGTTAGAGTGAAATCAAACAAGTGTGCCGTGAATTTGTCAAATAGTTACCACGTGCATTAAAAACTATTTAACTTTCTAAAAAAAAAAAAAAAAATTAAATTTATCATCCCAAAATGATTGTTATTAAATGTTTTGTCTATGTTCATGAACAAGTGTCGGATTATTTAGATTTGGCGCGAAAATGTGGGTACGTTTGCGTACATTTTTATGTGGTGAAGAAATTGAAACCGCCACGGGTGGTGGCCGAGGTCGTTAAGACGCGGACTTGTGAGCGGGATGTATGGGGTTCGAATCCAGCCAAGACCGTCCTCCCTGACTGAGGTTTTTTCCAGGTTTTTCTCAGTCCTCATAAATGGCAAATGCCGGGGAGATACCCTAAACTTAGGCCTGCAACGCTATATATATATCCCAATTTATAATTTCATCTCATTTATCATCAGTGTCACCGCCTGTGGTGCCTCAGTAGTAAAAACGGGCGTTAAACAACATTAAAAGTGTGTACATAGAATTTATAACAATATACCTATAGGTATATCGCCAAGGGACAGACGTCGTTAAGGCAGAATTTGTGAGCGGGAGGTCTGAGACTCGATTTCCGCATTGACCGTCCTATCTGACTGAAGTTGCCCCCCCCCCCCAGATTTTCCTGTTTTCATAATGCTGGGGAGGTACCCTAGTCGGTCCTGGTGGTGTAGTGGTAGCCATACTTGCCTTCTAAACCCAAGATCGCGGGTTCAAACCCGGTCCGGAGCGATGCATTTTTTCGGGCGTAAAAATCCTAAGTATGGCTTCCTTCGGAAGGGAAGTAAAGCCGTGGGTCCCGTGTCGTACATTTACGGCATGATAAAGAACCTCAAGCCTGAAAGATGAGGCCTCTGAGCAAAATTTGTCGGCCGTTTCACGCCTTGAATAGAATGGGACGCTGATGACCTGAGATGTTAAAGAGCGTCTGTAAATAAACCAAATCAACAAAATGTACTCTAAACTTAGGCCTGGGACTCTTTCTTGCTTAAAAAAAACCTTCCCCTGTTTATCATCTCATTTCATTCCATTTCCCAGTCTAAACCATGTTACTCCTGGTCTTGCCTTTCTCCCTAGAACGAGCATATACCCCTCTTTACCCCAAGTTAATTTCATTTCATTTGATGGGTTCAAGGAAACTTTCGTGTTAACACTCTGCCTCAATTTCCTGATTGCCCTCAGAGGAACGCCAAACTGTGCGGTCATGCCAACGAGAGCGTGGTTTATTCTGAAAATTACAAATAGCGGCATATAATAGAATAATTTAGAGTGTAAAATAAAATTAAACGCAAATTTATAATCATTTAAAATTATCTTTTTACATATATTTTTTATCGAAAATGTGCCTTTTATGTAAAATATTTTGGTTTCAAGCTGGCGATTATTCATACGGAGATTTAAACTAGGTTATGGACATTTATTTCCATGCAGAAAATATAGTTATGTGCATAAAAATCCACTTTCTATAAATTATGATCCAATGGTTAAATGGGGCGAAATATTTAAATTCTCAACAAAAGAAACATCATTTACAGCATTTCATACAAGTATTTTCAAAGGTTTATGAATAAAATGTTGCAGTTTATTATCAATAATGAAATAAACTGCATTTTACTTTACCAATGTCTATAATTGTTGATCAGGCCAATAACATTGATTATTGCAATAATGCTCACTGTTCCTAATAATAACGAACATGCGCAGATGCTGTGATAGCCGCTGTCAAATGTTTATCAGAAATTAGTCTGCAGCACCCTTAATACAAAGACAAGAACGAACCCTCCTCATATTTGCAAGTATTTCAATTTCCGTATTTGCATTGGTTACGTTAATGTTTCGTCGTAGTTCAGTGCATCCTCACCGTGTGCCGCTAACGGTCCAGCGCATGCGTGTGACTCAGTCAAGGCCTGTCTCGCCGTATGCTCGTTCTCTTTCCCTTTTCTTTCGTTCTTATTGTGCAACAGACAGAAAGATATTTGCGGCATGCACGCATTTGTAAGCTACTAAATTACACTCTTGCTGCAACATTATATGCACGTAAACACAACACTGTTACCGCGGTAAAAAAAAACATAAGACAAGCGTTACGTTACACGGAATCGTGCTGTGATATCTGTATGTGAAAGTTTCGTGCATGCTTGCGGTGCAGGGTGCAGTATTCATGGGTTTTGCATTGTGGAATGTGTGTGTTACTGTAAATGCTAATTGTTGCCCCTCGAGCCGAATCGCTTCCACATAAAGCGTTTCTCTAGTTCAAAAGAGGAATGCCTTTTCTATATCTTTAAGCTGTGTTTGTAGCTTAACAATCAACAATCATTATCAACAATCGCCAGTTAATCTTGTTGCGAACTGGAAAGCATGCAGAATATTAATACATATAATTTCTTTATTTTATGCTTATTTCCAGTTTGTTTTATTAAAAACGCTTATCTCTTAATAAAATTTAAGTGAACTTTTTGACATTTATATTGTTTTATTGGAAAAGGGAGGGAATTAATGTTTAAGAGTATAACACAGAAACTAAAAGCAACATTTTATATGCCATTTTAACGTACAAATCAAAATTTCCGAAAAGAGACCGCCAAACCTTGCTTAAGAATGAATCTGGTATAAGCATTAGGTTAGCATGATACCAGATGATGGTGAACAAGAACATTAAAATTGTAGAAAAGATGGGATAAAGAAATGAAAAAAATAATAAAAGAGGTAGAAGATCTCTTTCTTTTTGTTAGGAGAAATTGGTTATTACTTGTTAGGTACATCCAACAGTCCGAGCATGCTTTTCCTCGGCTAATATATACTGCCACGGGTAGCCGAGGTCGTTAAGGCGCGGACTCGTGAGCGGGAGGTCTGGGGTTCGAATACCGCCAGGACCGTCCTCCCTGAGTGAGTTTTTTTCCACGTTTTCTTCAGTCCTCATAAATGGCAAATGCCGCGGAGGTGCCCTGAACTTAGGCCTAGAACGTTTCCTTCCTTAAAAAAAAATCCTTTCCCAATATATCATTTCATCTCGTGCATCATCATTGTACATCGCCTGTGGACATCTGTAGCGGAAACGGGTGTTAAATACTATGTGTGTGTGTGTGTGTGTGTGTGTGTGTGTGTGTGTGTGTGTAACCAAATTAGCAATAATTAGAAAAGCAGAAAGATAAAACACTAAGAAAAAGTCACAGATTTGCAATCGATATATTTCGAACTACTAGAGTTCTTCTATGGCAGGAAGACTATGTTGCCATAGTAGAACACTTCTTTCTTAGTGTTTTATCATTTTTTGCTTTTTCTAATAATTGTTAATTTAGTTACATTGTTAATAGTGTTATATTATTTTTCATTTATATATGTATATATATTCGGCTAATATATTCATGGTGGTATAGTGGTAAACCCAAGATCGCGGGTTCGATTCCGGCCAGGACCGATGGATTTTTTTCGGGCATAAAAATCCTAAGTATGGCTTCATTCGGAGGGGAAGTAAAGCCGTGGGTCCCGTGTCGTACATTTACGGCACGATAAATAACCTCAAGCCTGAAAAAAGAGACCTCTGAGCAAAATGTGTCGCCGTTTCACGCCCTCATTTGAATGGGACGCTGATCTGAGATGTTAAAGAGCGTATGTAAATAAAACAAATAAAAAAACCCGGCTAATTTAGCAAATACACAGCTAGATACCAAAGCAACAAGTCTTCCTAACACCAAACAGCGAATCAAACAAGTCGAATTCGGTAATACCAGAGTCTCCAAGATGCATCCCGAATACCAACACATAATCACTAGAACGCCTGTTAGTGGTCAATTGACCACTACTACTTTCTTATGCATTTTTAATCATTTTTCTTACTGAAAACTATGGAAATGTTTCCTTGTCTTCTAACCTACTGCGATGGTATAAATATTTTGCTTCTAAATTGCAAGCCAGGTTCTAATCAAGTTTGCATTTTGTTTCAGAAGTGTTTGTATATTAGTGTCTGCTCAGTATCACATATTTAAGTATTCTTCTTACTTGAAATTTCTTATTTGCCAGACGACTGTAGTGATGTACAGGCAACAATATGGCCTCGAGCTGCAAACTGGGTTCAAATCCATATTGAATGAAGCTTCATGACTTTTCTGATTTATCACATGTTTAGCGGTTTATGTCCCTAGTCTCCTGTGCCTATTCATTCAATTTGTTGGTAATTCAATGATGCATTTACACATTTGCTCGTTCATTCTTTTGTTCATCTTGTATAGGCCGTGGTTTTTAGTAAAAAAAAAAGTTTTTTTTTTTTTTTTATTTCAAGCAATAGCCCAGGTTCTCTGGAAAATAAAAAAATATATTTTATTATACGAATTGGGTTTGCTCTATGCTATCATGCAGTAAAAACTATTTGTACAAAAAAGGATATAAGGGATCCTTACAGGAAAGCTGTTACGTTGAAAGATTCTCAGAGATATTGGTATGACACTTTTTGTAGAGTTTATGATTATACAAGAACTAGATACAAAAGTTTGCATGTCAAACAATTGTCTTTCGTTTTGTTTTTATTACATAACCCTATTTGTCATGTCTTGCGTTTAGCGACCAGTCTCTATCATCAACCAAGAATGATGACAGTAGTCGATGAAAGCAGTGGAAATGAAAGGTTGAGCAAAATTTTAGACATTGATGCAAGAGCTGATAAACACTACCTACAAAGTTTGAAGCATGTTTGTTGTGCAGTGATGATTATTGTCGATTACAACAGCGCAATAAACGACGGGAGAAATGTAGGTAAGGAAGCCGTCAATTAACTGCCTTTGGGAATGGATGGTAAATTTCCTATTATTTTAAAAATTACTCCTGAAATGGGAGAAAAAAATTGGTGAGCTAAGCGTCGTTTAAAGAGATTAAAAAAAAAAAAAAAAAAAAAAAAAACCATAGAAAAATACTTCCAAAAACCAAGCGGTCAATTGTGCGCGATTGGGCGTTCTAGTGGCTGCCTTCAGTTATGTTTTTGGCATAATTGACATGTGGATGTTGTACATTCTTAGGCAAAAATAACTATTGTAAAAATTGTGTTAAAATAAAACTCAAAAGTTTTCAACCTAACAAAGAACGAACTGAATATTATTTATATTTTTAACATAATCTCCCTTCGGGCCAAATCTTTCATACTACAAAATGCTGCAGTGCCTTGATTCCGTCTCTAAAGGGTTTTCTGGAAGGTCTGGAAAAGTACTCCTCTACAGGTGCAATCGCCTCTTCATTTGTTGGAAAATGCTGAAGAACATGGGCTTTGAAAACAACTGATGTAAGTCGAAGAGAGCAAACTTTGCTGGCTTTTGTGGACATGCACGAGTCTTATCTCATGAATTTCTTCATCTAGCTCGTTAAAAGTTTGAAACAGTACTCTACGGTTATGGATTTACCCTGCTCAACCTAATCATTAAATTCCTCTAGCGTCTCAAAAGATTGACGCCATAATCTTTCCTGCAGAGTGGAACAGACTTTGTCTACTTTATTGCTCATCAAGCGGCTTTTGTCAACTGTTTTGATTGTTTTTTTTTTACCCCCCGATTTTGGTAAGTTTAATCCATAAGTTTAAGTCCAAACACTATTGCGAACTTTTGACACAATAGCGTTCTTTTATCTTAACAAGCGCAGCACCCAACCAACTTGTGCAAAGGTTTTAACACATAACCTACACTTACGTAACTCCATAAGTTTCCGGCCTAACCATTTTATGGATATGATAAAGACAAAAACTATATTTTACTTTTCAACATAGTTACCCTTTAGTCAATACACTTCTCACATCTTTGAATTAACATTTCAACCCCTCCCCCACCAAAACAGTCAGAAGACTTGTCTTACAATAGGCATAAACAGCATTTCAACTCTTCGTCACACTTAAATTTCCTTCCTTGAAATTCCTTCTTGAGTTTTGAGAAAAGGAAATAGTCACTGGGAGCTAGATCTAGGCTGTAGGGTGGATGGTCGATATCTTTGATGCCAGATTTCTTCTTTTTGTAACAGGAACTGTGAGGCGCGTTGTCGTGAAGAAGGCGCACACCACCACTCGGCTTTTCCCGCCTTTTCTCTTTGATAGAAGCAAGTAGTCTGTGTAGTAGGCCAACATAGTACTCCCCATTTACTGTGGTGTTCCTCTCCTTGAAGTCAATGAAGAGTATTCCTTCATAGTGGCAAAAGATTATGGCCATGATCTCCTTGGTTGACTGAGTGACCTTGACTTTTAAAGGCGGTTCTTCGCCAGGTTTGCACCACTCCATTGATTCTCTTTTGGACAAGGGATCATAGTAGAGAACCATAGTTTCATTTGCTGTAGCAATGTTTAGCAGAACTTCTCTCTCGTTGCCACGGCAGAGCAAAAATGTCTGACAACAGATGAAATGTTGCTGCTTTTGGACTGAGAAAAGAAGTCTAGGCACCCTCTACTAACCTTATTCATGTTTAAATGCTTATGAATAATTCGAGGGACTGTTGTTTTAGAAAGGCTCAACCTTGCTGAGCCGCCGGTCTTCCATAATTTCTTTTTCCACAAGAACGATGTTTTCAGAAGTGAGCACCTCCAAGGGCCGACCTGCACGCTCTTCGTCTTCAATGCTTTCTCGACCTATTCGAAAAAGTTTGGCCCATTCTTTTATGGTAGAATATGAGGGGGGTGTTTCCCCATATACATCGTCTAATTGCTGTTCAATTTCATTTGGAGTAAGTCCTTCTTTTGTGAAGAACTTAATAACAACTCGAAACTTCATTTTGAACATGTCACAATCTTCTTTCTACACATAGCCTTCTTTATGCAGCTATATCTGAACAACTCAATACAGTGGAGCGGGAGATAAGGTGCAATTATCTACTTACCAGCTAAATTATGACACCAGATAAGGATTTTATGAAGCCGATAATTTTTATCGGCGAGCCCGGAAACTTACAGACCTACCCCCGTACCTTTGAAATTTCTATAGCCTTAGAAAGTTTACTCAATTTAACTACCTGGTTATCTAATATCACATTTAATTCAATTAAGTCTACTGTTACCCTTGTTGCTTCTTTCATAAGGGTGACATTCAAGGCTGGTGTGGCCATAATTAAATTTAAGAGGCCATTTTTATCTGTAAAAATAAATTAGAACATAAACATGTTCTATTCCACATAACATGTATTTCTTTTGGCGTTGTTCTTTCTGAACAAAGGGACTTTATCTTATTCATTTTGATTAGTGTGTTTAAATATTTAATATTTGGTCTCTTAATTAGATATATGTTCTTTTCTTCTCCTTTTTGTTGTATATTCTTCACATGAAACTTATAAATTATTATCTTGTCAATATTAACCACAAATCCTCGTCCCACTATCTTGTATACTCTTTTTTTTTTGCTGCTCTTTTTCAATCCCTTGCTTTAAAAGATACAGGATTATACACTACAAGTATGAACAAATTCAGTACCCGTAGGCTATGTAGGCACTTGGCCCAGATCCATTGGGAGACTAACCGCTTGTATATGTGCTTATATTTGGCCTAATTGAAAACATTATATCCGTGCCACTTATTGCGATAAACACAGGTTTCGGCGGAAACGGACAATTTTCAAGGTCGTTTGCAACGCAAGGCAAAAAACCGCGAGGCGATCTACATGACCCTTTCATAAAAAAATGCGCCGTGTTGCCTATTTACAGCCTAAAGAAAGGGCAATATAATAAATAAACATATATTCCATTAAAGACTATTAGTAAAATACGATATATAAAATTGTGCATCATTTTTTAAAATTGAAAGCAATATATTCAGAATCTAGTTTTGACTCTATGTAAAAGAAGATTTATTTAAATACAAATAGCAAAACTATCAATAGCTATAACAAAGAAAGTAAAGCATTAAATATGCTAGGAAATTTTCAAGAAGAAAGTAGAATAAAAAATTGTGTACTTTGGCTGTCATGAATCACCAACCTTATATCAATATCTAAAAAGACGATTGTAACTTACTGTTTTGTCTTGCGGACCCCCTTCATATGGATGTAAATTGAGGAACCCTATATTCATTTTCAAAATTTTTATCAACATTAAATTAGCCTAAATCTCTGTTACAGTAAACCTTACAATATTACACAGCGATCCTTAAAATAGAGAAATTATATTAATTCAAATAATGATACACGCTTTACATTTAAACATTTAAAACCGAAATGTAATAAGTCATAGTGCAGAGGAAAATTTCTATATATTTATAACCACAATTTTAAAATCTTATCATTTTAATCTAAAGCAGGCTCTGAGAATTATTTTTTTGAGAATAATGAAAAATTTTATATGGTGACAAAATTCCATATGGGCTTAAGTTACACAATTACAGAATTGATAATTTATTTGAAATATATTGAAAAGCATGTACTTCCTTTGAATGGTACAACGTTTTGAAGTCTGAAATAATGAAAGTTAAGTTTATCTCATGCCACTTTCAGCACGGTCTATTACTGGATTTTTTATTTAAATAGACATTTGGAAAAAAGGTCTCTCGCCTAAACATTTGGATGAAAAGGTAATAGGGTGATTTGATGACAAAGTTTATAGCTTTTCTTTAGTTCAAAATCAGTTGAAACTTTTAAAGGTTAAGGAACAAAGAGGGGGGGGGGAGGGGCTGGTAATTGCCCATTATGGAAAACGTTTATTGTAAAACATTATACAATGCTAAATTTCAAATCAGTATCCGCAAGGAACATAGTACCATAGATGGGGGGGGTTTATTCTAGGAATACAGGGATATTCAAAAAGAAGGAACAGATTTCAAACATTTATTTTTTCCAAACTACAAAAGATAGAAACACAATTCCAACATTCCTGGAAAGAGAAAAGTTCGATTTTTCTCTTTTTTATGCATTCAATATGAGCACCATGTGTTACACGATATATATCAAAACGGTGGCTCATTTCTTGCCACACACGAATCAGCTGGTCTCTAGTTATTGAATTCACAGCTTCAACAATTCGATGTCGCAGACTTTCAAGATTATTAGGCATACGGACTTTCACGTAACCAAACAGATAAAAGTCACAAGGAGTGAGGTCTGGAGACCTGGGAGGCCACCAGAAGTTGATCTTCTGCTACTCCTCTTCCAATCCAACGTCCTGGGATAGTGTCATTCAGGTAACGTCGGACGTGCTTAGAGAAATGAGGCCGGGCGCCATCTTGCATGAAGAAGTCATCTGAATCATCTTCAAGTTGAGGAAATAACCAGTTTTTAAGCATGTGTGGATAGGTTAGTCCTGTCACAGTGTTCTCCATGAAGAAGAAAGGTCCATAAACTTTGTTTACAGATATGGCACAGAAGACGTTAATCTTCGGTGAATCTCTTTCATGTTCAATAACTGACATAGGATTTTCACTTGCCCATATTCTAACGTTATGCCGATTAAATTTACAGAAAAGATGAAAAGTGGATTCATAGGAAAAAATTAGTCGTTCAGAAAAAAAATTACCTTCTTCCATATCATCTGCATACTAATGCAAAATTCATATCTTTTTTGGTGGTCGTCAGAATGCAATGCTTGCAATAACTGCAGTTTGTACGGCTTCAGGTGCAGACGGTGTTTCAGAACTTGCCATGCCGTTGGCTGAGGAATGTTAAGTTCCTCGTTTGCTCGTGCTGTAGATTTTTGGGGCTCCTTTCGTAAACTGTAAGAATACGCTCAACATTTTCATTCGATGTGCGTGGACGTCCCGTGTTTTCCCGTTTGCAGATGCAACATCTTCTACGAATTTTCGATGTCGCTGGTAAATCTGCTTATGCGCAGGCGGTTGTTTATTAAACTGACGGCGAAAAGCACGTTGAACTTCAATAATGGACTCTAGTTTTGCTAATTGCAGCACACAAAATGCTTCTCCCTGTTGTGTCGCCATTTTACTATAAATATTCAACATGGGAAGCAACAGCGCCAATGCTGCCGTGATTAAAACTTCTACCTGGACGGTTCAAATTGAAAACTTTTGTCTGTCCAGCAACGTTGGAACTATGCTTCTCCTTTTGTAATTTGGAAGAAAGAAGTGTTTGAAATCTGTTCCTTCTTTTTGAATAACCCTATATTTAGAGTGATACAAATGTCAACGAAAACTTACTGTGGTTTTGTAGATTTTATGAAGACCTTCGATTCCTTCAGTCATGAAGTTCTGAGGGTAAAGGGAATGACAGGGAACGTAATGCGAGAATTACAGCGATTTATGGCAGTGTTGAATTCTGCATAAGTGCGACAGAGATAGAGTAACGGAGAGTTTTCGGAGCGAAAAAAGAGCGAGACAAGGCTGTATTTTGTCACCCATACTTTTTAATCTGTTTTTGGATGATATGGTGGGCGTGACGTTACTGAGGAACCATTCGTAGTGAATGATGTATGCAGATGACATTGTTATAGTTGGAGCTGGAGAGATGGCTAGTCAGAGGAATTTGTTGATGACGCACTGCGTCAGAGGAATGCATTATTTACGAGTAGCGAACAGAGTCTGTGCTTCTGCTGTGATACGGTTGGAAAGCATTGACAACTTACAGGCTGAAGTTAATACGCTTAAAATTTCCTAACTTAATAAAGAATTAACAAAACATGGAATTGAACAGATTCATTTCAGGTAATTACATATCATAAACTTGTTACTTTATATTAATTTGTCTGCTTGTTAATATATGCAATTAACAGAGATTTACTTTTTAATTACAGCGGGATAAACATTTACAAACTGTGTTGTGATTAATATAACTGACGTGTATATTTATAAATATCACCCCCCACCCCAAATATATAACAGAAGTTAGCGCCTATATACAGGAGTGAAGGAAGAAAAATCCACAAGTGTATGCTTTAGTAACTTTTTCATATTAATTTCTGAACTATCATTTTATTTCTTAGCAACAGTTTTACTTTGGACCACGCAAGCTCAAAGGGGTTCAGTTAACACATTATGTGGACAAACTTTTTTCATATTTCGTCAATGTGGAACACTTTTTCTTGCCTTTATGGATGAATGAATGAATGAATGAATGAATGAATGAATGAATGAATGAATGAATGAATGGTGTTTAACGCCCGTTTTTACTACTGAGGCACCACAGGCAATGGACACTGATGATATAGGAGATGAAATGATATATTGGGAAAGGATTTTTTTTTAAAGGAAAGAAACTTTCTAGGCCTAAGTTTAGGGTACCTTCCCGGCATTTGCCATTTATGAGGACTGAAGAAAAGCTCTAAGAAACCTCAGTCAGGAAGGGATTCAAACCTCAGACCTCCCGCTCACGAGTCCGCGCCTTAACGAATTCGGCCATCCGTGGCGGTACCCCTTATGGATCTCTATCATTATTTGAAGTTTAGATGTTCTCACATCTCTTGAGAAACGAGGAATGAATGCTCTTTTGCATTTATATATTTTACCTCTTCTTTTACGGCCTATTTCGAAGTGCGTGTTTTCCTGAATATTGCGGAGCATTATCCATAACCATAACGCTGTCCTCTGGAAAGTTGGAAAGAAGCCGATTACTAATTCAAAGTTTTTGCATGTTTGAAAAATTAATAATAAATTCTTCACAAAAACCATCTTGGATCATACAGGGACGACAATAAGACGATTGCCGAAATTCGGATTAGTCAATACGACTGGTTGAATTTCATTTTGTCAGCATTTTCTAATTGTTAAATTATAGTCTATCCATGTCCTACTAATAATATAAGCAGTACCATTCAGTTTGCCTTTTCAATTCATATTTTTCTTTAATTTTGGCACTTTTTCCATATATAAATTATTTTACGATATAATCATTATGAACTGACCATTCATATTCCACTTATTTTCAGGAAATATCGTTATAAAACTATAACTGAAAATCTTGAGCTCACAGGAATTTTTGAAATATTTTCTTAGTACTATCATGATTCTCAATCCCTCACCCTCTCTGGAGATATTTTCCTTCAGTTCTGGAAATAACACACCAGGAGCTAGGTTGACTGAGTAAGGCGGTTGCATTGTGCGTTTTACTAGCATTATTAATTGTTATTAAGTACTGGAGTAGCATGCATAATTTTTCTGTTTTTTTTTTCGGGTGGAAGGGCTTAGATGCCATGTTTTGAACCATAAAAAATCTGGATGAGGATAATATAGAAGTTTATGAACATTTTTCTCAAATCTTTCGTATATTTGTAGAAAATCGTTCAGGAAAAATAGAGTTTGCGATCGCGCTTTCTTGTTGTAGCTACTGCAATGACGTCATTGTAGGCGGGAGTTACGGATTGCAGGTTTGCGGAGGAAGGCATATGCGAACAGCTGTATAGCAGTGCCGTTTTATTGCCTTCTGAATAAGTCGGTGCTTAGTGCTTATTGTGTTATGGGAATTATATTAATAGATTGTGGCATTTACCGTGCATTTTTTTTAACTTCGAATGCAAGAAAATAAATAGCTCCACTTATACGTACCTAAAGTAAATACCAAACAGGTACAGTATTATTTTGGAACTATCATTAAAAGAAAAAAAATATTCACGATTTTACGTAAACATTGAACATAACAAAACTAAAACGCAATGACTCTATTTAATAATTCAGAGAAATGTAATAAAATAAAATAATTTCATTTATTTAAGCATTCAGTGAATTTTGGCATTGCATACCTATATAAAGGGAGTATAATTTGCAACTGAACGACCAACCAATGTACGAGTTGATCGTCAAACTCCAGTTTAAAACATACGAATAGTAGGGGTATATTGCTATAAATTCTATATACACATTACAGATATATTTTATGCCTGGGTTTAAACAATATTAATAATAAACATTAAAAAGTGGAAAAACGATATTTACAGAGATATGAATGGACACATATTGCATATTATTTATAATTACACTGGTTGTTGCGTTCTAATCAGAAAAATGACTTTCTTTTAGCTTGTAGGAAAACGTCACAAATTAGCATGGTTTACAAACAGATTCAGTCGGTCCTGGTGGTATAGTGGTAGCCATACTAGTGTTCTAAACCGAAGATCGCGGGTTCAAACCTGGCCATGATCTATGGATTTTCGGGCATAAAATCCTAAGTATGTCTTCCTTCGGAAGGTAAGTAAAGCCGTGGGTCCCCAGTATTTACGGCACGAAAAAGAACCTCAAGCGTGACAGAAGAGGCCTCTGAGCAAAATTTGTTAGCCGTTTCACGCTCTGAATAGAATGGGACGCTGATGACCTGAAATGTTAAATAGCGTCCGTAAATAATCCAAATCAACAACAGCAAACAGATTCCAACATGCCAATTAACTCCTACTTGCCTTAAAAAGTTTCCAGGAAACAGCTTTTTTCTCAGGTGTTTCCAGTAGGTACTTTTTACCATAATAGGTACCCAATCCGCATCCCCTCCACAAAATGGACAGATTCTCCTGCCAGAACTCTCCGTAATGTTTTTAGCTTCCCAACTTCCTAGTCTGAACCAGGCCATTCCTGATCTTGCCTTTCTCCCTAGAAAAAGCCTCGTTACTCCAGGTTGTTTTAATATCATTTGACAGGCCCAAGGAGTTAGCAATAATCTATTGATCGCCTTAAGCTTTTCTCTGCTTTTTAATCTGTACAGCTTATCAAAGGTATAACTGCATTATATCCCGGCGCCTCCACCATATGTTGTCTTAGAAACCGCCGCTCATGTCGTAGATACTCGTGCCACCAAGATATTTGCTGTCTCTTAAAAGCTGTTCTTTAATTGTATACAGACTATAGGTCTGGTATTACCCGCTGTGCCTACCCGGTGTGCCCTCTGGATATCTCCGTTTTGTAGCTCTATTCCTAATTGTAACGCCAGTCTCCCGTAATGCCAGTCCTCGTTGTGCCCCTCCGGCATGCCATATATGATTAGATTGTTTCTTTGTGCATAGTTTTCCATGAAGTCCAGTTTAGTCTCCAGCATTTCACACCGTGCCTTCATACTCGGATGCAATGCTATGAATTCTAAAAGGCATCCACTACCGAACTAACCTTCAAAATCACTTATGTCGGTTAGCTTGTCAAACACCACCTTTCTTCCTCAGCTCTTCCAAAACTCTTCCAACATAGCGACTGTTAACACCTTCTTCTAGCTCGAGAGGGAAATAGGACACGCCCGTACTCTTCCACGGTCAGATAGCAAAGCGTTTAAAAGGTAAACATATTTCTACCAAATCGGTTTGGAGTGTACACAAATTCGATTTATGCAAAACAGTTGTCGCTACAAAGCGCTTAAGGGAGAGAGCGAATAGGACAACACACACTGACCAGTCTGGTCATAATTATTCCATATTTGAATTACAAGGCCATGAAACGTGGGCAAGCTTTTTTATACTGTTTCAAGATCTTTTTTAGTGTTCATTCTATACAGGATGTTCCATTTATCAAAATATTGTTTTTCCCTGGTGCGCCAAATTAGAAATTGTTTATCATGGGGACTTCTTGCTGAGGGAGAAACAATTATTTATTTATATTTTATTTCACGCACCAGAAAAATATTATTTTTTTTAGGCATATAGATATATGTACGTACAAAATATACACATTCGTCAATATTTATTACCATTTTTACACTGATTTCCTATGAATTTTTTAATTTTAAAGAGATTTGGTTTTATTTGAATGTTATGGAAGTTTGTTATTATTTATGGTTTTATTTTAATTATAATTAATGCTAATTATAACTTTCAATTAAATATAATTTCATTTTATTTTTTTAAAGGTGGATTAATTCCTACTTCTTTTTTGTTTTTTGATATACTCGATTTATTTATGTATATAAAAAGAAAATTTCGAAATCATTATCCTTAAAATATGTATATGTATATACATATATATACCTCAATTTGATTTCCACTAATATAAATAAAGATAAAATTATTAAATATCAGGTCGAGACTGATTACAATGTTTGTTTCTTATTTAAATTGTAAAGATAATGAATATATCACTACTTTTGGAATGTAAATAAAATGTTATATATATTCTTAGCTGATGGAATCTATGCTCCTTTCATCTAATATAATACTGACCCTTGATTTTGTAATCACGTTTCAGATGTCGATAATCAAACATTTTTCAGTACCCCAAAATATTTTACCAATAATCTAACATACGTGGATTAAGCTCTATGTTTGACGCTTTGAAGTTTAATCTGATATTTGTTCATCCGGAATACCACCTTGCTCTCACTTTGTGAAGCTCATAGATTCCATTTGTGCTATATGAAATGCCTGTTAGCTCTGCTCCATTTTAGTAACTAACCGATGATCTTTGATCAAGTTGTTTATACAATCAATACCTTCCTGGGGGTACACAGTGTACAGTCAACCGACATATTTATTTGTTCAAAAGATTTTCTAATACCAAAATGAATGAATGATGTTTAACGCCCGTTTTTACTACTGAGACACCACAGGCGGTGGACGCTAACGATACATGAGATGAAATGATATATTGGGAAAGGAGTTTTTTAAGGAAGGAAGCGTTCCAGGCCTAAGTTTAGGGTACCTCCCCGGCATTTGCCATTTATGAAGACTGAGGAACGAACACCTGGAAAGAACCTCAGATAGGATGGCCCGGTGGGACTCGAACCCCAGAGATCCCGCTCATGAGTCTGTGTCTTAACGACCTCGGCCACCAGTGGCGGTTTCTAAGACCATTTCTGTAGTGTTTGATGTGAAGAAGAGCCTATACCCAAACAGACCAACCGGTTTTCATGAATTGTATTTTTGTTAACTTTTTCTCTATGTAGATATTTGTTGACAGCATGTGTTTTCATTTTTCTGCAGTCTTGTAGTGTTCACACATATTTTTTAAATATTAAGGATAGGAAAACAGATTTGGTTCTTCGGTTGACTGATAATCATACCTGAAATAGAATATTTATATAAAATTTTATTATATTAAAAATAAAACAAAATGTTCAACCTTTATATCGCGTAGAAATGTTATGTACACCGCTAAAGCGTTTGGTGCTCCTGCCGAAGTTCGGGCAAGAGATGCATTGCTTTATGAAGTAACGCAACCAAGTCTCTTAAATCACAATAAAACAGTCCGGTATCGGGGCTTGCAGCGAGATTTTAATATCCAACATCGAGAAGCACGGTGTGTCTCGTTTTATTTATTCTTTTTTTCATTTTTGATTTAGCGCCCTTACCGCCAAGGGGCGTCTCCAACGACGCCATTCGGTTATACCAGGAATGTGTTCAATATGCTGCCTTTAAAACAAAATCAACAACTTTCCTCTATGCAGTTATTAATCATTAGAACGCTATGTTAATTGCATATAGATAGAGAGAGAGAGAGAGAGAGAGAGAGAGAGAGAGAGAGAGAAAACCCAGTGGATTCATGTAAAACAGAAAATAATAAAAGTCGTATATTAACACTTAACAATTACAATGGAACCCAATAATGTATTTCATGTATTTGGGAGGTGGCCACCAGAATATTAAGCACATAACATCAAGCTAAGTGCACTCAAACATAGGCTATCAGCAACCGAGCGACTGATAAACAAGAAATGAGTGGCGGCGTAAGAATATAGGGCGATTTTTGTACCCCCTCCTACCTTTTGTCTGCATCCAGAACCAACATAACTTCATTCCGGTTTTAATGCTTAGAAATTCTGCAACCTGTTGGGAAGCAATCCCTAAACACGCAGTAGCGCTCTCCTTCAGCGTCAACAACAATATTTACAGTGACTAGCAGAGAGAGAGAGAGAAATAGAGAGAAATAGAGGAAAAACCATAAAGATGATTAATCCTAAATCATTTCAGACACTAATAATGAACTTGTTTTTGTTTGATTTGATTTATTTACGGATATTCTTTAACATCTCAGGTCATCAGCGTTCCATTCTATTCAGGGCGTAAAACGGCCGACAAATTTTGCTCAGAGGCCTCTTCTTTCAGGCTTGAGGTTATTTATCGTGCTGTAAATGTACGACACGGGACCCACGGCTTTACTTCCCTTCTGAGGGAAGCTATCCTTAGAATTTTTATGCCCGAAAAAATCGATCCGTCCAGGACCGACAATATATAATAATGACCTTGCAAGGAAACAATTTTATCTAAGTAAACAATGAAACACCTGTTTTCGTGCTGTCGGATTAGCTTATATTGTAAACGTTAAATTAATAATTCTTCTGGCTTAGAGGGGGCACAAGCTATTTTGCTGATGTACCTGATTTTAAGTTTTCATTGTCTTTATATATATATATATATATATATATATATATATATATATATGTATAGGGAGTTTATGAACTACATTACTTCCAGATATTACAGGGGGGTATTTGAGATGAGCTATCTTCTGCCTGTTCAGATTTAAAAGTTAAAGCATAATGTTTCTAAAATACCATTGACTAATGAAGCTTCATTCAAAATTATATCACACAGTATGGGAGGAACTTGTGAAGCACATTTCTTGTTGGCGCAGTCAGTATACTGGCGTCAAGTAAAAACGGAACATTGTTATCGAGTTTGACACTTTGTTAATTACTTTTACATCTTATATATGTACATCTATCATTATAAAATTAAAAAAAACAAACAAACAATAACTCGGCAAGATCCGAACCTGGGATCTTGGAAACA
Source organism: Metallyticus violacea (assembly GCA_030762175.1). Taxonomy (NCBI): domain Eukaryota; kingdom Metazoa; phylum Arthropoda; class Insecta; order Mantodea; family Metallyticidae; genus Metallyticus; species Metallyticus violacea. The sequence goes on along the minus strand of CM060830.1, from coordinate 102,903,271 downwards.
ACAGCCTGTTGCCTTGTTCATTAGACCACATAGTCAAATACGTTCTTGTGCACTAAACCACATAACATGATAAATATAGTTAACTGTTATTCAATGATTTATTCGCAACTTAAATGTTTTATAGAACTGAATATTGAAAAAACTGGTGATGAGCTACTGAAAGTCGAAATTTTCCATTCCCAAACCTACCTTACAAAACTTTTAAGGTAAAATGTTTTCACATTTCTCCATAACACCGACTTGTCAAAAGCTAATTTTAACTTCTTTAAAACTCCGTTATTTTTATTTGGAACAGATTCCATATCTCAAATTTCGTGTCTAAGATCCCTATGCTGTTTCATTAACACCTGGTAACCAAACACTGGTTACTATTACATAACTACCAATGAACAGGTGGCCATATAATATTGCACAAGCTCTAAAAAGAATGTAAGATTTTTGTGGAAAAAGGCCCCAAATACTGTAGGACGTAAAATTAAACAAGTAATATTCTTATAAGGATCGTTCAAACGAAGTATGCACTGAGATATAAGAACAGAATACATTTGATTATTAACACACAGTCATTAGCGATTTTTAAAGTAGTCAGGTTATTGATTAAGCAGTTATCAGCTTCCTGTACACTGGTTCGTTAGTCCACTAACATTTGTCCACTATTTTCCCTCAACACGTCTCGCTGCGTTGTTCTGCTGTGACATATGCAGCATCAAATATTCTGCTACAATCTCGCAATCTTTGTATAGCTGAAACACATGTTAAATTTTTTGTTTCATCACCTTCAATCAAGCAATGAAAAGTGATTGCTAAACGAATGTCTTTGTGGCAGGGGTAGAAGAAAATTTTGAAATTGGGTTTGCTTATATAAACATTAAGGACGACTTTTTAAAATTGAACAGCATATGGGCAAGTTAGGAGATAAATTTGAGTTTTATTTGAATATTCTATATACTAAAGATAAGTCGTAACTCATATTTTGTTTTCACTTGCAAACAACGGGCAACACGAAAAATCTAAGATATACAATTGAAAGTATATGGAATTTACTACAGAGTTGTTCCACCAACGAAGGGTGAATACAGGCGAACCTCTTAGGGAAGGAGAAAAATTCAGTCAACCGGACAACACTGGTTTATTATGGCATGAGCAAAATTACTTACACAGGGTAGCTAATACATGACAGACATCTATGGTGTTTAGCATCCTTCGAAGTATCTACAAGCAGATCGAAGCAGGTTCGTTGCCGGCGCTGGGAAAGGCCCTGAATACCATCTGCTGCACGTGAAATGTAACGGGAAGTGCTGTCAAAATATCCTCTTTGTTAGCAAAATGTTTCGCACGCAATTACTGCTTAACTTTGGGGTGCAGAAGCGACATATCGCCTTGAACGGAATTGGTGATGCAACAGTCTGGTTAAGTTAACCGGTTGATAATATAGCAGCTTGCAACGGTCACGATGATGTACCACTGTGAATTAAGAGCAAATATTGCAACGCGAAACTCTGGTTCAGTTGGCCGGGTCAGCTTGGAACGGACATGAAGTACCACTGTGATCGACAATGCGATAGCTCTCCACGTACAAAGTACATCCGGAGCAAATACAGATTTATTCCCATCTTGTCACACACGCATCCCATTCGTTCATTAATTGTTATGAAGTGAAAGTTTTTTTGATAGTAAATTAACATCTTTTTTGTGCAACATAACTTCTTTTTCCTAAGTTAAATATAAACGATTTGTTATTATTTTGTTCCAAATGTAGGTATGAATTTTTACTTATAAAAGTAAACGAAAGAGGGATTTTTTATATTTAATTTAACAGTATTTTATAGCTGCTATATAAACTAGTAATAATATTATTTAAAGCTCATCTATATTATGCACGTACATTCTGAAATAATTTTAACAAATCTCGAAGCAGATATAGTGGCGCTCAAAGTATTCTTGACAAAAGGTTCCCTTAAAACTGGGGAAGAAAATAAGGGCTGAAAATAATTCAAGATAGAAAGTAGAGTATGCATTTTAAACCGACATGATAACTATCCCACCTGTAACCTACAGATTTTGTTGCCGCTATGGTGCATTATGAATTTATGACGCACCACTCACATGTTCTTACTACGATATTAGTAGCTGAAAGCATCCCAATGGCGAGGCGAAGCACCAAGAGGTGCTTCTTTGTATGTTCTGTATGTTTATTTTGAATTGCCTGATGCTTTTTGTTGTTTTGTGCTAAACTAAATTATTTTCCTGGCATTTCATTCATTACTCATAAATGTTAGGCACGGAAATGAAAATTCAGAAAGGATCACATATGAATTCAGAAAAGAAGAATGGTAGTTTATATTATTTCATTTATTACATTCTCAATTGTTACCACAATTATTTAAAGTATATACAGTCCTCAAATTCATACTCTGGAAACATTTCAAGCACAATTCGCGCCATCATGTTAATAACTTTTACCAATGCTCTTGCAATAAATTTCTTGATTCGGAGGGGAAAAGATGCTACAGCGCGTACTGCCTTCCATATCTTTTTGAAAACTTTTGCTGGACTAATCATCTAAAAAAATAAAAGGACACATCATATTACAGTTTTACATATCAGTTATAGTACGAATTATACCGCTGGCTTTGAAGAAAACAGAGTTCCCGTGAATGTATGTAAAACTCTATTTTTATAAACTGAAATGCTCAAAACGCAAGTGTTAACTACAAAAAAAGAGGAAGAAGAAGAAGAAAAAGGGGGGAAAAAAAAGAAGAGCAGAAAATAAGAAAAAATGTAACAACAAATTTAATGCTCACAAAGGGCATGATTTATTTTTAATCGCCAGGACTTACGCTTTTGTATTTGATGTTGTAAGGACCTTCCAATGTTTCAGCTCCATGATCATTAGAATCAGCCAAAGTCGACATATCCGTATCAGCAAGGCAGAGGAGCACTATTGCAGATAGCAGCACAATCACCCAGATTTTAATATACATCTGAAACGGTCACATCTTTTATTAGTCGTTCTGTGCCAGTTAATTACAGAATGTCTTCTTTTATAATTATGTATTGTATAATTTCAGAGATATTTTGGAGTTAAATTCGCCCATATTTCCTGCTTTTCAATAATGTCAATTTTATTAAAATCAGATGATAACATAAGGGAACTTGGTTGATTTATTTATTTATTTATTTATTTATTTATTTATTTATTTATTTATTTATTTATTTATGAACGCTCTTTAACATCTCAGGTCATCACGTCCCATTCAACTCAGGGCGTGAAACGGCCGACAAATTTTGCTCAGAGGCCTCTCTTTCAGGCTTGAGGTTCTTTTTCGTGCCGTAAATGTAAGTCACGGGACCCACGGCTTTACTTCCCTTCCGAAGGAAGCCATACTTAGGACTTTTACGCCCGAAAAAAAAAACCATCGGTCCTGGCCGGGTTTGAACCCGCGTTTTTGGTACAAGGGAACTTGGGAAATACATAGGCAAGGTAAGACAAAAATGGTTATGGGTGTAAAATAATTATGACAGATGCTTGAGAAATTGTATAGAATTGTCAGATAGTGAAAGGAGAATGAAATGAATAGGGGAGGGAATGGGATAGTTAGCTAACATCAGTTAAACAGGATCCTTATACACCAATAACCAGGGTGTTAATGTATATAAGTTCCTAAGGAATAAGCAACTCTCAAGGATAAAAATTTGGCCGGATGTTTTTAATTAAAAAAGAAGAAAGGCTAAACATTGTGGGAAATATAACTTAATACTGTAGAGCATGTATAAATTACTTTTGTTTTTGGTTGGATGGGAGCCCGGTCCCCTGGATATTCCATTAGGTAGCTGCTGATGAACTGTGAACTGGGGGAGGGGGGACTGAGCCAATCAAATCGGAATAAAGTGTGATTGGAGTTCGTGTGTTCTGGAATTGTTGAATGCACTGTTCTTAGTTGTTATATTTAAAAGCAATGTTTCTAATTGTGTCTATGGTGTTAAATAGTTCTGAATGCTGATGTATAAAAAGTAAATTCTACTACTACAAGATAATTATAAGTGGAAGAGGTTAACACCAGCCAATATTCTGTAAAGTATTTGATATATTTCTGTTATTGTTATTTCAAAATTTCGCTTTTCTACTTTCTAATATATTATATTTATGTATAATATATATTATATTTTAAGTTTTAACTATTCCAAAAAATTCTCATATTGATTAACTCCTGTACTTAACAAAGATTTATCATTTATACAAATTAAACCTATTTAGAAAACTTAAAGAATAAAAACTTATGGATATCTACAATTAATGATGCTAATAGTAATAAGAGTTTTTTTGATTAATTTTATTTATGGACGCTCTTCAACATCTCAGGTCATCGGCGTTCCATTCAAATCAGGGCGTGAAAGGGCGACTAATTTTGCTCAGAGGCCTCTCTTTCAGGCTTGATGTTCTTTTTCGTGCCGTAAATGTACGACACGGGACCCACGGCTTTACTTTTCTTTCGAAGGAAGTCATACTTAGCATTTTTACTTCCGAAAAAATCCCTCGGATCTGGCCGGGTTCGAACCTGGGTTTTTGGGTTTTGGAGGCAATTATGGTTACCACTACACCACCAAGATTGACAATGAAAGAGTAGAAATACGTTTTACTACACATCATATCAAATCTACGTAAAAGGCTTTAAGAATAAAAGAATCGGATAATAACAATTAACCATGCTAATAATAAATGAATAGGAATGAACTTTACCACATATGGAAATCAAATATACTTAGAAAGTTTTGAAATAAAAAGAAATGAACAATAATTATTAATTATGCTAATAAGAAAAGTAATAATAATATTAATAATATAAAAATAAGTATTTTAAATTTAATATACTAATATAATTACAACTATTATCGTGTTATTCATTTTTCAATTTCCCCTATGTGGAAAAATAAGTTTGAGAACAGGAAAGATGGTTACCTTTGTGATGTCTGTAATCTTCGCCTGTAAAATTCCGTCTGAATGTTGACTTCTATTTGTCCTTCTATTTAATAACGGACAGCATAACATTAAAAAAATTAATTGCATTCATTAAATTTTACTGCCTGACGTAATTATAATTTTATGAATGTTTTTTATTTTGCGCCGTACAGTAAGTTTTAAGCATTCCATCACTTAGCGAAACCAACTTGATGCCTTGCTAATTTGATAAATAAATACGTTCAAAACCGTTGTTTTTGTTTTTTTGTATATATCCCGATTGGGGTTAACCTAAAATGATATATGCCAAAATTCATAGGTAATAAAAAAGCGTGAATAATGTAGTTGTATAATTTATACGTTTGTTATATTTTTAGCCATTTCTTACCAAAATCATCAACTTAATTTTTGTTGTTGTTGTTGTTATTATTATTATTATTATTATTGATTTTAATATTTTTATTATTGTTATTCTTGTTTCTAAAATTATTTCTAGTTATACATTGATGAAAATGGTTGCATTTGTATATAACTTTATAAATAACACATTATTTAGCGTTTAAACTGTATTTACTGTGTGTCTAACACCCTAAAAAGAGACATTATAGAGGGTTCAGAAACAAAGCAATAATAAACCGTATAAAGAAATTTTAAATTGCATTCTCAATATCTTACTTTAAAATCTCTAGATACACAGGTAAAGGACATATGCCTCTTCTATCGCACTTTTTGGGGCGGTGACTGTTTTATGATCCATAACCTCACAATTTCATGTTACAGAAAGCCTAAAAAAACATAAAATTCGATCCATTGTATGTCATGCAAAGGCCACGTTCCATTGTCTTGCAATGTAGAGGGAGATATTGACACTTGCAGACGGTAGAATTATTATAACTTGAACGATCCTAAATATACGAAAATCACTCAAAAATGACATACATTTTTTATCAGCCATTAAGAACAATAGAAATTTGCACTATTAAAAGGTTTAAAGCTTGATCGTATTCCTGCAGGTGTACTGAGTTTCAAGTCATACTGTCACAAAGCAGAGCTGTTGTGAACTATTAAATTGGCATCTGTTGCAGACATTCGTCGCAAACAATGAGCAGTGGGTATGGGGCTATGGGGCTATGAGGGGGAAAGTGCGCTGAACATCCTTGAGCGTTTGTGTTCAGTTATGGAAACTGTAATGTCAATAGAAGCAGCGCTGGATGTCGGGCTAAGCAAGTGAAACCGCCACGGGTGCCCGAGGTCGTTAACGCTGGAACTTGTAAGCGGAATGTCTGGTTCGAATCCCGCCAAAACCGTCGCTTCTGACTAAGGATTTATTCCAGGTTTTCCTCAGTCTTCATATATGTAAAATGCCCGGAAGGTAACCTAAACTTAGGCCTGGAACGTTTTCTTCCTTAAAAAAAATCCTTTCCCAAAATATCATTTTCTCTCATGTATCATTAGTGTCAAGAGGTTAACACTAGCCAATTTTGGGTGAAGTATTCGATATATTCATGTTATTCTTAATTCAAAATTTCTGTTTTCTACTTGCTTATTTCTAATATATTTTCCCGCGATTTTAAGTTTGAACTATTCCAAAAAAAATTTCATACTGAGGAACTCCTGTACTTAGCACAGTTTTACCGTATTTCGAATTCAAATCTACATAGAAAACTTTAAGAATAAAAACATGTGGATAATAGCATTAATGATGTTAATAATAATGGAAAAGGAATAAATTTTACCATTTATCCAAATCAAATATACTTAGAAACTTTTAAAATAAAAATAAATAAATTATAACAATTAATGATGCTAATAATAATAATAATAATAATAATAGAATAGGAAAAGTATTACTATTATTGATATGCTAATAAACTTTCAAATATCCTCGCGTTATTTATTTATCAGTTTTCCCTAAGTGGAAAAATATGTTTGATAACAGGGAAATTGCTTACCTTTTGAAACGTCTCCAAACTTCGCTGGAAAATTCCATCTGATGTTCGCATCTATTCGTCCTTCAATTTAATAACGGACAGGAACACATAAAAATTTAATTTCATTAAGAAAATTTTATTGCCTGGCGCAATTATAATTTTATGAATGTATTTTATTTTGCGCAGTAGAACATGTCTTAAACATTGTATGATTTAGCAAAACCAACTTGGTACGTTGCTAATTTGATAAATAAAATAGTTCAAAGCTCATAATTTTTATATCCCAAAAGGGGTTTACTTAAAAACATATTTACCAAAAGTGATGGGCATTAAAATATTAGATATATAATTTGTAGGTTTCTGATATTTTTCAGCCGTTTCTTAGAACCATTATAATTATTATTATTATTATTATTATTATTATTATTATTATTATTATTATATTTCGTTTCTGATATTATTTCTATTTATATGTAAAATATTATTTAATGTTTAAATCTTTATTTAGTGTGTGTAACACCTTAAAAAGGACCTTAAGAAGCATTCATAAATAGACCAATAATAAACCCTAAAAAAAAATTTGAAATTGTATTCCCAATATTTGACTATAGAATTTGTAGATTCATAGTTGGCTACAGGGCATATACCACTTCTATCGTACTTTTTGGGGATGGGTGATAGTTTGATGATCCATAACCTTACAGTTTCATGGTACAGAAAGCCCCAAAAACAATATAAAATTCGATCCATTGTATGTCACCCAAAGACCGCGTTCTATTGTCTTAAAATTCGATCCATTGTATGTCACCTAAAGACCGCGTTCTATTGTCTTGCAATGTAGAAGTGGATATTGACTCTTGCAGATGGTGAGTTATGTGGAATTATGATAAGCAGAACGAACCCCAATATACGAGAATCGCTCAAAAAATAATGTCACACATTTTTTTCTCAGACATTAAGAAAGATAGAAACTTGCACTATTGGCGAGGCAACTGAATCCAAGAGGTGCTCCTTTGTATGTTCTGTATACTTATTTTGAATTGCGTGGTTTTTTTTTTTTTTTTTTTTTTTTTTGTTGCTACACGAAATTATTGACCTTGCATTTCATTCATTACTCACAAATGTTAGAAACGGAAATAAGGTTTCAGAAAGCATCACTTATCAAGTCAGAAATGAAGAATGGCACTTTATATTAATTCATTTATTACATTCTCAATCATTTCTACACAATTTAAAGTGTATACAGTTCTCAAATTTTACATCAGAAATTTTTTTCAAGCTCCATTCGTAAAACAGTGTTATAAGGTTAACCACTTCTTTAATAACATATATCCAGATGTGGAGGAGAATAGAGATACAGCCAGTAGTACCAACCATATGCTTTTTACAATTTTTGTTGCATCCATCATCTAAAATGTATATGAAATATATCACCGTTTTACATATCAGTTACAATACAAACTATACCGCTGTCTTTGAAGAAAACAGTTCCCATGAGCATAAAACAGACTTTTTTTTTTTTTTTTTGCTAAATTGAAAAGCTCAAAATGTAATGTTAACTACAGAACATGAAGGGCGGACAGTAAAGAAAAATGTAACAATAAATTTAATGCTCACAAAGTGCAGGAGCTATTTTTAATCGCTAGGACTTACCCTTTTGTATTTTATGTTGTAAGGACCCTCCATTGTTTCAGTTACGGAAGTACCATGATCATTAAAATCAGCCAAAATCCACATATCCGTATCAGCAGGGCAGAGGATCACCATTGCAGATAGCAGCACAATCACCCTGATTTCGAGACCCATCTGAAACAGTCATATCTCTCATTAGTCGTTCTGCGCCAGTTAATTAAAGAATTTCTTTCTCTTATAATTAATATAGTTCGTGTTAATATTTGCCGTTATTCCCTGTTTTTAAATATTGTCAATTCTTATCAAAATCAGACGAAAACATTAAGAAACTCTGAAAGTGCATGGACAAGTGGGGCAAACATGGCTATGGGTATAAAATACTTAGGAAAGGTGTTATAGAATTGTCAGATGATGAAAGGAGATGAAAAGAGTAGGGGAGAGAATAGGACTAGTTAAACAAGATCCTTATACACCAATAACCAGGGTGTTAGTGTGTATAAGGTCCTAAGTAATAAGCAACTCTCAGCAATGGAAATTTGGCCCGTTGTTTTAATTAAAAAGAATGAAGGTTAAGCATTGTGGGAAATATAACTTTATACTGTTGTGCATGTATAAATTACTTTAATGTTGTGTTTTGGTTTTGGTTTGGGTTTGATGGGAGCCGGTTCCCTGGATATTGCAGTAGATAGCCGCTGATGACTGAGGGGCTTTGGCGGGGGGGCTTTGGCGGGGGGTGGTTTAATAGATTTTGATAGGAGTTGGTAAGTTCTGGAACTGCTGAAGGCACTATTCCTAATTGTTATATTTAAAATACTTTTATTTTTATTTCTGTCTATTTCGTAAAACTCTCTATGTTTATGCAGGAGAAACAAATACTGCTAAAGGATAAATATAACTAATGTAAACAGCATGAAATAGCTCAAGAGATTAGCACCAGCCAATTTTGTGCAAAGTATTTGGTGTCTTTCTGGTTTCCTTAATTCAAAATATCGCTCTTCTACTCTCTTATTTCTAATATATTTTCCCGTACTTTTAAATTTTAACTATTTCAGAAAAGTTCTTATACTAATTAACCTCTGTACTTGGTTAAATTTTACCATATACAAATCAAAATTACATAGAAAAATTTAAGAACTTAAAGTAGTGCATTAAAGCAAATAATAATAATAATAATAATAATAATAATAATAATAATAATAATAATAATAGAGAAGGAATAAGTTTATCCACATATCCAAATAAAATCTACTTCGAAATCTTTAGGATTAAAAACATGTGTATAAAAACAGTTAATGATGCTAATAATAATTAATAGAAATAAATTTTACCACATATCACATCAAATGTACTTAGAAGCTTTAAGAATAAAAAGAAGTGGATAATAACAATTAATGATGCTAATAATAATAATAATAATGGAATAAAATAGGTTTTACAAATATTAATGTTATAATAAACCTACATCTATCCTTGTGGTTATTTATTTTTCAGTTTCCCATATGTGGAAATATAAGTTTGAGAACAGGAAAGTTGGTTACCTTTAAGATATCTTCAATCTTCGCGTGGAAAATTCCGTCTGAGGTCTGACTTCTATTTGCCCTTCTAAGTAATAACGGACCGCACAACATTAAAATAATAATAATAATAATAATAATAATAATAATAATAATAATTGCATTGATTAAATTTTAAACCTTGACGCAATTATAATTTTATGAATGTATTTTATTTTACGCAGTGCAGTATGTTTTAAACATTCCATCATTATCGAAACCGACGGAGTGCATTGCCAATTTGATAAATAAGCTCAAAACTGTTAATTTTGTTTTTCATATATATCCTGATTGGGGTTAACCTAAAGGCATATCTGCCAAAAATCGCTTAAATTTTGTAGTTGTATAATTTATAGGTTTCTGATATTTTCAACCTTTTCTTAACACCATTATTATTATTATTATTATTATTATTATTATTATTATTATTATTAATATTAATATTATTATTATTATTATTATTATTATTGTTGTTGTTGTTTCTAAAATTATTTCTAATTGTACATCGATGAAAAATGGTTGAAATTGTATACATCTTTATATGTAACATAATATTTAGTGTTTAAACCTGTATTTACTGTGTGTCTTAACACCCCAAAAGGAGACGTTAAAAAGCGTTCATAAACAAAACAATAATAAACCCTATAAAGAAATTTGAAATTGCTTTCCCAATATCTTACTCTAGAATCTCTAGATACACACTCAGCTAAATGTCATGTACCCTTTCTGTCGTATTTTTGGGTAGAGGTGATCATTTGATTGCCCATTACCTCACAATTTCATGGTACAGAAAGCGTCAAAAACATTTAAAAATTCGATCCATTGTTTGTCACCCAAAGACCACTTTCTATTGTGTTGGAATGTATAGGTGGATATTGATTCTTGCAGCCGGTATGTAGAATTAATGATAATCTCAACGATCCTCAATATACAGGGATCGTTCTAAAAATAATGCGCCATTTTTTTCTAAAAAATGGATAAAATGGATAAAAGGATAAATTCTCAAAAGGATAGAATCTTGCACTATTTACGGGTTTAAAATTTGTTCGTTCTTTTGCAAGTGTACGGAGTTTCAAATCATCTGGCAAATAGCAGAACTGCAATGAACTTAATATGGCCTCTGTTGTAGACATTCACTACAAACAATAAGGAGTGATTTAAACTTTTGGCCATCCATGAACATTTGTGTTCAGTTATGGAAACTGCAATATGAATAGGATATCGGGATAAGTAAGTGAAGGCATAAGGTAGCGCAGAAGTTGATCTTCAAACATGCTGAACCGCACGGATGAGAGCGTCACTACTCGACAATTGGAACTACAGCTCTCGGTGAGTGTTGGAAGTATGTGTGTAAATATTGAGGCCTGTTGGAATTGTAAAGTGTGTTCAAAGTGGGTGCCATGATATCTCGCAGCAGATACAAGATTCGGAAAAAAATAATTTGTTCTGAATTGTTGCGGCATATTTATGCTGAGCGGAAGGGGTTAGTCTACGATTTCGACCTGTAGAACTCAAACACCACTGTGTGGAGCTCATTTTGAAGATGATAAAATGTGGTTGATGAAGTGAAGAAATGGGTACGCACATAAGACGTGGTACCGGCAAAGAATGTATGCACTTGTTCCATTCCGGCCGTAATGGGGACTATGTGGAAAAATATGTGTAGAAGAAATATCGATTTATAATATCACAACATTTAAACTATTTTTGTGTAATATCTTGTGAGAAAAATAATATGGAACATAATTTTTGATCCACCCTTGCACAACCATTATGGAGTGGGATACTGCCCAGTGTTCATACGTTGCAATAATATTTCTGGATGTGGTTACATACGTCGCACCAGGAGGGGGTTTCTTGAATATTGTGAAGAAATTCAGGAGGTTCTATGGGTATTACGGTATATCCCACGTGTTTTTTTATATTGTTAAATGCCCAATAATACTAAAGTGTCACTGGCGGTGGACACTGATGATACAGTAGATGAAAACGGAAATTGAGAAAGGATACTTTATTTAAGGAAGTAAACGTCCTAGGCCTGAGTTTAGGGTAACTCCCTGACATTTGCCATTTATGAGGACTGATGAAAACCTGGAAAAAACCTCGGTAAGGGAGGACCGTCCTGGTGCAATTCGAAATCCAGACCCTTAATTCACGAGTCAGCACCTTACCGACGTCGGCCACCCGTGGCGGTAATCCACTTGTTAATATAAATTGGTTTAATTTGAACATTCCATTTACGAGGGACAAGTCGTAAGGCAGTTTTTTTTTCTCTCTATCGCGAACAATTGTTAACAGGAAATATCTAAGATATACGATTGAAAGTATATGGAATTTTTACACAGTTTTTCCACCATCAGACGTCTGAATACAGGCGAACTTCTTAGGAAAGAAGGAAAACATAGTGAACAGGACAACATTGGTCTATTACGGATGAGTAAAATTATACCCAACTGCTTACAGAGGGTAGCAAATCCCTCATGGGACGGGTCTCCCAAGTAATCCATGGTGTTTAGCAGCCTTCGATGAATCTCCAAGTTGATCATCGCACGGATCGTTGCCGGCGATGTGGAAGGCCCTGAATACCATGTGGCATGTGAGATGTTAACGTGAGACACCTCACTTCGAAATACTGCTTCACTTTGGGTATCAGAGCAAAGGGTATTTTTATTTATATTTATTTAATTTTTTTTCCATGAGTGCGAAACTGCATCAGTAAATTGGGTGCGGAAGCTGTGGATATAATCACCTTGGTGGCAGAAGCTGAACAAAATTGGTGGTGTAACAGTGTGGGTTAGTTGACCGGATGCTTACATAGCAACTTGAACGGACACGATGATTCACCACTCTGAATTAGAACTTTGAACTCTGGTTCAAATGACCAGGAGAGAGTGGAACGGAGTGTATTCAACACTATGATCGAGACATATTTCAATGCGATAGTTGTCCTCGTGCAAAGTACATCCGGTGCAAATGCAGATTTATTCTCACCTTGCAAACACACAAGCTTATATCTTTCATTCATTACTCTTACTTTTAATGCATGCTATTAAGTGAAAGTATTTCTCATTGGAACATAACATCTTTTTCGTACAACAACTTCATTTTGGAAAGTTAAATATAAACGAATTGTTGTAATATTTTCCCAAAATGGGTATGAACTTTCGTTTATAAAATTAAACAAAATACTGAAAATATTTTGTTTATATTTAACTTCACAGTATTTTATGACTGCTCTATAAGCTAGTAGTAATATACATAATAGTTCATCTATCAATTATGTACATTCTGAAATAATTTAACAAATCTCGAAGCAGATAAAGTGCCGCTCAAAGTATTCTTGACAAAAGGTTCCCTTAAAACTGGGGAAGAAAATAAGGGCTGAAAATAATTCAAGCTAGAAAGTAGAGTATGCATTTCAAACCGACATGATAACTATCCCACCTGTAACCTAAAGATTTTGTTGTCGCTATGGTGCATTATGAATTTATGACGCAACCACTCACCTGTTCTTACTACGATATTTGTAGCTGAAAGCGTCCCCATGGCGAGGGCAACTGAATCGAAGAGGTGCTTCTTTGTATGTTCTGTATGCTTATTTTGAATTGCGTGATGCTTTTTGTTGTTCTTCTGTGCTAAACTAAATTATTGACCTTGCATTTCATTCATTACTCATAAATGCTAGAAACGGAAATGAGAATTCAGAAAGGATCACATATGAAGTCAGAAATGAAGAATGGTGGTTCATATTATTTCATTTATTACATTCTCAATTGTTACCACAATTATTTAAACTATATACAGTCCTCGCATTCATACTCTGGAAACATTTCAAGCACAATTCGCGCCACCCTGTTAATAACTTTTACCACTGCTCTTGCAACATATTTCTTGATTCGGAAGGGAAAAGATACTACAGCGCTTACTGCCTTCCATATCTTTTTGAATACTTTTGCTGGACTAATCATCTAAAAAAATAAAAGGACAAATCATATTACAGTTTTACATATCAGTTTATAGTACGAATTATACTACTGGCTTTAACAAAACAAAGTTCCCGTGAAGGTAGATAAAAATCTATTTTGATAAACTGAAATGCTCAAAACGCAAGTTTTAACTACAAAAAGAAGAAGAAGAAAAAGGAAAAAAAAAAAAAAGAAGAAGAGCAGACCATAAGAAAAATGTAACAAGAAATTTAATGCTCACAAAGGGCATGATTTATTTTTAATCGCTAGGACTTACGCTTTTGTATTTAATGTTGTAAGGACCTTCCAATGTTTCAGCTCCATGATCATTAGCCAAAGTCGACATATCCGTATCAGCAAGGCAGAGGAGCACCATTGCAGATAGCAGCACAATCACCCAGATTTTAATATACATCTGAAACGGTCACATCTTTCATTAGTCGTTCTGTGCCAGTTAATTACAGAACGTCTTCTTTTATAATTGTGTACCGTATAATTTCAGAGATTTTTTGGAGTTAAAATTGGCGCATAATTCCTGCTTTTCAATAATGTCAATTTTATTAAAATCAGATGATAACATAAGGGAACATGGGAAATACATAGGCCAGGTAGGACAAAAATGGTTATGGTTATGTTCTTAAGTAGTTCTGTATGCTGATGCATAAAAGGTAAATACTACTACTACTACAAGATAATTATAAGTGGAAGAGGTTAACACCAGCCAACATTCTGCAAAGTATTCGATATATTTCTGTTATTGTTAATTCAAAATTTCGCTTTTGTGCTTTCCAATGTATTTTTCTGCACTTTTAGGTTTTAACTATTCCAAAAAAAAAAAAAAAATATCGTATTGATTAACTCCTGAACTTAACACTGTTTTACCATATATACGTAGTAAATCTATTTGTAAAACTTTAAGAATAAAAACATGTGGATATCAGCAATTAATGATGCTAATATTGAGAGGTTTTTTAATTGATTTTATTTATGAACGCTCTTTAACATCCCAGGTTATCAGCGTCCCATTCAACTTAGGGCGTGAAACGGCCGACAAATTTTACTCAGAGGCTTGTCTTTCAGGCTTGATGTTATTTTTCGGGCCGTAAATGTACGTCACGGGACCCACGGCTACACTTTTCTTCCGAAAAAAGCCATACTTAGAATTTTTACGCCCGAAAAAATCCATCGGTCCTGGCCGGGTTCGAACCCGCGTTCTTGGGTTTAGGAGGCAGCTATATAAACCACTATCCCCACCAGAACCACAATAATAGAGTAGAAATAAGTTTTACTACATATATCAAATGTACTTAGAAAGACTTAAGAATAAAAAATGGATAATAGCAATTAATGATACTATTAATAAATAAATAGGAATAAGTTTTAACACATATGGAAATCAAATATACTTAGAAAGTTTTAAAATAAAAAGAAATGAATAATAATAATTATGCTAATAATGGTAGTAGAAATAATAATAATAATAATAATAATAATAATAATAATAATAATTAAAATAAGTATTTTAAATTTAATATACTACTAAATTTCAACTATTGTCGTGTTATTCATTTTTCAGTTTCCCCTATGTGGAAAACTTAAGTTTGAGAACAGGAAAGATGTTTACCTTTAGATGTCCTCAATCTTCGCCTGTTAAACTGAATGTTGACTTCTATTCGTCCTTCTATTTAATAACGGACAGCATAACAATAAAAAATTAATTGCATTGATTAAATTTTACTGGCTGACACAATTATGATTTTATAAATGTTTTTCATTTTGCGCAGTACAGTATGTTTGAAACATTTCATCACTTAGCGAAATTAACGGAGTGCATAACAAATTTGATAAATAAATAACTTCAAAAGTGTTAATTTGTTTTTTGTTAATATCGCGATTGGGGTTAACCTAAAAACATATATTCCAAAAGTCATAGGTAATAAAAAGCGTGAATAATGTAGTTGTATAATTTGTAGGTTTGTTATATTTTTCGGCCCTTTCTTATCACCATTAACTTTATTATTATTATTATTATTATTATTATTATTATTATTATTATTATTATTATTAAAATAAAATTATTTGTATCATTGTTTTTATTATTGTTGTTATTCATGTTGTTTCTAAAATTATTTCTTATTGTACATTGATGAAAATGGTTGCATTTGTATACAACTTTATAAATAACACATTATTTAGTGTTTAAAGCTGTATTTACTGTGTGTCTAAAAAAGAGACGTTATAGAACGTTCATAAACCGTATAAAGAAAGTTGAAATTGTTTTTCCAATATCTTAATTTAAAATCTCTAGGTACACAGCTAAAGGACACATGCAACTTCTATCGTCCTTTTGGGGGGGAGGGGTTGTTTTGTGCTCCGTAAGGTCATAATTTCATGGTACAAAAATCCTAAAAAAACATAAAAATCGATCCAATGTGTGTCACCCAAAGGCCACGTTCTATTGTCTTGCTATGTAGAGGTGGATATTGACTCTTGCAGATGGTACGTTAAGTGGAATTATGATGGTCAGAACGATTCTCAATATACGAAAATCGCTCAAAAATAATGACGCACATTTTTTTGTTTTATTTCTCAGCCATTATAGAAAGATAGAAACTTGCACTATTTACGGGTTTAAATTTTGGTCGTTCTTCTGAAGGAGTACGGAGTTTCATGTCATTCTGGCACAAAAGCAGAGGTGTAGTGAAATGTTAAAATGGCGTCTGTTGCAGACATTCGTCACAAACAATGAGCAGTGAATGACTTTTTGGTCACGAGAGGGAAAATGCGCTGAACATCCATGAACTTTTGTGTTCAGTTATAGAAACCTCAATGTCATTAAGATCACCGCTAGATGTCGGGCTAAGCACGTGAAACCGCCAATGGTGGCCTAGGTCGTTTAGGCTGGTTCTTGAGCCTGAGGTCTTTGTTTCGAACGCCGTCAGGACCCTTCTTTCTGACTAGGAAATTTTTGCATGTTTTCTTCAGTCCTCATATATGGAAAATGCCGGGAAGGTACCCTAAAATTAGGCCAGGAACGTTTTTTTCCTTAAAAAAAATCTTTCCCAATATATCATTTTCTCTGATGTATTATTAGTGATAAGAGGTTAACACTAGCCAATTTTGTGCAATGTATTCGATATATTAATGTTTTTCTTAATTCAAAATTTCTGTTTTCTACTTATTTCCAACATATCTTCCCGTACTTTTAAGTTTGAACTATTGCAAAAAAAAATCTCATACCGATTTAACTCCTGTAGTAATACTGGAGTTTACCATATATTCAAATCAAATTTGGTTAGAAAACTTAAGAAATAAAATATGCAGATAACAGCAATTAATGAGGCTAATAATAATAATAATAATAATAATAATAATAATAATAGAATAGGAATAAGTTTTAACATATATGCAAATTAAATATACTAAGAAAATTTTAAAATAAAAATAAATGAATGATAACAATTAATGATTCTAATAATAAAATAAATAATAGTTTAGGAAAGGTATTACAATTATTAATATGCTAATAAACTTTCAACTATCCTCGCGTTATTCATTTAACAGTTTCCCCTATGTGGAAAAATAAGTTTGAGAACAGGAAAAGGGTTTACCTTTTAAAACGTCTGCAAACTTCGCGTGGAAACCTTGATCTGAATGTTCACATCTATTTGCCCTTCAATTTAATAACGGACAGGAACACATAAAAAAAGTAATAAATTGCATTCATAAAATTTTACTGCCTGACGCAATTCTAATTTTATGAATGTATGTTATTTTGCTCAGTAGAGTATGTTTTAATCATTGCATCATTTAGCAAAACCAACTTGGTGCGTTGCTAATTTGATAAATAAAATAGTTCAAAACTAATACTTTTGTTTTTCATATATATCCCCTAGGGGTTAACTTAAAAACATATTTGCCAAAAGTGACAGGCATTAAAAAAGTAGTTATATAATTTGTAACTTTCTGATATTTTTCAGCCGTTTCTTACAACCATCCCCAATTATATTATTATTATTATTATTATTATTATTATTATTATTATTATTATTATTATTATTATTACTGTAGTTGTTTTTGTTGTTGTTGTAATGCCCTTTCTGATATTATTTCTACTTGTACATTGATTAAAAATTGTATTGTATACATCTTTATATGTAACATTATTTAATGTTAAAAGCTGTTTTAAGGTGTGCCTAACACCTGAAAAAGAGACCTTA
The DNA here is from genome assembly GCA_030762175.1 of Metallyticus violacea. Taxonomy (NCBI): domain Eukaryota; kingdom Metazoa; phylum Arthropoda; class Insecta; order Mantodea; family Metallyticidae; genus Metallyticus; species Metallyticus violacea. The sequence goes on along the minus strand of CM060830.1, from coordinate 102,885,010 downwards.
ACACCTTAAAGAGCATTCATAAATGAACCAATAATAAACCCTATGAAGAAATTTGAAATTGTATTCGGAATGTTTTACCTTAGAATTTCTAGATTCACAGTTAGCTACAGGCATATGACACTTATGTCATACTTTTTTGATGGGGTAATTGTTTTATGATCCATAAACTCACAATTTCATGGTACAGAAAGCCTCAAAAACGCCATAAAATTCGATCCATTGTATGTCACCCAAAGACGACGTTCTTTGTCTTGCAATGTAGAGGTGGATATTAACTCGTACAGATGTAGCATTATGTAGAATTATGCTTTTTTTTTTTTGATTCGTTTTATTTACGGACGCTCTTTAACATCTCAGGTCATCAGCGTCCCATTCAAATCACGGCGTGAAACGGCCGACAAATTTTGCTCAGAGGCCCCTCTTTCAGGCTTGAGGTTCTTTTTCGTGCCGTAAATGTACGACACGGGACCCGCGGCTTTACTTTCCTTCCGAAGAAAGCCATACTTACGTAGGATTTTTACGCACGAAAAAATCCATCGGTCCTGGCCGGGTTCGAACCCGCGATCTTGGGTTTAGAAGTCCAGTATGGTAACCACTACACCACTGGTCGATAGGGAATCCCGCGCACTCATTGCTTGCCATGGTTCTGTGAGGTATTCTGGTGTATTCCTACTGCGGAAAAATATACGTAAGTTATTCGTTCTTTGTAACCTCTATTCCTGATCATTGTCGTTCACCAACTGAACTTCGGGGAGTGCTGAAATATGGACATTTGCTCACATATATACTATTTAACTTCATTCCAGAACACTTTTAATAGTATCTATGAGATATTAGGCTTTTGTCTTAGAGGGGAAAAAATAATATAAAGATATTACCAGTGACATCACTGGTAATATCTCATGTATCAACAATGCTTATCGCCTGTGGTACCCCAGTAATAAAATTTGGCGTTTATTACCATTAAAAATTGGCCTTAGTGAGATGTTCTCATCTGCAATATTATTTTTTCATAGATACTTTTGATCTCAAGAGAATTTCATCTATGTACTTTTTTAACTTTTAAAATATGGTAGAGGTGCCACTTTGAACTTACTTGGCCTGTCGAATTTGAGTTTCTCTCTCTCTTCTCCTTCTTTTGTTTCCCGTTAATTTAACTGGAACTTTTAATCGTTATGTATGATGGTTATTAATGGTGTAAAACTGGCTGTAACTTTATATATAAACGGAATTGGTGATGCAACAGTCTGGTTCAGTTGACCGGTTGATAACATAGCAGCCTGCAACGGTCACGATGATGCACCACTCTGAAATCAGAGCGAATATTGCAATGCGAAACTCTGGTTGTTGACCGGGTCAGTTTGGAGCGGACATGATGCACCACTGTGATCGAGAGATGTTACAATGCCATAGCTCCCCACGTGCAAAGTACACCCGGCTCAAATGGAGATTTATTCCCATCTTGAAACACACAAACTTATACCCTTCATTTATTACTGCTACTCATAATGTGTGTTATGAAGTGAAAATCGTTGTAATTGTAACTTTAAATTTTCTTGTGCAAGATAGCTCCTTGTTGCTAAGTTAAATATAAACGACAAGTTTTAATTTTTTCCCAGAACATGTATTAATTTTGATTTATAAAAGCAAACCAAAGATCGAATTTTTATGTACATAACCTAATAATGCTATATAAGATAGCAGTAACATATTTTGAAGCTCATCTATCAGTTATATATGTACAATCTGAAACAATTACACAAAAATTGCACTCTAAATATTCTTGACAAAAGATTCCCTTAAAAACTGGGAAAGAAAATAAGGCCTGAAAATAATTCGTAGTACAAAGAAGAGTGTGCTTTTAGAAACGCACGCCAACTATCCCACCTGTAACCTACAGATTTTGTTGCCGCAATGGTGCATTATGAATTTATGACGTATCACTCACCTGTTCTTACTACGATATTTGTAGCTGAAAGAGCTCCATTGGCGAGGTAACTGAATCCAAGAGGTGCTTCTTTGTATGTTCTGTATGCTTATTTTTAATTACCTGTGTTTTTTTGTTGTTTTTCAGTATTAAACGAAACTGTTGACCTTGCATTTCATTCATTACTCATAAATATTAGGAACACAGATGAAATCAGAAATGAAGAATGACACTTTATATTATTTCATTTATTACATTCTCAATTATTTCTACACAATTTAAAGTGTATAAGTGCTCAAATTTTACCTCATGAATATATTCTCATCCACATGAAAATCAGTGTTATAATTTTTACCATCGCTTTACTAACAAATACCCAGACGTGGAGGAGAATAGGTGATACAGCCAGTAGTACCAACCCTATGTATTTTAAAATGTTTATTACAGCCATCATCTGAAAAAAAGGACACATCATATTATCGTTTTACATATCAGTTATAGTACGAATTATACCGCTGGCTTTGAAGAAAACAGAGTGCCCATGAGTATAAAACAGAATCTTTTTTGCTAAACTGAAATGCGCAAAATGCAATTGTTAACCACAGAACATGAAGGGCAGACAGTAAAGAAAAATGTAACAATAAAGTTAATGCTCACAAAGTGCAGGAGTTATTTTTAATCGCTAGGACTTACCCTTTTGTATTCATTGTTGTAAGGACCCTCCAGTGTTTCAGTTACGAAAGTACCATGATCAACAGAATCAGCCAAAATCGACATATCCGTATCAGCAAGGCAGAGGAGCACCATTGCAGATAGCAGCACAATCACGCTGATTTCCATAGCCATCTTAAACAGTTATATTTCTCATTAGTCATTCCTGGCCAGTTAATTAAAGAATTTCTTTATCTTATAATTAATGTGTACTATATAGTTGCAGGAATTTTTTGTTTGTTAAAATTTTCCCATATTTCGTGCTTTTGAATAATGTCAATTTTATTAAAATCAGATGATAACATAAGGGAACTTAGTGTATTTATTTATTTATGGACGCTCTTTAACATCTCAAGTCATCAGCGTCCCATTCAAATCAGGGTGTGAAACGGCCGACAAATTTTGCTCAGAGGCCTCTCTTTCAGACTTGAGGTTCTTTATCGTGCCGTAACTGTACGTCACGTGACCCACGACTTTACTTCCTTTCCGAAGGTAGCCATACTTAGGATTTTTACCCCGAAAAAATCCATCGGTCCTGGCCGGGTTTGAACCCGCGATCCTGGGTGTAAGGGAACTTGGGAAATACATAGGCAAGGTAAGAGAAAATTGGTTATGGGTGTAAAATAATTATGACAGATGCCTGAGAAATTGTATAGAATTGTCAAATAGTGAAAGGAGAATGAAATGAATAGGGGAGGTAATGGGACTAGTTATCTAGTATTAGTTAAACAGGATTCTTATACACCAGTAACCAGGGTGTTAGTGTGTATAAGGTCCTAAGGAATAAGCAACTCTCAAGGATAGAAATTTGGCCGAATGTTTTTAATTAAAAAAGAAGAAAGGCTAAACATTGTCGGAAATATAACTTAATACTGTAGTGCATGTATAAATTAATTTTGTTTTTGGTTGGATGGGAGCCCGGTCCCCTGGATATTCCTGTAGGTAGCTGCTGATGAACTGGGAACTGGGGGAGGGGGGACTGAGCCAATCAAATCGGAATAAAGTGTGATTGGAGTTCGTGCGTTCTGGAATTGTTGAATGCACTGTTCTTAGTTGTTATATTTAAAAGCAATGTTTCTAATTGTGTCTATTGTGTTAAATAGTTCTGAATGATGATGTATAAAATGTAAATTACAAGATAATTATAAGCGGAAGAGGTTAACACCAGCCAATATTCTGTAAAGTATTTGATATATTTCTGTTATTGTTATTTCAAAATTTCGCTTTTCTACTTTCTAATATATTATATTTTTGTATAATTTATATTATATTTTAAGTTTTAACTATTCCAAAATATTCTCATATTGATTAACTCCTGTACTTAACACAGTTTTACCATATATACAAATTGAACCTATTTAGAAAACTTTAAGAATAAAAACATATGGATATCTACAATTAATGATGCTAATACTAATAGAGTTTTTTTGATTAATTTTATTTATGGACGCTCTTCAACATCTCAGGTCATCGGCGTTCCATTCAACTCATGGCGTGAAACGGCGAACAAATTTTGCTCAGAGGCCTCTCTTTCAGGCTTGATGTTCTTTTTCGTGCCGTAAATGTACGACACGGGACCCACGGCTTTACTTTTCTTTCGAAGGAAGTCATACTTAGCATTTTTACTTCCGAAAAAATCCCTCGGATCTGGCCGGGTTCGAACCTGGGTTTTTGGGTTTTGGAGGCAATTATGATTACCACTACACTAACATGATTGACAATGAAAGAGTAGAAATACGTTTTACTACACATCATATCAAATCTACGTAAAAGGCTTTAAGAATAAAAGAATCGGATAATAACAATTAACCATGCTAATAATAAATGAATAGGAATGAACTTTACCACATATGGAAATCAAATATACTTAGAAAGTTTAAAAAAAAAAGAAATGAACAATAATTATTAATTATGCTAATAAGAAAAGTAATAATAATATTAATAATATAAAAATAAGTATTTTAAATTTAATATACTAATATAATTACAACTATTATCGTGTTATTCATTTTTCAGTTTCCCCTATGTGGAAAAATAAGTTTGAGAACAGGAAAGATGGTTACCTTTGTGATGTGTGTAACCTTCGCCTGTAAAATTCCGTCTGAATGTTGACTTCTATTTGTCCTTCTATTTAATATCGGAGAGCATAACATTAAAAAAATTAATTGCATTCATTAAATTTTATTGCCTGACGTGATTATAATTTTATGAATGTTTTTTATTTTGCGCCGTACAGTAAGTTTTAAGCATTCCATCACTTAGCGAAACCAACTTGATGCCTTGCTAATTTGATAAATAAATACGTTCAAAACCGTTGTTTTTGTTTTTTTGTATATATCCCGATTGGGGTTAACCTAAAAACATATATGCCAAAATTCATAGGTAATAAAAAAGCGTGAACAATGTAGTTGTATAATTCATACGTTTGTTATATTTTTTAGCCATTTCTTACCAAAATCATCAACTTAATTTTTATTATTATTATTATTATTATTATTATTATTATTATTATTATTGATTTTAATATTTTTGTATATTTTTAATATTTTATGTCATGCAAAGGCCACGTTCCATTGTCTTGCAATGTAGAGGGGGATATTGACTCTTGCAGACGGTAGAATTATTATAATTTGAACGATCCTCAATATACGAAAATCACTCAAAAATGACATACATTTTTTCTCAGCCATTAAGATCAATAGAAAGTTGCACTATTAAAAGGTTTAAATCTTGATCGTATTCCTGCAGGTGTACTGAGTTTCAAGTCAAACTGTCACAAAGCAGAGCTGTTGTGAACTATTAAAATGGCCTCTGTTGCAGACATTCGTCGCAAACAATGAGCAGTGAATGAATTTTTGGTTATCAGGGGGAAAGTGCGCTGAACATCCTTGAGCATTTGTGTTCAGTTATGGAAACTGTAATGTCAATAGAAGCAGCGCTGGATGTCGGGCTAAGCAAGTGAAACCGCCACGGGTGCCCGAGGTCGTTAACGCTGGAACTTGTAAGCGGAATGTCTGGTTCGAATCCCGCCAAAACCGTCGCTTCTGACTAAGGATTTATTCCAGGTTTTCCTCATTCTTCATATATGTAAAATGCCCGGAAGGTAACCTAAACTTAGGCCTGGAACGTTTTCTTCCTTAAAAAAAATCCTTTCCCAAAATATCATTTTCTCTCATGTATCATTAGTGTCAAGAGGTTAACACTAGCCAATTTTGGGTGAAGTATTCGATATATTCATGTTATTCTTAATTCAAAATATCTGTTTTCTACTTGCTTATTTCTAATATATTTTCCCGCGCTTTTAAGTTTGAACTATTCCAAAAAAAATTTCATACTAAGAAACTCCTGTACTTAGAACAGTTTTACCGTATTTCGAATTCAAATCTACATAGAAAACTTTAAGAATAAAAACATGTGGATAATAGCATTAATGATGTTAATAATAACGGAAAAGGAATAAATTTTACCATTTATCCAAATCAAACATACTTAAAACTTTTAAAATAATAATAAATAAATGATAACAATTAATGATGCTAATAATAATAATAATAATAGAATAGGAAAAGTATTACTATTATTTATATGCTAATAAACTTTCAAATATCCTCGCGTTATTTATTTATCAGTTTTCCCTAAGTGGAAAAATATGTTTGATAATAGGGAAATTGCTTACCTTTTGAAACGTCTCCAAACTTCGCTGGAAAATTCCATCTGATGTTCGCATCTATTCGTCCTTCAATTTAATAACGGACAGGAACACATAAAATTTAATTTCATTCATAAAATTTTATTGCCTGGGGCAATTATAATTTTATGAATTTATTTTATTTTGCGCAGTAGAGCATGTCTTAAACATTGTATGATTTAGCAAAACCAACTTGGTGCGTTGCTAATTTGATAAATAAAATAGTTCAAAGCTCATAATTTTTATATCCCAAAAGGGGTTTACTTAAAAACATATTTACCAAAAGTGATGGGCATTAAAATATTACATATATAATTTGTAGGTTTCTGATATTTTTCAGCCGTTTCTTAGAACCATCATTAACTTTTTATTATTATTATTATTATTATTATTATTATTATTATTATTATTATATTTCGTTTCTGATATTATTTCTATTTATATGTAAAATATTATTTAATGTTTAAATCTTTATTTAGTGTGTGTAACACCTTAAAAAGGACCTTAAGAAGCATTCATAAATAGACCAATAATAAACCCTAAAAAGAAATTTGAAATTGTATTCCCAATATTTGACTATAGGGAATTTGTAGATTCATAGTTGGCTACAGGGCATATACCACTTCTATCGTACTTTTTGGGGATGGGTGATAGTTTGATGATCCATAACCTTACAGTTTCATGGTACAGAAAGCCCCAAAAACAATATAAAATTCGATCCATTGTATGTCACCCAAAGACCGCGTTCTATTGTCTTAAAATTCGATCCATTGTATGTCGCCCAAAGACTGCCTTCTATTGTCTTCCAATGTAGAGGTGGATATTGACTCTTGCAGATGGTGAGTTATGTGGAATTATGATAAGCAGAACGAACCTCAATATACGAGAATCGCTCAAAAAATAATGTCACACACTTTTTTCTCAGACATTAAGAAAGATAGAAACTTGCACTATTGGCGAGGCAACTGAATCCAAGATGTGCTCCTTTGTATGTTCTGTGTGCTTATTTTGAATTACGTGGTGGGGTTTTTTTTTTTTTTTTTTTTTTTTTGTTCTTCGTTGCTACACGAAATTATTGACCTTGCATTTCATTCATTACTCATAAATGTTAGGAACGGAGATAATATTTCAGGAAGGATCACTTATCAAGTCAGAAATGAAGAATGGCACTTTATATTAGTTCATTTATTACATTCTAAATTATTTCTACTCAATTTAAAGTGTATACAATTCTTAAATTTTACGTGAGATATTTTTTCAAGCTCCATTCGTAAAACAGTGTTATAAGGTTAACCACTTCTTTAATAACATATATCCAGATGTGGAGTAGAATAGGGATACAGCCAGTAGTACCAACCATATGCTTTTTACAATTTTTGTTGCATCCATCATCTAAAATGTACATGAAATATATCACCGTTTTACATATCAGTTACAATACAAACTATACCGCTGTCTTTGAAGAAAACAGAATTCCCATGAGTATAAAACAGACTTTTTTTTTTTTTTTTTTGCTAAATTGAAAGGCTCAAAATGCTATGTTAACTACAGAACATGAAGGGCAGACAGTAAAGAAAAATGTAACAATAAATTTAATGCTCACAAAGTGCCGGAGTTATTTTTAATCGCTATGACTTGCCCTTTTGTATTTCATGTTGTAAGGACCCTCCAATGTTTCAGTTACGGAAGCTGTATGATCATTAAAATCAGCCAAAATCCACATATCCGTATCAGCAAGGCAGAGGAGCACAATTGCAGATAGCAGCACAATCACGCTGATTTCCATAGCCATCTGAAACAGTCATATCTCTCATTAGTCATTCTGCGCCAGTTAATTAAAGAATTCCTTTCTCTTATAATTAATATAGTTGCGGGGATTTTTTCGTGTTAATATTTGCCCTTATTCCCAGTTTTTAAATATTGTCAATTCTTATTAAAATTATATGAAAACGTTAAGAAACTGGGAAAGTGCATGGACAAGGTGGGGCAAACATGGCTATGGGTATAAAACTCGTACTTAGGAAAGGTGGCATAGAATTGTCAGATGATGAAAGGAGGATGAAATGAGTAGGGGAGGGAATAATACAGTTATGTAGCATCAGTTAAACAAGATCCTTATACACCAATAACCAGGGTGTTAATGTATATAATGTCCTAAGTAATAACCAACTCTCAGCAATGGAAATTTGGCCCGTTGTTTTAATTAAAAAGAAGGAAGGTTAAGCATTGTGGGAAATATAACTTTATACTGTAGTGCATGTATAAATTACTTTAAATGTTGTGTTTTGTTTTTGGTTTGATGGGAGCCGGTTCCCTGGATATTCCAGTAGATAGCCGCTGATGACTGAGGGGCTTTGGCGGTGGGTGGTTTAATAGATTTTGATAGGAGTTGGTAAGTTCTGGAACAACTGAAGGCACTATTCCTAATTGTTATATTTAAAATACTTTTATTTTTATTTCTGTCTATTTCGTAAAACTCTCTATGTTTATACAGGAGAAACAAATACTGCTAAAGGATAAATATAACTAATGTAAACAGCGTGAAATAGCTCAAGAGATTAACACCAGCCAATTTTGTGCAAAGTATTTGGTGTCTTTCTGTTTTCTTTAATTCAAAATATCGCTCTTCTACTCTCTTATTTCTAATATATTTTCCCGCAATTTTAAATTTTAAATATTTCAGAAAAGTTTGTATACTAAATAACCTCTGTACTTAGTTAAATTTTACCACATACAAATCAAATCTACATAGAAAACTTTAAGAACGTAAAGTAGTGCATAAAAGCAAATAATAATAATAATAATAATAATAATAATAATAATAATAATAGGGAAGGAATAAGTTTATCCACATATCCAAATCAAATCTACTTGGAAATCTTTAGGATTAAAAAATGTGTGTAATAGCAATTAATTAATGATGCTAATAATAATTGAATGGGAATAAATTTTACCACATATCACATCAAAAGTACTTAGTAGTTTTAAGGATAAAAAGAAGTGGATAATAACAATTAATGATGCTAATAATAATAATAATAATAATAATAATAATAATAATAATAATAATAATAAATATAATAGAATGAAAATAAGTTTTACAAATATTAATATTATAATAAACCTACATCGTCCTTGCGTTATTTATTTTTCAGTTTCCCCTATGTGCAAAAATAAGTTTGAGAACAGGAAATTTGGTACCTTTAACATATCTTCAATCTTCGTGTGGAAAATTCCGTCTGAATGCTGACTTCTATTTGCCCTTCTATTTAATAACGGACCGCATAACATTAAAAAAAAAAAAAAAAAAAAAAGCCTTGAATAAATTTTAAAGCTTACGCAATTATAATTTTATGAATGTATTTTATTTTGCGCAGTACAGTATGTGTTAAACATTCCATCATTATCGAAACCGACGGAGTGCATTGCCAATTTGATAAATAAGCTCAAAACTGTTAATTTTGTTTTTCCTATATATCCTGATTGGGGTTAACCTAAAGGCATATATGCCAAAAAGAGCTTGAATGTTGTAGTTGTATAATTTATAGGTTTATGATATTTTTCAGCCTTTTCTTAACACCATTATTATTATTAGTATTATTATTATTATTATTATGTGGAAAAGTATGTGTAGAAGAAATATCGATTTATAATATCGCAAAATTGAAACTATTTTTGTTGAATATCTTGTGAGAAAAATAATATGGAACATTATTTTTGATCCACCCTTGTACAACCATTATGGAGTGTGATGCTGCCCAGTATTCGTACGTTGCAATAATATTTCTGGATGTGGTTACATACGTCGCACCATGGAGGGGGTTTCTTGAATATTGTGAGGAAATTCAGGAGGTTCTATGGGTGTTACGGTATATCCCACGTGTTTTTTTATATTGTTAAATGCCCAATAATACTAAAGTGTCACTGGCGGTGGACACTGATGATACAGGAGATGAAAACGGAAATTGAGAAAGGATACTTTATTTAAGGAAGTAAACGTCCTAGGCCTGAGTTTAGGATAACTCCCTGACATTTGCCATTTATGAGGACTGACGAAAACCTGGAAAAAACCTCAGTAAGGAAGGACCGTCCTGGTGCAATTCGAAATCCAGACCTTTAATTCACGAGTCAGCACCTTACCGACGTCGGCCACCCGTGGCGGTAATCCACTTGTTAATATAAATTGGTTTAATTTGAACATTCCATTTACGATGGATAAGTAGTAAGGCAGTTTTTTTTCTCTCTATCGCGAACAATTGTTAACACAAAATATCTAAGATATACGATTGAAAGTATATGGAATTTTTACACAATTTTTCCACCATCAGACGTCTGAATACAGGCGAACTTCTTAGGGAAGAAGAAAAACATAGTGAACAGGACAACATTGGTCTATTACGGCACGAGTAAAAGTTACACCCAACTGCTTACAGAGGGTAGCAAATCCTTCACAGGACGAGTCTCCAGGTAATCCATGGTGTTTAGCAGCCTTCGAGGAATCTCCAAGTTGATCATCGCACGGATCGTTCCGGCGATGTTGTATGTGAGATGTTAACGTGAGACATGTCACTTCGAAATACTGCCAAAATATCCGCTTTGTTAGCAAAATGCGTCCCAATCAAGCAAGAACTGCTTCACTTTGGATATAAGAGCCAAGGGTATTTTTATTTATATTTATTTAATTTTTTTTCCATGAGTGCAAAACTGCATCAGTAAATTGGGTGCGGAAGCTGTGGATATAATCACCTTGGTGGCAGAAGCTCAACAAAATTGATGATGTAACAGTGTGGGTCAGTTGACCGGATGCTTACATAGCAGCTTGCAACGGACACGATGATTTACCACTCTGAATTAGAACTTTGAACATCTCTTTCAAATGACCAGATCAGCGTGAAACGGAGTGTATTCACCACTATGATCGAGAGATGTTTCAATGCGATAGTTGTCCTCGTGCAAAGTACATCCGGTGCAAATGCAGATTTATTCCCACTTTGCAAACACAAAAGCTTATACCTTTCATTCATTACTGTTACTTTTAATGCGTGCTATTAAGTGACAGTATTTCTCATCGATACATAAAATTTTTTTTGTACAACAACTTCATTTTGGAAAGTTAAATGTAAACGATTTGTTGTAATATTTTCCCAAAATGGGTATGAAATGTCTTTATAAAATTAAACCAAATACTGAAAATATTTTGTTTATATTTAAATTCACAGTATTTTATGACTGCTCTATAAGCTGGTGCCAATATACATAATAGTTCATCTATCAATTATGTACATTCTGAAATAATTTAACAAATCTCGAAGCAGATAAAGTGGCGCTCAAAGTATTCTTGACAAAAGGTTCCCTTAAAACTGGGGAAGAAAATAAGGCCTGAAAATAATTCAAGCTAGAAAGTAGAGTATGCATTTTAAACCGACATGATAACTATCCCACCTGTAACCTACAGATTTTATTGTCGCTATGGTGCATTATGAATTTATGACGCAACCACTCACCTGTTCTTACTACGATATTTGTAGCTGAAAGCGTCCCAATGGCGAGGCAACTGAATCGAAGAGGTGCTTCTTTGTATGTTGTGTATGCTTATTTTTAATTGCGTGATGCTTTTTGTTGTTCTTCGGTGCTAAACTAAATTATTGACCTTGCATTTTCATTCATTACTCATAAATGCTAGAAACGGAAATGAGAATTCAGAAAGGATCACATATGAAGTCAGAAATGAAGAATGGTGGTTTATATTATTTCATTTATTACATTCTCAATTGTTACCACAATTATTTAAACTATATACAGTCCTCGCATTCATACTCTGGAAACATTTCAAGCACAATTCGCTCCACCCTGTTAATAACTTTTACCACTGCTCTTGCAAAATATTTCTTGATTCGGAAGGGAAAAGATACTACAGCGCGTACTGCCTTCCATATCTTTTTGAAAACTTTTGCTGGACTAATCATCTAAAAAAATAAAAGGACAAATCACATTACAGTTTTACATATCAGTTATAGTACGAATTATACCACTGGCTTTAAGAAAACAGAGTTCCCGTGAATGTAGATAAAAATCTATTTTGATAAACTGAAATGCTCAAAACGCAAGTGTTAACTACAAAAAGAAGAAGAAGAAAAAGGGGGAAAAAGAAGAAGAGCAGACAATCAGAAAAATGTAACAATAAATTTAATGCTCACAAAGGGCATGATTTATTTTTAATGGCCAGGACTTACGCTTTTGTATTTAATGTTGTAAGGACCTTCCAATGTTTCAGCTCCATGATCATTAGAATCAGCCAAAGTCGACATATCCGTATCAGCAAGGCAGAGGAGCACCATTGCAGATAGCAGCACAATCACCCAGATTTTAATATACATCTGAAACGGTTACATCTTTCATTAGTCGTTCTGTGCCAGTTAATTACAGAACGTCTTCTTTTATAATTGTTTACTGTATAATTTCAGAGATTTTTTGGAGTTAAAATTGGCGGATATTTCCTGCTTTTCAATAATGTCAATTTTATTAAAATCAGATGATAATATAAGGGAAAATGGGAAATACATAGGCCAGATAAGACAAAAATGGTTACGGGTGTAAAATAATTATGACAGATGCTTGAGAAATGGCATAGAATTGTGTTAGGTAGTGAAAGGAAAACGAAATGAGTAGGGGAGGTAATAGGACTAGTTATCTAGCATTAGTTAAACAGGATTCTTATACACCAATAACCAGGGTGCTAGTGTGTATGAGGTCCTAAGGAATAAGCAACTCTCAAGGATAAACATTTTAAAACTTATATTTTTTTTTATTGTGTCTATGTTGTTAAGTAGTTCTGTATGCTGATGCATAAAAGGTAAATACTCCTACTTCAAGATAATTATAGTCGGAAGAGGTTAACACCAGCCAATATTTTGTAAAGTATTCGATATATTTCTGTTATTGTTAATTCAAAATTTCGCTTTTGTGCTATCCAGTATATTTTCCTGCACTTTTACATTTTAACTATTCCAAAAAAAAAAAAAAAAAATATATATCGTATTGATTAACTCCTGAACTTAACACTGTTTTACCATATATACATAGTAAATCTATTTGTAAAACTTTAAGAATAAAAACATGTGGATATCAGCAATTTATGATGCTAATAATAACATGTTTTTTTATTGATTTTATTTATGAACACTCTTTAACATCCCAGGTTATCAGCGTCCCATTCAACTTAGGGCGGGAAACGGCCGACAAATTTTACTCAGAGGCTTGTCTTTCAGGCTTGATGTTATTTTTCGGGCCGTAAATGTACGTCACGGGACCCACGGCTACACTTTTCTTCCGAAAGAAGCCATACTTAGAATTTTTACGCCCGAAAAAATCCATCGATCCTGGCCGGGTTCGAACCCGCGTTCTTGGGTTTAGGAGGCAGGTATATAAACCACTATCCCCACCAGAACCGACAATAATAGAGTAGAAATAAGTTTTACTGCATATATCAAATGTACTTAGAAAGACTTAAGAATAAAAAATGGATAATAGCAATTAATGATACTAATAATAAATAAATAGGAATAAGTTTTAACACATATGGAAATCAAATATACTTAGAAAGATTTAAAATAAAAAGAAATGAATAATAATAATTATGCTAATAATGGTAGTAGAAATAATAATAATAATAATAATAATTAAAATAAGTATTTTACATTTAATATACTACTAAATTTCAACTATTGTCATGTTATTCATTTTTCAGTTTCCCCTATGTGGAAAACTAAGTTTGAGAACAGGAAAGATGTTTACCTTTAGATGTCCTCAATCTTCGCCTGTTAAACTGAATGTTGACTTCTATTCGTCCTTCTATTTAATAACGGACAGCATAACAATAAAAAATTTATTGCATTGATTAAATTTTACTGGTTGACGCAATTATAATTTTATAAATGTTTTTTATTTTGCGCAGTACAGTAAGTTTTAAGCATTCCATCACTTAGCGAAATTAACGGAGTGCATAACAAATTTGATAAATAAATAACTTCAAAAGTGTTAATTTGTTTTTTGTTTATATCGCGATTGGGGTTAACCTAAAAACATATATTCCAAAAGTCATAGGTAATAAAAAGCGTGAATAATGTAGTTGTATAATTTTTAGGTTTGTTATATTTTTCGGCCCTTTCTTATCACCATTAACTTTATTATTATTATTATTATTATTATTATTATTATTATTAGTATTATTATTATTATTATTATTAAAATAAAATTATTTGTATCATTGTTTTTATTATTGTTGTTATTCATGTTGTTTCTAAAATTATTTCTTATTGCACATTGATGAAAATGGTTGCATTTGTATACAACTTTATAAATAACACATTATTTAGTGTTTAAAGCTGTATTTACTGTGTGTCTAACATCCTAAACAAGAGACATTATAGAACGTTCATAAACCGTATGAAGAAAGTTAAAATTGTTTTTCCTATATTTTAATTTAAATCTCTAGGTACATAGCTAAAGGACACATGCAACTTGTATCGTCCTTTTTGAGGGGGGTTGTTTTGTGCTCCGTAACATCATAATTTCATGGTACAAAAATCCTAAAAAAACATAAAATTCGATCCAACCTGTGTCACCCAAAGGCCACTTTCCATTGTCTTGCAATGTAGAGGTGGATATTGACTCTTGCAGATGGTACGTTATGTGGAATTATGATGGTCAGAACGATCCTCAATATACGAAAATCACTCAAAAATTATGACGCACATTTTTTTTTATTTCTCAGCCATTATAGAAAGATAGAAACTTGCACTATTTACGGGTTTAAATTTTGGTCGTTCTTCTGAAGGTGTACGGAGTTTCATGTCATTCTGGCACAAAAGCATAGCTGTAGTGAAATGTTAAAATGGCGTCTGTTGCAGACATTCGTCACAAACAATGAGCAGTGAATGCATTTTTGGTCACGAGAGGGAAAATGCGCTGAACATCCATGAACTTTTGTGTTCAGTTATAGAAACCTCAATAAGATCACCGCTAGATGTCGGGCTAAGCACGTGAAATCGCCAATGGTGGCCTAGGTCGTTTAGGCTGGAACTCGTGAGCCTGAGGTCTTTGGTTCGAACGCTGTCAGGACCCTTCTTTCTGACTAGGAAATTTTTGCATGTTTTCTTCAGTCCTCATATATGGAAAATGCCGGGAAGGTACCCTAAAATTAGGCCAGGAACGTTTTTTTCCTTAAAAAAAATCTTTCCCAATATATCATTTTCTCTGATGTATTATTAGTGATAAGAGGTTAACACTAGCCAATTTTGTGCAAAGTATTCGATATATTAATGTTTTTGTTAATTCAAAATTTCTGTTTTCCACTTATTTCCAACATATCTTCCCGTACTTTTAAGTTTGATTTATTCCAAAAAAAAATCTCATACCGATTTAACTCCTGTAGTAATACTGGAGTTTACCATATATTCAAATCAAATTTGCTTAGAAAACTTAAGAAATAAAATATGCAGAATACAGCAATTAATGAGGCCAATAATAATAATAATAATAATAATAATAATAATAATAATAATAATAATAGAATAGGAATAAGTTTTAATATATATGCAAATCAAATATACATAGAAAATTTTAAAATAAAAATAATGAACGATAACAATTAATGATTCTAATAATAATAATAATAATAATAATAATAAATAGTTTACGAAATAGTTTACAATTATTAATATGCTAATAAACTTTCAACTATCCTCGCGTTGTTCATTTAACAGTTTCCCCTATGTGGAAAAATAAGTTTGAGAACAGGAAAGTGGCTTACCTTTTAAAACGTCTGCAAACTTCGCGTGGAAACCTTGATCTGAATGTTCACATCTATTTGCCCTTCAATTTAATAACGGACAGGAACACATAAAAAGTAATAAATTGCATTCATAAAATTTTACTGCCTGACGTAATTCTAATTTTATGAATGTATGTTATTTTGCTCAGTAGAGTATGTTTTAATCATTGCATCATTTAGCAAAACCAACTTGGTGCGTTGCTAATTTGATAAATAAAATAGTTCAAAGCTAATAATTTTGTTTTTCATATATATCCCCTAGGGGTTAACTTAAAAACATATTTGCCAAAAGTGACAGGCATTAAAAAAGTAGTTATATAAATTGTAGATTTCTGATATTTTTCAGCCGTTTCTTACAACCATCCCCAAATTTATTATTATTATTATTATTATTATTATTATTATTATTATTATTATTATTGTGGTTGTTTTTGTTGTTGTTGTAATGCCGTTTCTGATATTATTTCTAATTGTACATTCATTAAAAATTGTATACTACTTTATGTGTAACATTATTGAATGTTAAAAACTGCATTTAAAGTGTGCCTAACACCTGAAAAAGAGACCTTAACACCTTAAAGGGCATTCATAAATAAACCAATAATAAACCCTATGAAGAAATTTGAAATTGTATTCGGATTGTTTTACCTTAGAATTTCTAGATTCACAGTTAGCTACAGGCATATGACACTTATGTCATACTTTTTGGGTGGGGTAATTGTTTTATGATCCATAAACTCACAATTTCATGGTACAGTCAGCCTCAAAAACGCCATAAAATTCGATCCATTGTATGTCATCCAAAGACCACGTTCTTTGTCTTGCAATGTAGAGGTGGATATTGACTCCTACAGATGTAGCATTATGTAGAATTATGCTTATTTTGATTCGTTTTATTTACGGACGCTCTTTAACATCTCAGGTCATCAGCGTCACATTCAAATCAGGGCGTGAAACGGCCGACAAATTTTGCTCAGAGGCCTCTCTTTCAGGCTTGAGGTTCTTTTTCGTGCCGTAAATGTACGACACGGGACCCACGGCTTTACTTCCCTTCCGAAGGAAGCCATACTTACTTACGATTTTTACGCCCGAAAAAATCCATCGGTCCTGGCCGGGTTTTTTAACTTTCAAAATATTGTAGAGGTGCCACTTTGAACTTACTTGACCTGTCGAATTTGAGTTTCTCTCTCTCTTCTCCTTCTTTTGTTTCCCGTTAATTTAACTGGAACTTTTAATCGTTATGTATGATGGTTATTAATGGTGTAAAACTGGCTGTAACTTTATATATAAACGGAATTGGTGATGCAACAGTCTGGTTCAGTTGACCGGTTGATAACATAGCAGCCTGCAACGGTCACGATGATGCATCACTCTGAATTCAGAGCGAATATTGCAATGCGAAACTCTGGTTGTTGACCGGGTCAGTTTGGAACGGACATGATGCACCACTGTGATCGAGAGATGCCATAGCTCTCCACGGGCAAAGTACACCCGGCTCAAATGGAGATTTATTCCCATCTTGAAACACACAAACTTATATCCTTCATTTATTACTGTTACTCATAATGTGTGTTATGAAGTGAAAATCGTTGTAATTGTAACTTTAAATTTCATTGTGCAAGATAGCTTCTTGTTGCTAAGTTAAATATAAACGACAAGTTTTAAATTTTTCCCAAAACAGGTATTAATTTTGATTTATAAAAGCAAACCAAAGATATGTACATAACCTAATAATGCTATATAAGCTAGCAGTAACATATTTTGAAGCTCATCTATCAGTTATATATGTACAATCTGAAACAATTACACAAAATTCTATGCATGTAAAATTGCACTCTAAATATTCTTGACAAAAGATTCCCTTAAAAACTGGGAAAGAAAATAAGGCCTGAAAATAATTCGTAGTACAAAGAAGAGTGTGCTGTTAGAAACGCACGCCAACTATCCCACCTGTAACCTACAGATTTTGTTGCCGCAATGGTGCATTATGAATTTATGACGTATCACTCACCTGTTCTTACTACGATATTTGTAGCTGAAAGAGCTCCATTGGCGAGGTAACTGAATCCAAGAGGTGCTTCTTTGTATGTTCTGTATGCTTATTTTTAATTACCTGTGTTTTTTTGTTGTTTTTCAGTATTAAACGAAACTGTTGACCTTGCATTTCATTCATTACTGATAAATGTTAGGAACACAGATAACAATTCAGAAAGGATCACATATGAAATCAGAAATGAAGAATGGCACTTTATATTATTTCATTTATTACATTCTCAATTATTTCTACACAATTTAAAGTGTATAAGTGCTCAAATTTTACCTCATGAATATATTCTCATCCACATGAAAATCAGTGTTATAATTTTTACCATCGCTTTACTAACAAATACCCAGACGTGGAGGAGAATAGGTGATACAGCCAGTAGTACCAACCCTATGTATTTTAAAATGTTTATTACAGCCATCATCTGAAAAAAAGGACACATCATATTACCGTTTTACATATCAGTTATAGCACAAATTATACCGCTGGTTTTGAAGAAAACAGTTCCCATGAGTATAAAACAGAATCTGTTTTGCTAAACTGAAATGCGCAAAATGCAATTGTTAACCACAGAACATAAAGGGGAGACAATAAAGAAAAATGTAACAATAAATTTAATTCTCACAAAGTGCAGGAGCTATTCTTAATCGCTAGTACTTACACTTTTGTATTCATTGTTGTAAGGACCCTCCAGTGTTTCAGTTACGGAAGTACCATGATCATTAGAATCAGCCAAAATCGACATATCCGTATCAGCAAGGCAGAGAGCACCATTGCAGATAGCAGCACAATCACGCTGATTTCCATAGCCATCTGAAACAGTTATATTTCTCATTAGTCATTCTGCGCCAGTTAATTAAAGAATTTCTGTATCTTATAATTAATGTGTACTATATAGTTGCAGGAATTTTTGGTTTGTTAAAATTTTCCCATATTTCGTGCTTTTGAATAATGTCAATTTTATTAAAATCAAATGATAACATAAGGGAACTTAGTTGATTTATTTATTTATGGACGCTCATTACATCTCAGGTCATCAGCGTCCCATTCAAATCAGAGTGTGAAACGGCCGACAAATTTTGCTCAGAGGCCTCTCTTTCAGACTTGAGGTTCTTTATCGTGCCGTAACTGTACGCCACGTGACCCACGACTTTACTTCCTTTCCGAAGGTAGCCATACCTAGGATTTTTACCCCGAAAATATCCATCGGTCCTGGCCGGGTTTGAACCCGCGATCCTGGGTGTAACTGAACTTGGGAAATACATAGGCAAGGTAAGACAAAATTGGTTATGGATGTAAAATAATTATGACAGATGCTTGAGGAATGCTATGGAATTGTCAAATAGTGAAAGGAGAATGAAATGAGTAGGGGAGGGAATGGAACTAGTTAGCTAGCATCAGTAAAACAGGATTCTTATACACCAATAACCAGGGTGTTAGGGTGTATAAGGTCATAAGGAATAAGCAACTCTCAAGGATAGAAATTTGGCCGAATGTTTTTAATTAAAAAAGAAAAAAGGTTAAACATTGTGGGAAATATAACTTAATACTGTAGTGCATGTATAAATTACTTTTGTTTTTGGTTGGATGGGAGCTCGGTCCCCTGGATATTCCAGTAGGTAGCTGCTGATGAACTGGGAACTGGGGGAGGGGGGACTGAGCCAATCAAATCGGAATAAAGTGTGATTGGAGTTCGTGCGTTCTGGAATTGTTGAATGCACTGTTCTTAGTTGTTATATTTAAAAGCAATGTTTCTAATTGTGTCTGTGGTGTTAAACAGTTCTGAATGCTGATGTATAAAATGTAAATTACAAGATAATTATAAGCGGAAGAGGTTAACACCAGCCAATATTCTGTAAAGTATTTGATATATTTCTGTTATTGTTATTTCAAAATTTCGCTTTTCTACTTTCTAATATATTATATTCATGTATAATATATATTATATTTTAAGTTTTAACTATTCCAAAAAAATTCTCATATTGATTAACTCCTGTACTTAACACAGTTTTACCATATACACAAATTAAACCTATTTAGAAAACTTAAAGAATAAAAACTTATGGATATCTACAATTAATGATGCTAATAATAATCGAGTTTTTTTGATTAATTTTACGAGTATTTATGGACGCTCTTCAACATCTCAGGTCATCGGCGTTCCATTCAATTCAGGGCGTGAAACGGCTGACAAATTTTGCTCAGAGGGCTCTCTTTCAGGCTTGATGTTCTTTTTCGTGCCGTAAATGTACGATACGGGATCCACGGCTTTACTTCCCTTCCGAAGGAAGCCATACTTAGGGTTTTTACGCCCCGAAAAAAATCCAGCGGTTCTGGCCAGGCTCGAACCTGCGTTCTTGGGTTTAGGAGGCAAGTATGGTTACCACTACACCACCAAGATTGACATGAAAGAGTAGAAATACGGTTACCTACACATCATATCAAATCTACGTAAAAGGCTTTAAGAATAAAAGAATTGGATAATAGCAATTAACGATGGTAATAATAAATGAATAGGAGTGAGTTTTACCACATATGGAAATCAAATATACTTAGAAAGTTTTGAAATTTAAAGAAATGAACAATAATTATTAATTATGCTAATAAGAAAAGTAATATTAATAATAATAATATGAATAAAAATAACTATTTTAAATTTAATATACTAATATAATTACAACTATTATCGTGTTATTCATTTTTCAGTTTCCCCTATGTGGAAAAATAAGTTTGAGAACAGGAAAGATGGTTACCTTTGTGACGTGTGTAATCTTCGCCTGTAAAATTCCGTCTGAATGTTGACTTCTATTTGTCCTTCTATTTAATATCGGAGAGCATAACATTAAAAAAATTAATTGCATTCATTAAATTTTACTGCCTGACGTAATTATAATTTTATGAATGTTTTTTATTTTGCGCCGTACAGTAAGTTTTAAGCATTCCATCACTTAGCGAAACCAACTTGATGCCTTACTAATTTTATAAATAAATACGTTCAAAACCGTTGTTTTTGTTTTTTTGTATATATCCCGATTGGGGTTAACCTAAAATGATATATGCTAAAATTCATAGGTAATAAAAAAGCGTGAATAAGTAGTTGTATAATTTATACGTTTGTTATATTTTTAGCCATTTCTTAGCACAATCATCAACTTAATTTTTGTTATCATTATTATTATTATTATTATTATTATTATTATTATTATTATTATTATTGATTTTAATATTTTTATTATTATTGTTGTTGTTCTTGTTTCTAAAATTATTTCTAGTTATATATTGATGAAAATGGTTGCATTTGTATATAACTTTATAAATAACACATTATTTAGTGTTTAAAGCTGTCTTTACTGTCTAACACCCTAAAAATGACATTATAGAGGGTTCATAAACAAAGCAATAATAAACCGTATTTAGAAATTTGAAATTGCTTTCTCCCTATCTTACTTTAAAATCTCTAGATACACAGGTAAAGGACATATGCCTCTTCTATCGCACATTTTGGGGCGGTGACGGTTTTATGATCCATAACCTCACAATTTCATGTTACAGAAAGCCTAAAAAAACATAAAATTCGATCCATTGTATGTCATGCAAAGGCCACATTCCATTGTCTTGCAATGTAGACGGGGATATTGACTCTTGCAGACGGTAGAATTATTATAATTTGAACGATCCTAAATATACGAAAATCACTCAAAAATGACATACATTTTTTATCAGCCATTAAGATCAATAGAAAGTTGCACTATTAAAAGGTTTAAAGCTTGATCGTATTCCTGCAGGTGTACTGACTTTCAAGTCATACTGTCACAAAGCAGAGCTGTTGTGAACTATTAAAATGGCCTTTGTTGCAGACATTCGTCACAAACAATGAGCAGTGAATGAATTTTTCGTTATGAGGGGGAAAGTGCGCTGAACATCCTTGAGCGTTTGTGTTCAGTTATGGAAACTGTAATGTCAATAGAAGCAGCGCTGGATGTCGGGCTAAGCAAGTGAAACCGCCACGGGTGCCCGAGGTCGTTAACGCTGGAACTTTTAGCGGAATGTCTGGTTCGAATCCCACCAAAACCGTCGCTTCTGACTAAGGATTTATTCCAGGTTTTCCTCAGTCTTCATATATGTTAAATGCCCGGAAGGTACCCTAAATTTAGGCCTGGAACGTTTTCTTCCTTAAAAAAAATCCTTTCCTAAAATATAATTTTCTCTCATATATCATTAGTGTCAAGAGGTTAACACTAGCCAAATTTGGGTGAAGTATTCGATATATTCATGTTATTCTCAATTCAAAATATCTGTTTTCTACTTGCTTATTTCTAATATATTTTCCCGCGCTTTTAAGTATTCCAAAAAAAAAAAATTCATACTAAGGAACTCCTGTACTTAGCACAGTTTTACCGTATTTCGAATTCAAATCTACATAGAAAACTTTAAGAATAAAAACATATGGATAATAGCATTAATGATGTTAATAAATAAGGAAGAGGAATAAATTTTACCATATATCCAAATCAAATATTTCCCTAAGTGGAAATGTATGATAACAGGGAAATTGCTTACCTTTTGAAACGTCTCCAAACTTCGCTGGAAAATTCCATCTGATGTTCGCATCTATTCGTCCTTCAATTTAATAGCAGACAGGAACACATAAAAAGTTAATTTCATTAATAAAATTTTATTGCCTGGCGCAATTATAATTTTATGAATGTATTTTATTTTGCGCAGTAGAGCATGTCTTAAACATTGTATGATTTAGCAAAACCAACTTGGTACGTTGCTAATTTGATAAATAAAATAGTTCAAAGCTCATAATTTTTATATCCCAAAAGGGGTTTACTTAAAAACATATTTACCAAAAGTGATGGGCATTAAAATATTAGATATATAATTTGTAGGTTTCTGATATTTTTCAGCCGTTTCTGAGAACCATCATTAACTTTATTATTATTATTATTATTATTATTATTATTATTATTATTATTATTATTATTATTATTATTATTATTATTATGATTATATTTATTATTATTATATTTCGTTTCTGATATTATTTCTATTTATATGTAAAATATTATTTAATGTTTAAATCTTTATTTAGTGTGTGTAACACCTTAAAAAGGACCTTAAGAAGCATTCATAAATAGACCAATAATAAACCCTAAAAAGAAATTTGAAATTGTATTCCCAATATTTGACTATAGAATTTGTAGATTCATAGTTGGCATATACCACTTCTATCGTACTTTTTGGGGATGGGTGATTGTTTGATGATCCATAACCTTACAGTTTCATGGTTCAGAAAGCCCCAAAAACAATATAAAATTCGATCCATTGTATGTCACCCAAAGACCGCGTTCTATTGTCTTAAAATTCGATCCATTGTATGTCACCCAAAGACCGCGTTCTATTGTCTTGCAATGTAGAAGTGGATATTGACTCTTGCAGACGGTGAGTTATGTGGAATTATGATAAGCAGAACGAACCTCAATATACGAGAATCGCTCAAAAAATAATGTCACACATTTTTTTCTCAGACATTAAGAAAGATAGAAACTTGCACTATTGGCGAGGCAACTGAATCCAAGAGGTGCTCCTTTGTATGTTCTGTATACTTTTTTTTTTTTGTTCTTCATTGGTACACGAAATTATTGACCTTGCATTTCATTCATTACTCACAAATGTTAGAAACGGAAATAATGTTTGGCACTTTATATTAATTCATTTATTACATTCTCAATCATTTCTACACAATTTAAAGTGTATACAGTTCTCAAATTTTACATCAGAATTTTTTTTCAAGCTCCATTCGTAAAACAGTGTTATAAGGTTAACCACTTCTTTAATAACATATATCCAGATGTGGAGGAGAATAGGGATACAGCCAGTAGTACCAACCATATGCTTTTTACAATTTTTGTTGCATCCATCATCTAAAATGTACATGAAATATATCACCGTTTCAATGCACAAAAATCCTAAAAAAACATAAAAATCGATCCAATGTGTGTCACCCAAAGGCCACGTTCTATTGTCTTGCAATGTAGAGGTGGATATTGACTCTTGCAGATGGTACGTTAAGTGGAATTATGATGGTCAGAACGATTCTCAATATACGAAAATCGCTCAAAAATAATAACGCACATTTTTTTTTTTTTATTTCTCAGCCATTGTAGAAAGATAGAAACTTGCACTATTTACGGGTTTAAATTTTGGTCGTTCTTCTGAAGGTGTACGGAGTTTCATGTCATTCTGGCACAAAAGCAGAGCTGTAGTGAAATGTTAAAATGGCGTCTGTTGCAGACATTCGTCACAAACAATGAGCAGTGAATGCTTTTTGGTCACGAGAGGGAAAATGGGCTGAACATCCATGAGCTTTAGTGTTCAGTTATAGAAACCTCAATGTCAATAAGAGCACCGCTAGATGTCGGGCTAAGCAAGTGAAACCGCCAAGATGGCCGAGGTCGTTTAGGCTGGAACTCGTGAACCTGAGGTCTTCGGTTCGAACGCCGTCAGGACCGTTCTTTCTGACTAGAAAGTTTTTGCATGTTTTCTTCAGTCCTCATATATGGAAAATGCCGGGAAGGTATCCTAAAATTAGGCCAGGAACGTTTTTTTCCTTAAAAAAAAAACGTTTCCCAATGTATCATTTTCTCTGGTGTATTATTAGTGATAAGAGGTTAACACCAGCCAATTTTGTGCAATGTATTCGATATATTAATGTTTTTCTTAATTCAAAATTTCTGTTTTCTACTTATTTCCAACATATCTTCCCGTACTTTTAAGTTTGAACTATTCCAAAAAAAAAATCTCATACCGATTTAACTCCTGTAGTAATACTGGAGTTTACCATATATTCAAATCAAATTTGCTTACAAAACTTAAGAAATAAAACATGCAGATAATAGCAATTAATGAGGCTAATAATAATAACAATAATAATAATAATAATAATAATAGTAATAGAATAGGAATACATTTTAACATATATGCAAATCAAATATACTTAGAAAATTATAAAATAAAAATAAATGAATTATAATTAATGATTCTAATAATAATAATAATAATAATAATAATAAATAGTTTAGGAAAGGTATTACAATTATTAATATGCTAATAAACTTTCAACTATCCTCGCGTTATTCATTTAACAGTTTCCCCTATGGGGAAAAATAAGTTTGAGAACAGGAAAGTAGTTTACCTTTTAAAACGTCTGCAAACTTCGCGTGGAAACCTTGATCTGAATGTTGACATCTATTTGCCCTTCAATTTAATAACGGACAGGAACACATAAAAAAAGTAATAAATTGCATTCATAAAATTTTACTGCCTGACGCAATTCTAATTTTATGAATGTATGTTATTTTGCTCAGTAGAGTATGTTTTAATCATTGCATCATTTAGCAAAACCAACTTGGTGCGTTGCTAATTTGATAAATAAAATAGTTCAAAGCTAATAATTTTGTTTTTCATATATATCCCCTAGGGGTTAACTTAAAAACATATTTGCCAAAAGTGTCAGGCATTAAAAAAGTAGTTACATAATTTGTAGGTTTCTGATATTTTTCAGCCGTTTCTTACAACCATCACCAATTTTATTATTATTATTATTATTATTATTATTATTATTATTATTATTATTATTATTATTATTATTATTATTATTATTATTATTATTATTGTTGTTGTTGTTGTTGTTGTTGTTGTTGTTGTTGCATTGCCGTTTCTGATATTATTTCTAATTGTACATTGATTAAAAATTGTATACTACTTTATGTGTAACATTATTTAATGTTAAAAGCTGTATTTAAAGTGTGCCTAACACCTGAAAAAGAGACCTTAACACCTTAAAGGGCATTCATAAATAAACCAATAATAAACCCTATGAAGAAATTTGAAATTGTATTCGGAATGTTTTACCTTAGAATTTCAAGATTCACAGTTAGCTACAGGCATATGACACTTATGTCATACTTTTTGGGTGGGGTAATTGTTTTATGATCCATAAACTCACAATTTCATGGTACAGAAAGCCTCAAAAACGCCATAAAATTCGATCCATTGTATGTCAGCCAAAGACCACGTTTTTGTCTTGCAATGTAGAGGTGGATATTGACTCCTACAGATGTAGCATTATGTAGAATTATGCTTTTTTTTTTGATTCGTTTTATTTACGGACGCTCTTTAACATCTCATGTCATCAGCGTCCCATTCAAATCAGGGCGTGAAACGGCCGACAAATTTTTCTCAGAGGCCTCTCTTTCAGGCTTGAGGTTCTTTTTCGTGCCGTAAATTTACGACACGGGACCCACGACTTTACTTTCCGAAGAAAGCCATTACTTACGTACGATTTTTACGCCCGAAAAAATCCATCGGTCCTGGCCGAGTTTTTTAACTTTCAAAATATGGTAGAGGTGCCACTTTGAACTTACTTGACCTGTCGAATTTGAGTTTCTCTCTCTCTTCTCCTTCTTTTGTTTCCCGTTAATTTAACTGGAACTTTTAATCGTTATGTATGATGGTTATTAATGGTGTAAAACTGGCTGTAACTTTATATATAAACGGAATTGGTGATGCAACAGTCTGGTTCAGTTGACCGGTTGATAACATAGCAGCCTGCAACGGTCACGATGATGCATCACTCTGAATTCAGAGCGAATATTGCAATGCGAAACTCTGGTTGTTGACCGGGTCAGTTTGGAGCGGACATGATGCACCACTGTGATCGAGAGATGTTACAATGCCATAACTCCCCACGTGCAAAGTACACCCGGCTCAAATGGAGATTTATTCCCATCTTGAAACACACAAACTTATATCCTTCATTTATTACTGTTACTCATAATGTGTGTTATGAAATGAAAATCGTATTAATTGTAACTTTAATTTTCTTGTGCAAGATAGCTTCTTGTTGCTAAGTTAAATATACGCACGCCAACTATCCCACCTATAACCTACAGATTTTGTTGCCGCAATGGTGCATTATGAATTTATGACGTATCACTCACCTGTTCTTACTACGATATTTGTAGCTGAAAGAGCTCCATTGGCGAGGTAACTGAATCCAAGAGGTGCTTCTTTGTATGTTCTGTATGCTTATTTTTAATTACCTGTGTTTTTTTGTTGTTTTTCAGTATTAAACGAAACTGTTGACCTTGCATTTCATTCATTACTCATAAATGTTAGGAACACAGATAACAATTCAGAAAGGATCACATATGAAATCAGAAATGAAGAATGGCACTTTATATTATTTCATTTATTACATTCTCAATTATTTCTACACAATTTAAAGTGTATAAGTGCTCAAATTTTACCTCATGAATATATTCACATCCACATGAAAATCAGCGTTATAATTTTTACCATCACTTTACTAACAAATACCCAGACGTGGAGGAGAATAGGTGATACAGCCAGTAGTACCAACCCTATGTATTTTAAAATGTTTATTACAGCCATCATCTGAAAAAAAAAGGACACATCATATTACCGTTTTACATATCAGTTATAGTACAAATTATACCGCTGGTTTTGAAGAAAACAGAGTGCCCATGAGTATAAAACAGAATCTTTTTTGCTAAACTGAAATGCGCAAAATGCAATTGTTAACCACAGAACATAAAGGGCAGACAATAAAGAAAAATGTAACAATAAATTTAATGCTCACAAAGTGCAGGAGTTATTTTTAATCGCTAGGACTTACTCTTTTGTATTCATTGTTGTAAGGACCCTCCAGTGTTTCAGTTACGGAAGTACCATGATCAACAGAATCAGCCAAAATCGACATATCCGTATCAGCAAGGCAGAGGAGCACCATTGCAGATAGCAGCACAATCACGCTGATTTCCATAGCCATCTGAAACAGTTATATCTCTCATTAGTCATTCTGCGCCAGTTAATCACAGAACGTCTTCTTTTATAATTGTGTACTGTATAATTTCAGAAAATTTTTAGAGTTAAATTCACCCATTTTCCCTGCTTTTGAATAATGTCAATTTTATTAAAATCACATGATAACATAAGGGAACTTAGTTGATTTATTTATTTATTTACGGACGCTCTTTAACATCTCAGGTCATCAGCGTCCCATTCAACTCATGGAGTGAAACGGCCGACAAATTTTTCTCGGAGGCCTCTCTTTCAGACTTGAGGTTCTTTATCGTGCCGTAACTGTACGTCACGTGACCCACGACTTTACTTCCTTTCCGAAGGTAGCCATACGTAGGATTTTTACCCCGAAAATATCCATCGGTCCTGGCCGGGTTTGAACCCGCGATCCTGGGTGTAAGGGAACTTGGGAAATACATAGGCAAGGTAAGAGAAAATTGGTTATGGGTGTAAAATAATTATGACAGATGCTTGAGAAATGCTATCGAATTGTCAAATAGTGAAAGGAGAATGAAATGAATAGGGGAGGGAATGGAACTAGTTAGCTAGCATCAGTTAAACAGATCCTTATACACCAATAATCAGGGTGTTAGTTTGTATAAGGTTATAAGGAATAAGCAACTCTCAAGGATAGAAATTTGGCCGAATGTTTTTAATTAAAAAAGAAGAAAGGTTAAACATTGTGGGAAATATAACTTAATACTGTCGTGCATGTATAAATTAATTTTGTTTTTGGTTGGATGGGAGCCCGGTCCCCTGGATATTCCATTAGGTAGCTGCTGATGAACTGTGAACTGGGGGAGGGGGGACTGAGCCAATCAAATCGGAATAAAGTGTGATTGGAGTTCGTGCGTTCTGGAATTGTTGAATTCACTGTTCTTGGTTGTTATATTTAAAAGCAATGTTTCTTATTGTGTCTATGGTGTTAAATAGTTCTGAATGCTGATGTATAAAATGTAAATTACAAGATAATTATAAGCGGAAGAGGTTAACACCAGCCAATATTCTGTAAAGTATTTGATATATTTCTGTTATTGTTATTTCAAAAGTTCGCTTTTCTACTTTCTAATACATTATATTCATGTATAATATATATTATATTTTAAGTTTTAACTATTCCAAAAAAATTCTCATATTGATTAACTCCTGTACTTAACACAGTTTTACCATATATACAAATTAAACCTATTTAGAAAACTTAAAGAATAAAAACATATGGATATCTACAATTAATGATACTAATACTAATAGAGTTTTTTTGATTAATTTTAATTATGGACGCTCTTTAACAGCTCAGGTCATCACGTCCCATTCAACTCAGGGCGTGAAACGGCCGACAAATTTTGCTCAGAGGGCTCTCTTTCAGGCTTGATGTTCATTTTCGTGCCGTAAATGTACGATACGGGATCCACGGCTTTACTTTTCTTTCGAAGGAAGTCATACTTAGGATTTTTACGTCCGAAAAAATCCCTCGGATCTGGCCGGGTTCGAACCTGGGTTGTTGGGTTTTGGAGGCAATTATTGTTACCACTACACCACCAGATCGACAATAAAGAGTAGAAATACGTTTTACTACACATCATATCAAATCTACCTAAAAGGCTTTAAGAATAAAAGAATCGGATAATAGCAATTAACGATGGTAATAATAAATGAATAGGAGTGAACTTTACCACATATGGAAATCAAATATGCTTAGAAAGTTTTGAAATAAAAAGAAATGATCAATAATTATTAATTATGCTAATAAGAAGAGTAATAATATTAATAATAATATAAAAATAAGTATTTTAAATTTAATATACTAATATAATTACAACTATTATCGTGTTATTCATTTTTCAGTTTCCCCTATGTGGAAAAATAAGTTTGAGAACAGGAAAGATGGTTACCTTTATGATGTGTGTAATCTTCGCCTGTAAAATTCCGTCTGAATGTTGACTTCTATTTGTCCTTCTATTTAATAACGGACAGCATAACATTAAAAAATTTAATTGTATTCATTAAATTTTACTGCCTGACGTAATTATAATTTTATGAATGTTTTTTATTTTGTGCCGTACAGTAAGTTTTAAGCATTCCGTCACTTAGCGAAACCAACTTGATGCCTTGCTAATTTTATAAATAAATACGTTAAAAACCGTTGTTTTTTTTTTTGTATATATCCCGATTGGGGTTAACCTAAAATGATATATGCCGTTGTTGTTGTTGTTGTTATTATTATTATTATTATTATTGATTTTAATATTTTTATTATTGTTATTCTTGTTTCTAAAATTATTTCTAGATATACATTGATGAAAATGGTTGCATTTGTATATAACTTTATAAATAACACATTATTTAGCGTTTAAACTGTATTTACTGTGTGTCTAACAACCTAAAAATGACATTACAGAGCGTTCAGAAACAAAGCTATAATAAACCGTATAAAGAAATTTGAAATTGCATTCTCAATATCTTACTTCAAAATCTCTAGATACACAGGTAAAGGACATATGCCTCTTCTATCGCACTTTTTGGGGCGGTGACTGTTTTATGATCCATAACCTCACAATTTCATGTTACAGAAAGCCTAAAACAACATAAAATTCGATCCATTGTATGTCATGCAAAGGCCACGTTCCATTGTCTTGCAATGTAGAGGGGGATATTGACTCTTGACTCTTGAACGATCCTCAATATACGAAAATCACTCAAAAATGACATACATTTTTTATCAGCCATTAAGATCAATAGAAATTTGCACTATTAAAAGGTTTAAAGCTTAATCGTATTCCTGCAGGTGTACTGTATTTCAAGTCATACTGTCACAAAGCAGAGCTGTTGTGAACTATTAAAATGGCCTCTGTTGCAGACATTCGTCGCAAACAATGAGCAGTGAATGAATTTTTGGTTATGAGGGGGAAAGTGCGCTGAACATCCTTGAGCGTTTGTGTTCAGTTATGGAAACTGCAATGTCAATAGAAGCAGCGCTGGATGTCGGGCTAAGCAAGTGAAACCGCCACGGGTGCCCGAGGTCGTTAACGCTGGAACTTGTAAGCGGAATGTCTGGTTCGAATCCCACCAAAACCGTCGCTTCTAACTAAGGATTTATTCCAGGTTTTCCTCAGTCTTCATATATGTAAAATGCTCGGAAGGTACCCTAAACTAAGGCCTGGAACGTTTTCTTCCTTAAAAAAAAATCCTTTCCCAAAATATCATTTTCTCTCATGTATCATTAGTGTCAACAGGTTAACACTAGCCAATTTTGGGTGAAGTATTCGATATATTCATGTTATTCTTAATTCAAAATTTCTGTTTTCTACTTGGTTATTTCTAATATATTTTCCCGCGCTTTTAAGTTTGAACTATTCCAAAAAAAATTTCATACTAAGGAACTCCTGTACTTAGCACAGTTTTACGTATTTCGAATTCAAATCTACATAGAAAACTTTAAGAATAAAAACATGTGGATAATAGCATTAATGATGTTAATAATAATGGAAAAGAAATAAATTTTACCATTTATCCAAATCAAATATACTTAGAAACTTTTAAAATAAAAATAAATAAATGATAAAAATTAATGTTGCTAATAATAATAATAATAATAATAATAGAATAGGAAAAGTATTACTATTATTGATATGCTAATAAACTTTCAAATATCCTCGCGTTATTTATTTATCAGTTTTCCCTAAGTGGAAAAATATGTTTGATAACAGGGAAATTGCTTACCTTTTGAAACGTCTCCAAACTTCGCTGGAAAATTCCATCTGATGTTCGCATCTATTCGTCCTTCAATTTAATAACGGACAGGAACACATCAAAATTTAATTTCATTAATAAAATTTTATTGCCTGGGGCAATTATAATTTTATGAATTTATTTTATTTTGCGCAGTAGAGCATGTCTTAAACATTGTATGATTTAGCAAAACCAACTTGGTGCGTTGCTAATTTGATAAATAAAATAGTTCAAAGCTCATTCATAATTTTTATATCCCAAAAGGGGTTTACTTAAAAACATATTTACCAAAAGTGATGGGCATTAAAATATTAGATATATAATTTGTAGGTTTCTGATATTTTTCAGCCGTTTCTTAGAACCAGCATTAACTTTTTATTATTATTATTATTATTATTATTATTATTATTATTATTATTATTATTATTATTATTATTATAATTATTATTATATTTCGTTTCTGATATTATTTCTATTTATATGTAAAATATTATTTGATGTTTAAATCTTTATTTAGTGTGTGTAACGCCTTAAAAAGGACCTTAAGAAGCATTCATAGATAGACCAATAATAAACCCTAAAAAGAAATTTGAAATTGTATTCCCAATATTTGACTATAGAATTTGTAGATTCATAGTTGGCTACAGGGCATATACCACTTCTATCGTACTTTTTGGGGATGGGTGATAGTTTGATGATCCATAACCTTACAGTTTCATGGTACAGAAAGCCCCAAAAACAATATAAAATTCGATCCATTGTATGTCACCCAAAGACCGCGTTCTATTGTCTTAAAATTCGATCCATTGTATGTCACCCAAAGACCGCGTTCTATTGTCTTGCAATATAGAAGTGGATATTGACTCTTGCAGATGGTGAGTTATGTGGAATTATGATAAAATTATGATAAGCAGAACGAACCTCAATATACGAGAATCGCTCAAAAAATAATGTCACACACTTTTTTCTCAGACATTAAGAAAGATAGAAACTTGCACTATTGGCGAGGCAACTGAATCCAAGAGGTGCTCCTTTGTATGTTCTGTATACTTATTTTGAATTGCTTTTTTTTTTTTTTTTTTTTTTCCTTCATTGCTACACGAAATTATTGACCTTGCATTTCATTCATTACTCACAAATGTTAGAAACGGAAATAAGGTTTCAGAAAGGATCACTTATCAAGTCAGAAATGAAGAATGGCACTTTATATTAATTCATTTATTACATTCTCAATCATTTCTACACAATTTAATGTGTATACAGTTCTCAAATTTTACATCAGAAATTTTTTTCAAGCTCCATTCGTAAAACAGTGTTATAAGGTTAACCACTTCTTTAATAACATATATCCAGATGTGGAGGAGAATAGGGATACAGCCAGTAGTACCAACCATATGCATTTTACAATTTTTGTTGCATCCATCATCTAAAATGTACATGAAATATATCACCGTTTTACATATCAGTTACAATACAAACTATACCGCTGTCTTTGAAGAAAACAGAGTTCCCATGAGTATAAAACCGATTTTTTTTTTTTTTTGCTAAATTGAAAGGCTCAAAATGTAATGTTAACTACAGAACATGAGGGGCATACAGTAAAGAAAAATGTAACAATAAATTTAATGCTCACAAAGTGCAGGAGTTATTTTTAATCGTTAGGACTTACCCTTTTGTATTTCATGTTGTAAGGACCCTCCAATGTTTCAGTTACGGAAGTACCATGATCATTAAAATCAGCCAAAATCCACATATCCGTATCAGCAAGGCAGAGGATCACCATTGCAGATAGCAGCACAATCACCCTGATTTCGAGACCCATCTGAAACAGTCATATCTATCATTAGTCGTTCTGCGCCAGTTAATTAAAGAATTTCTTTCTCTTATAATTAATATAGTTGCGGGTAATTTTTCGTGTTAATATTTGCCGTTATTCCCTGTTTTTAAATATTGTCAATTCTTATCAAAATCAGAGGAAAACATTAAGAAACTCGAAAAGTGCATGGACAAGTGGGGCAAACATGGCTATGGGTATAAAATACTTAGGAAAGGTGTTATAGAATTGTCAGATGATAAAGCAGATGAAAAGATTAGGGGAGAGAATAGGACTAGTTAAACAAGTTCCTTATACACCAATAACCAGGGTGTTAGTGTGTATAAGGTCCTAAGTAATAAGCAACTCTCAGCAATGGAAATTTGGCCCGTTGTTTTAATTAAAAAGAAGGAAGGTTAAGCATTGTGGGAAATATAACTTTATACTGTAGTGCATGTATAAATTACTTTAATGTTGTGTTTTGGTTTTGGTTGGATGGGAGCCGGTTCCCTGGATATTCCAGTAGATAGCCGCTGTTGACTGAGGTGCTTTGGCGGGGGGTGGTTTAATAGATTTTGATAGGAGCTGGTACGTTCTGGAACTGCTGAAGGCACTATTCCTAATTGTTATATTTAAAATACTTTTATTTTTATTTCTGTCTATTTCGTAAAACTCTCTATGTTTATACAGGAGAAACAAATACTGCTAAAGGATAATTATAACTCATGTAAACAACGTGAAATAGCTCAAGAGATTAACACCAGCCAATTTTGTGCAAAGTATTTGGTGTCTTTCTGTTTTCCTTAATTCAAAATATCGCTCTTCTACTCTCTTATTTCTAATATATTTTCCCAAACTTTTAAATTGTAACTATTTCAGAAAAGTTCTTATACTAATTAACCCCTGTACTTGGTTAAATTTTGCCATATACAAATCAAAATTACATAGAAAACTTTAAGAACGTAAAGTAGTGCATTAAAGCAAATAATAATAATAATAATAATAATAATAATAATAATAATAATAGAGAAGGAATAAGTTTATCCACATATCCAAATCAAATCTACTTGGAAATCTTTAGGATTAAAAACATGTATATAAAAACAGTTAATGATGCTAATAATAATTAATAGAAATAAATTTTACCACATATCACATCAAATGTACTTAGAAGTTTTAAGAATAAAAAGAAGTGGATAATAACAATTAATGATGCTAATAATAATAATAATAATAATAATAATAGAATAAAAATAGGTTTTACAAATATTAATGTTATAATAAACCTACATCTATCCTTGTGGTTATTTATTTTTCAGTTTCCCCTATGTGGAAAAATAAGTTTGAGAACAGGAAAGTTGGTTACCTTTAAGATATCTTCAATCTTCGCGTGGAAAATTCCGTGTGAATGCTGACTTGTATTTGCCCTTCTATTTAATAACGGACCGCACAACATTAAAAAAAAAAAATAAATAAATAATAATAATAATAATAATAATAATAATAATAATAATTGCATTGATTAAATTTTAAACCTTGACGCAAAGATAATTTTATGAATCTATTTTATTTTACGCAGTGCAGTATGTTTTAAAGATTACATCATTAGCGAAACCGACGGAGTGCATTGCCAATTTTGTTTTTCGTATATATCCTGATTGGGGTTAACCTAAAGGCATATCTGCCAAATAAGCTTGAAATTTGTAGTTGTATAATTTATAGGTTTCTGATATTTTTCAGCCTTTTCTTAACACCATTATTATTATTATTATTATTATTATTATTATTATTATTAATAATAATAATATTGTTGTTTCTAAAATTATTTCTAATTGTACATCGATGAAAAATGGTTGCAATTGTATACATCTTTATATGTAACATAATATTTCGTGTTTAAACCTGTATTTACTGTGTGTCTTAACACCCCAAAAGGAGACGTTAAAAAGTGTTCATAAACAAAGCAATAATAAACCGTATAAAGAAATTTTTAATTGCTTTCCCAATATCTTACTCTAGAATCTCTAGATACACACTCAGCTTAATGTCATGTACCCTTTCTGTCGTATTTTTTGGTTAGAGGTGATCATTTGATTGCCCATTACCTCACAATTTCATGGTACAGAAAGCGTCAAAAACATTTAAAAATTCGATCCATTGTTTGTCACCGAAAGACCACGTTCTATTGTGTTGCATGGATATCGATTCTTGCAGCTGGTATGTAAAATTAATGATAATTTCAACGATCCTCAATATACGAGGATCGTTCTAAAAATAATGCGCCATTTTTTTTCTAAGCCGTTCAAAAGTTAAGAATCTTGCACTATTTACGGGTTTATAATTTGATCTTTCTTTTGCAAGTGTCGAATTTCAAATAATCTAGCAAATAGCAGAACTGCAGTGAACTGTTAATAGGGCCTCTGTTGCAGACATTCGCTACAAACAATAAGGAGTGATTTAAACTTTTAGCCATCCATGAACATTTGTGTTCAGGTATGGAAACTGCAATGTGAATAGGAGCAGAGGTGGATATCGGGGTAAGTAAGTGAAGGCATAAGGAAGGGCAGAAGTTGATCTCCAGACATGCTGAACTGCACGGATGACAGCGTCACTACTCGGCAATTGGCACCACAGCTCTAGGTCGTGTTGGAGGTATTTGTGTAAAAATTGAGGCCTGAGGGTACTGTAAAGTGTGTTCAAAGTGGGTGCCATGATATCTCTCAGCAGATACAAGATTCGGAAAAAAATTAATTGTTCTGAATTGTTGCGGCATATTTATGCTGAGCCTTCCGCTCTACGATTTCGACCTGTAGAACTCAAACACCAGTGTGTGGGGCTCATTTTGAAGATAATAAAATGTGGTTGATGAAGTGAAGAAATGGGTACGCACATTAGAAGTGATACCGCCAAAGAATGTATGCACTTGTTCCATTCTGGCCCTAATGATGACTATGTGGAAAAATATCGATTTATAATATCACAAAATCCGCACCTTACCGACGTCGGCCACCCGTGGCGGTAATCCATTTGTTAATATAAATTGGTTTCATTTGAACATTCCATTTGCGAGGGATAAGTGGTAAGGCATAGTTTTTTTTTTCTCTGTCGCGAACAATTGTTAACACGAAATATCTAAGATATACGATTGAAAGTATATGGAATTTTTACACAGTTTTTCCACCAACAGAGTTCTGAATACAGGCGAACTTCTTAGGAAAGAAGAAAAACATAGTGAACAGGACAACATTGCTACTACGGCATGAATAAAATTATACCCAACTGCTTACAGAGGGTAGCAAATCCCTCATGGGACGGGTCTCCCAGGTAATCCAATGTGTTTAGCAGCCTTCGATGAATCTCCAAGTTGATCATCGCATGGATCGTTGCCGACGATGTGGAAGGCCCTGAATACCATGTTGCATGTGAGATGTTAACGTGAGACATCTCTTCGAAATACTGCCAAAATATCCGCTTTGTTAGCAAAATGCTTTCCAATCAAGCAAGAACTGCTTCACTTTGGGTATCAGAGCAAAGGGTATTTTTATTTATATTTATTTAATTTTTTTTCCATGAGTGCGAAACTGCATCAGTAAATTGGGTGCGGAAGCTGTGGATATAATCACCTTGGTGGCAGAAGCTGAACAAAATTGGTGGTGTAACAGTGTGGGTTAGTTGACCGGATGCTTACATAGCAACTTGCAACGAACACGATGATTCACCACTCTGAATTAGAACTTTGAACTCTGGTTCAAATGACCAGGAGAGTGTGGAACGGAGTGTATTCAACACTATGATCGAGACATGTTTCAATACGATAGTTGTCCTCGTGCAAAGTACATCCGGTGCAAATGCAGATTTATTCCCACCTTGCAAACACACAAGCTTACATCTTTCATTCATTACTCTTACTTTTAATGCATGCTATTAAGTGAAAGTATTTCTCATTGGAACTTAACATCTTTTTCGTACAACAACTTCATTTTGGAAAGTTAAATATAAACGATTTGTTGTAATATTTTCCCAAAATGGGTATGAACTTTTGTTTATAAAATTAAACCAAATACTGAAAATATTTTGTTTATATTTAAATTCACAGTATTTTATGACTGCTCTATAAGCTAGTAGTAATATACATAATAGTTCATCTATCAATTATGTACATTCTGAAATAATTTAACAATTCTCGAAGCAGATAAAGTGCCGCTCAAAGTATTCTTGACAAAAGGTTCCCTTAAAACTGGGGAAGAAAATAAGGCCTGAAAATAATTCAAGCTAGAAAGTAGAGTATGCATTTTAAACCGACATGATAACTATCCCACCTGTAACCTACAGATTTTGTTGTCGCTATGGTGCATTATGAATTTATGACGCAACCACTCACCTGTTCTTACTACGATATTTGTAGCTGAAAGCGTCCCAATGGCGAGGCAACTGAATCGAAGAGGTGCTTCTTTGTATGTTCTGTATGCTTATTTTGAATTGCGTGATGCTTTTTGTTGTTCTTCTGTGCTAAACTAAATTATTGACCTTGCATTTCATTCATTACTCATAAATGCTAGAAATGGAAATGAGAATTCAGAAAGGATCACATATGAAGTCAGAAATGAAGAATGGTGGTTTATATTATTTCATTTATTACATTCTCAATTGTTACCACAATTATTTAAACTATATACAGTCCTCGCATTCATACTCTGGAAACATATCAAGCACAATTCTAGCCACCCTGTTAATAACTTTTACCACTGCTCTTGCAACATATTTCTTGATTCGCAAGGGAAAAGATACTACAGCGCGTACTGCCTTCCATATCTTTTTGAAAACTTTTGCTGGACTAATCATCTAAAAAAATAAAAGGACACATCATATTACAGTTTTACATATCAGTTATAGTACGAATTATACCACTGGCTTTAACAAAACAGAGTTCCCGTCAATGTAGATAAAAATCTATTTTGATAAACTGAAGTGCTCAAAACGCAAGTGTTAACTACAAAAAGAAGAAGAAGAAAAAGGCAAAAAAAGAAGAAGAGCAGACAATAAGAAAAATGTAACAACAAATTTAATGCTCACAAAGGGCATGATTCATTTTTAATCGCTAGAACTTACGCTTTTGTATTTAATGTTGTAAGGACCTTCCAATGTTTCAGCTCCATGATCATTAGAATCAGCCAAAGTCGACATATCCGTATCAGCAAGGCAGAGGAGCACCATTGCAGATAGCAGTACAATCACCCAGATTTTAATATACATCTGAAACGGTCACATCTTTCATTAGTCGTTCTGTGCCAGTTAATTACAGAACGTCTTCTTTTATAATTGTGTACAGTATAATTTCAGAGATTTTTTGGAGGTAAAATTGGCGCATATTTCCTGCTTTTCAATAATGTCAATTTTATTAAAATCAGATGATAACATAAGGGAAAATGGGAAATACACAGGCCAGATAAGACAAAAATGGTTACGGGTGTAAAATAATTATGACAGATGCTTGAGAAATGGCATAGAATTGTGTTAGGTAGTGAAAGGAGAACGAAATGAGTAGAGGAGGTAATAGGACTAGTTATCTAGCATTAGTTAAACAGGATTCTTATACACCAATAACCAGGGTGCTAGTGTGTATGAGGTCCTAAGGAATAAGCAACTCTCAAGGATAAACATTTTAAAACTTATATTTTTTTTTATTGTGTCTATGTTGTTAAGTAGTTCTGTATGCTGATGCATGAAAGGTAAATACTACTACTACAAGATAATTATAGTCGGAAGAGGTTAACACCAGCCAATATTTTGTAAAATATTCGATATATTTCTGTTATTGTTAATTCAAAATTTCGCTTTTGTGCTATCCAGTATATTTTCCTGCACTTTTACATTTTAACTATTCCAAAAAAAAAAAAAATATATATATATATCGTATTGATTAACTCCTGAACTTAACACTGTTTTACCATATATACAGAGTAAATCTATTTGTAAAACTTTAAGAATAAAAACATGTGGATATCAGCAATTTATGATGCTAATAATAACAGGTTTTTTTATTGATTTTATTTATGAACGCTCTTTAACATCCCAGGTTATCAGCGTCCCATTCAACTTAGGACGTGAAACGGCCGACAAATTTTACTCAGAGGCTAGTCGTTCAGGCTTGATGTTATTTTTCGGGCCGTAAATGTACGTCACGGGACCCACGGCTACACTTTTCTTCCGAAAGAAGCCATACTTAGAATTTTTACGCCCGAAAAAATCCATCGGTCCTGGCCGGGTTCGAACCCGCGTTCTTGGGTTTAGGAGGCAGGTATATAAACCACTATCCCCACCAGAACCGACAATAATAGAGTAGAAATAAGTTTTACTACATATATCAAAGTACTTAGAAAGACTTAAGAATAAAAAATGGATAATAGCAATTAATGATACTAATAATAAATAAATAGGAATAAGTTTTAACACATATGGAAATCAAATATACTTAGAAAGTTTTAAAATAAAAAGAAATGTATAATAATAATTATGCTAATAATGGTAATAGAAATAATAATAATACTAATAATAATTAAAATAAGTATTTTAAATTTAATATACTACTAAATTTCAACTATTGTCGTGTTATTCATTTTTCAGTTTCCCCTATGTGGAAAACTAAGTTTGAGAACAGGAAAGATGTTTACCTTTAGATGTCCTCAATCTTCGCCTGTTAAACTGAATGTTGACTTCTATTCGTCCTTCTATTTAATAACGGACAGCATAACAATAAAAAATTAATTGCATTGATTAAATTTTACTGGCTGACGCAATAATAATTTTATAAATGTTTTTTATTTTGCGCAGTACAGTAAGTTTTAAGCATTCCATCACTTAGCGAAATTAACGGAGTGCATAACAAATTTGATGAATAAATAACTTCAAAAGTGTTAATTTGTTTTTTGTTTATATCGCGATTGGGGTTAACCTAAAAACATATATTCCAAAAGTCATAGGTAATAAAAAGCGTGAATAATGTAGTTGTATAATTTGTAGGTTTGTTATATTTTTCGGCCCTTTCTTATCACTATTAACTTTATTATTATTATTATTATTATTATTATTATTATTAAAATAAAATTATTTGTATCATTGTTTTTATTATTGTTGTTATTCATGTTGTTTCTAAAATTATTTCTTATTGTACATTGATGAAAATGGTTGCATTTGTATACAACTTTATAAATAACACATTATTTAGTGTTTAAAGCTGTATTTACTGTGTGTCTAAAAAAGAGACATTATAGAACGTTCATAAACCGTATAAAGAAAGTTGAAATTGTTTTTCCAATATCTTAATTTAAAATCTCTAGGTACACAGCTAAAGGACACATGCAACTTCTATCGTCCTTTTGGGGGGTGGGGTTGTTTTATGATCCGTAACATCATAATTTCATGGTACAAAAATCCTAAAAAAACATAAAATTCGATCCAATGTGTGTCACCCAAAGGCCACGTTCTATTGTCTTGCAATGTAGAGGTGGATATTGACTCTTGCAGATGGTACGTTAAGTGGAATTATGATGGTCAGAACGATTCTCAATATACGAAAATCACTCAAAAATAATGACGCACATTTTTTTTTTTTTTATTTCTCAGCCATTATAGAAAGATAGAAACTTGCACTATTTACGGGTTTAAATTTTGGTCGTTCTTCTGAAGGTGTACGGAGTTTCATGTCATTCTGGCACAAAAGAAGAGCTGTAGTGAAATGTTAAAATGGCGTCTGTTGCAGACATTCGTCACAAACAATGAGCAGTGAATGCATTTTTGGTCACGAGAGGGAAAATGCGCTGAACATCCATGAACTTTTGTGTTCAGTTATAGAAACCTCAATAAGATCACCGCTAGATGTCGATCTAAGCACGTGAAATCGCCAATGGTGGCCTAGGTCGTTTAGGCTGGAACTCGTGAGCCTGAGGTCTTTGGTTCGAACGCTGTCAGGACCCTTCTTTCTGACTAGGAAATTTAGGCATGTTTTCTTCAGTCCTCATATATGGAAAATGCCGGGAAGGTACCCTAAAATTAGGCCAGGAACGTTTTTTTCCTTAAAAAAAATCTTTCCCAATATATCATTTTCTCTGATGTATTATTAGTGATAAGAGGTTAACACTAGCCAATTTTGTGCAAAGTATTGGATATATTAATGTTTTTCTTAATTCAAAATTTCTGTTTTCCACTTATTTCCAACATATCTTCCCGTACTTTTAAGTTTGATTTATTCCAAAAAAAATCTCATACCGATTTAACTCCTGTAGTAATACTGGAGTTTACCATATATTCAAATCAAATTTGCTTTGAAAACTTAAGAAATAAAATATGCAGATAACAGCAATTAATGAAGCTAATAATAATAATAATAATAATAATAATAATAATAGAATAGGAATAAGTTTTAATATATATGCAAATCAAATATACTTTGAAAATTTTAAAATAAAATTAATGAATGATAACAACTAATGATTCTAATAATAATAATAATAATAATAATAATAATAATAATAATAATAATAATAATAATAATAATAATAAATAGTTTAGGAAAGGTATTACAATTATTAATATGCTAATAAACTTTCAACTATCCTCGCGTTGTTCATTTAACAGTTTCCCCTATGTGGAAAAATAAGTTTGAGAACAGGAAAGTGGCTTACCTTTTAAAACGTCTACAAACTTCGCGTGGAAACCTTGATCTGAATGTTGACATCTATTTGCCCTTCAATTTAATAACGGACAGGAACACATAAAAAAAGTAATAAATTGCATTCATAAAATTTTACTGCCTGACGCAATTCTAATTTTATGAATGTATGTTATTTTGCTCAGTAGAGTATGTTTTAATCATTGCATCATTTACCAAAACCAACTTAGTGCGTTGCTAATTTGATACATAAAATAGTTCAAAGCTAATACTTTTGTTTTTCATATATATCCCCTAGGGGTTAACTTAAAAACATATTTGCCAAAAGTGACAGGCATTAAAAAAATAGTTATATAATTTGTAGATTTCTGATATTTTTCAGCCGTTTCTTACAACCATCCCCAAATTTATTATTATTATTATTATTATTATTATTATTATTATTATTATTATTATTATTATTATTGTGGTTGTTTTTGTTGTTGTTGTAATGCCGTTTCTGATATTATTTCTAATTGTACATTGATTAAAAATTGTATTGTATACATCTTTATATGTAACATTATTTAATGTTAAAAGCTGTATTTAAGGTGTGCCTAACACCTGAAAAAGAGACCTTAACACCTTAAAGAGCATTCATAAATGAACCAATAATAAACCCTATGAAGAAATTTGAAATTGTATTTCGAATGTTTTACCTTAGAATTTCTAGATTCACAGTTAGCTACAGGCATATGACACTTATGTCGTACTTTTTGGGTGGGGTAATTGTTTTATGATCCATAAACTCACAATTTCATGGTACAGAAAGCCTCAAAAACGCCATAAAATTCGATCCATTGTATGTCCCCCAAAGACCACGTTCTTTGTCTTGCAATGTAGAGGTGGATATTGACTCCTACAGATGTAGCATTATGTGGAATTATGCTCTTTTTTTTTTTATTCGTTTTATTTACGGACGCTCTTTAACATCTCAGGTCATCAGCGTCCCATTCAAATCAGGGCGTGAAACGGCCGACAAATTTTGCTCAGAGGCCTCTCTTTCAGGCTTGAGCTTCTTTTACATGCCGTAAATCTACGACACATAACCCATGGCTTTACTTCCCTTCCGAAGGAAGCCATACTTAGGATTTTTACGCCCGAAAAAATCCATCGATCCTGGCCAGGTTTTTTACTTTCAAAATATGGTAGAGGTGCCACTTTGAACTTACTTGACCTGTCGAATTTGAGTTTCTCTCTCTCTCTTCTCCTTTTGTTTCCCGTTAATTTAACTGGGACTTTTAATCGTTATGTATGATGGTTATTAATGGTGTAAAACTGGCTGTAACTTTATTTATATATATAAACGGAATTGGTGATGCAACAGTCTGGTTCAGTTGACCGGTTGATAACATAGCAGCCTGCAACGGTCACGATGATGCATCACTCTGAATTCAGAGCGAATATTGCAATGCGAAACTCTGGTTGTTGACCGGGTCAGTTTGGAACGGACATGATGCACCACTGTGATCGAGAGATGTTACAATGCCATAGCTCCCCACGTGCAAAGTACACCCGGCTCAAATGGAGATTTATTCCCATCTTGAAACACACTAACTTATATCCTTCATTTATTACTGCTACTCATAATGTGTGTTATGAAGTGAAAATCGTTGTAATTGTAACTTTAATTTTCTTGTGCAAGATAGCTCCTTGTTGCTAAGTTAAATATAAACGACAAGTTTTAATTTTTTCCCAAAACAGGTATTAATTTTGATTTATAAAAGCAAACCAAAGATGGAATTTTTATGTACATAACCTAATAATGCTATATAAGATAGCAGTAACATATTTTGAAGCTCATCTATCAGTTATATATGTACAATCTGAAACAATTACACAAAATTCTATGCATGTAAAATTGCACTCTAAATATTCTTGACAAAAGATTCCCTTAAAAACTGGGAAAGAAAATAAGGCCTGAAAATAATTCGTAGTACAAAGAAGAGTGTCCTTTTAGAAACGCACGCCAAATCCCACCTGTAACCTACAGATTTTGTTGCCGCAATGGTGCATTATGAATTTATGACGTATCACTCACCTGTTCTTACTACGATATTTGTAGCTGAAAGAGCTCCATTGGCGAGGTAACTGAATCCAAGAGGTGCTTCTTTGTATGTTCTGTATGCTTATTTTTAATTACCTGTGTTTTTTTGTTGTTTTTCAGTATTAAACGAAACTGTTGACCTTGCATTTCATTCATTACTGATAAATGTTAGGAACACAGATAACA
The DNA here is from genome assembly GCA_030762175.1 of Metallyticus violacea. Classification (NCBI taxonomy): domain Eukaryota; kingdom Metazoa; phylum Arthropoda; class Insecta; order Mantodea; family Metallyticidae; genus Metallyticus; species Metallyticus violacea. Next base: position 102,840,435 of record CM060830.1, on the reverse strand, counting down.
ATTCAGAAAGGATCACATATGAAATCAGAAATGAAGAATGGCACTTTATATTATTTCATTTATTACATTCTCAATTATTTCTACACAATTTAAAGTGTATAAGTGCTCAAATTTTACCTCATGAATATATTCTCATCCACATGAAAATCAGTGTTATAATTTTTACCATCGCTTTACTAACAAATACCCAGACGTGGAGGAGAATAGGTGATACAGCCAGTAGTACCAAGGCTATGTATTTTAAAATGTTTATTACAGCCATCATCTGAAAAAAGGACACATCATATTACCGTTTTACATATCAGTTATAGTACAAATTATACCGCTGGTTTTGAAGAAAACAGAGTGCCCATGAGTATAAAACAGAATCTTTTTTGCTAAACTGAAATGCGCAAAATGCAATTGTTAACCACAGAACATAAAGGGCAGACAATAAAGAAAAATGTAACAATAAATTTAATGCTCACAAAGTGCAGGAGCTATTCTTAATCGCTAGGACTTACACTTTTGTATTCATTGTTGTAAGGACCCTCCAGTGTTTCAGTTACGGAAGTACCATGATCATTATAATCAGCCAAAATCGACATATCCGTATCAGCAAGGCAGAGAGCACCATTGCAGATAGCAGCACAATCACGCTGATTTCCATAGCCATCTGAAACAGTTATATTTCTCATTAGTCATTCTGCGCCAGTTAATTAAAGAATTTCTGTATCTTATAATTAATGTGTACTATATAGTTGCAGGAATTTTTGGTTTGTTAAAATTTTCCCATATTTCGTGCTTTTGAATAATGTCAATTTTATTAAAATCAAATGATAACATAAGGGAACTTAGTTGATTTATTTATTTATGGGCGCTCATTACATCTCAGGTCATCAGCGTCCCATTCAAATCAGGGTGTGAAACGGCCGACAAATTTTGCTCAGAGGCCTCTCTTTCAGACTTGAGGTTCTTTATCGTGCCGTAACTGTACGTCACGTGACCCACGACTTTACTTCCTTTCCGAAGGTAGCCATACGTAGGATTTTTACCCCGAAAATATCCATCGGTCCTGGCCGGGTTTGAACCCGCGATCCTGGGTGTAACTGAACTTGGGAAATACATAGGCAAGGTAAGACAAAATTGGTTATGGATGTAAAATAATTATGACAGATGCTTGAGAAATGCTATGGAATTGTCAAATAGTGAAAGGAGAATGAAATGAGTAGGGGAGGGAATGGAACTAGTTAGCTAGCATCAGTAAAACAGGATTCTTATACACCAATAACCAGGGTGTTAGGGTGTATAAGGTCATAAGGAATAAGCAACTCTCAAGGATAGAAATTTGGCCGAATGTTTTTAATTAAAAAAGAAAAAAGGTTAAACATTGTGGGAAATATAACTTAATACTGTAGTGCATGTATAAATTACTTTTGTTTTTGGTTGGATGGGAGCTCGGTCCCCTGGATATTCCAGTAGGTAGCTGCTGATGAATTGGGAACTGGGGGAGGGGGGACTGAGCCAATCAAATCGGAATAAAGTGTGATTGGAGTTCGTGCGTTCTGGAATTGTTGAATGCACTGTTATTAGTTGTTATATTTAAAAGCAATGTTTCTAATTGTGTCTGTGGTGTTAAACAGTTCTGAATGCTGATGTATAAAATGTAAATTACAAGATAATTATAAGCGGAAGAGGTTAACACCAGTCAATATTCTGTAAAGTATTTGATATATTTCTGTTATTGTTATTTCAAAATTTCGCTTTTCTACTTTCTAATATATTATATTCATGTATAATATATATTATATTTTAAGTTTTAACTATTCCAAAAAAATTCTCATATTGATTAACTCCTGTACTTAACAAAGAGATATCATATACACAAATTATACCTATTTAGAAAACTTTAAGAATAAAAACATATGGATATCTACAATTAATGATGCTAATAATAATGGACTTTTTTTGATTAATTTTACGACTATTTATGGACGCTCTTCAACATCTCAGGTCATCGGCGTTCCATTCAATTCAGGGCGTGAAACGGCGGACAAATTTTGCTCAGAGGGCTCTCTTTCAGGCTTGATGTTCTTTTTCGTGCCGTAAATGTACGATACGGGATCCACGGCTTTACTTCCCTTCCGAAGGAAGCCATACTTAGGGTTTTTACGCCCCGAAAAAAATCCAGCGGTTCTGGCCAGGCTCGAACCTGCGTTCTTGGGTTTAGGAGGCAAGTATGGTTACCACTACACCACCAAGATTGACATGAAAAAGTAGAAATACGGTTTCCTACACATCATATCAAATCTACGTAAAAGGCTTTAAGAATAAAAGAATTGGATAATAGCAATTAACGATGGTAATAATAAATGAATAGGAGTGAGTTTTACCACATATGGAAATCAAATATACTTAGAAAGTTTTGAAATTTAAAGAAATGAACAATAATTATTAATTATGCTAATAAGAAAAGTAATAATAATAATATGAATAAAAATAACTATTTTAAATTTAATATACTAATATAATTACAACTATTATCGTGTTATTCATTTTTCAGTTTCCCCTATGTGGAAAAATAAGTTTGAGAACAGGAAAGATGGTTACCTTTGTGACGTGTGTAATCTTCGCCTGTAAAATTCCGTCTGAATGTTGACTTCTATTTGTCCTTCTATTTAATATCGGAGAGCATAACATTAAAAAAATTAATTGCATTCATTAAATTTTACTGCCTGACGTAATTATAATTTTATGAATGTTTTTTATTTTGCGCCGTACAGTAAGTTTTAAGCATTCCATCACTTAGCGAAACCAACTTGATGCCTTACTAATTTGATAAATAAATACGTTGAAAACCGTTGTTTTTGTTTTTTTGTATATATCCGGATTGGGGTTAACCTAAAATGATATATGCTAAAATTCATAGGTAATAAAAAAGCGTGAATAAGTAGTTGTATAATTTATACGTTTGTTATATTTTTAGCCATTTCTTAGCACAATCATGAACTTAATTTTTTTTATCATTATTATTATTATTGTTATTATTGATTTTAATATTTTTATTATTATTGTTGTTGTTCTTGTTTCTAAAATTATTTCTAGTTATATATTGATGAAAATGGTTGCATTTGTATATAACTTTATAAATAACACATTATTTAGTGTTTAAAGCTGTCTTTACTGTGTGTCTAATACCCTAAAAAGAGACATTATAGAGCATTCAGAAACAAAGCAATAATAAACCGTATTTAGAAATTTGAAATTGCTTTCTCCCTATCTTACTTTAAAATCTCTAGATACACAGGTAAAGGACATATGCCTCTTCTATCGCACATTTTGGGGCGGTGACGGTTTTATGATCCATAACCTCACAATTTCATGTTACAGAAAGCCTAAAAAAACATAAAATTCGATCCATTGTATGTCATGCAAAGGCCACATTCCATTGTCTTGCAATGTAGAGGGGGATATTGACTCTTGCAGACGGTAGAATTATTATAATTTGAACGATCCTAAATATACGAAAATCACTCAAAAATGACATACATTTTTTATCAGCCATTAAAATCAATAGAAAGTTGCACTATTAAAAGGTTTAAATCTTGATCGTATTCCTGCAGGTGTACTGAGTTTCAAGTCAAACTGTCACAAAGCAGAGCTGTTGTGAACTATTAAAATGGCCTCTGTTGCAGACATTCGTCACAAACAATGAGCAGTGAATGAATTTTTCTATATGAGGGGGAAAGTGCGCTGAACATCCTTGAGCGTTTGTGTTCAGTTATGGAAACTGTAATGTCAATAGAAGCAGCGCTGGATGTCGGGCTAAGCAAGTGAAACCGCCACGGGTGCCCGAGGTCGTTAACGCTGGAACTTTTAGCGGAATGTCTGGTTCGAATCCCACCAAAACCGTCGCTTCTGACTAAGGATTTATTCCAGGTTTTCCTCAGTCTTCATATATGTTAAATGCCCGGAAGGTACCCTAAATTTAGGCCTGGAACGTTTTCTTCCTTAAAAAAAATCCTTTCCTAAAATATAATTTTCTCTCATGTATCATTAGTGTCAAGAGGTTAACACTAGCCAATTTTGGGTGAAGTATTCGATAAATTCATGTTATTCCCAATTCAAAATTTCTGTTTTCTACTTGCTTATTATAATATATTTTCCCGCGCTTTTAAATTTGAACTATTCCGAAAAAAATTTCATACTAAGGAACTCCTGTACTTAGCACAGTTTTACCGTATTTCGAATTCAAATCTACATAGAAAACTTTAAGAATAAAAATATGTGGATAATAGCATTAATGATGTTAATAATAATGGAAAAGGAATAAATTTTACCATATATCCAAATCAAATATACTTAGAAACTTTTAAAATAAAAATAAATAAATGATAACAATGATGCTAATAATAACAATAATAATAATAATAATAATAATAATAATAATAGAATAGGAAAAGTATTACTATTATTGATATGCTAATAAACTTTCAAATATCCTCGCGTTAATTATTTATCAGTTTTCCCTAAGTGGAAAAATATGTTTGAAAACAGGGAAATTGCTTACCTTTTGAAACGTCTCCAAACTTCGCTGGAAAATTCCATCTGATGTTCGCATCTATTCGTCCTTCAATTTAATAATGGATAGGAACACATAAAAATTTAATTTCATTAATAATATTTTATTGCCTGCCGCAATTATAATTTTATGAATGTATTTTATTTTGCGCACTAGAGCATGTCTTAAACATTGTATGATTTAGCAAAACCAACTCTGTGCGTTGTTAATTAAATAAATACAGTAGTTCAAATCTCATAATTTTTATATCCCAAAAGTGGTTTACTTAAAAACATATTTACCAAAAGTGATGGGCATTAAAGTATTAGATATATAATTTGTAGGTTTCCGATATTTTTCAGCCGTTTCTTAGAACCATCATTAACTTTATTATTTTTATTATTATTATTATTATTATTATTATTATTATTATCATTATTATTATTATTATTATTATTATTATTATTATTATATTCCGTTTCTGATATTATTTCTACTTATATGTAAAATATTATTTAATGTTTAAATCTTTATTTAGTGTGTGTAACACCTTAAAAAGGACCTTAAGAAGCATTCATAAATAGACCAATAATAAACCCTAAAAAGAAATTTGAAATTGTATTCCCAATATTTGACTATAGAATTTGTAGATTCATAGTTGGCTACAGGGCATATACCACTTCTATCGTACTTTTTGGGGATAGGTGATAGTTTGATGATCCATAACCTTACAGTTTCATGGTGCAGAAAGCCCCAAAAACAATATAAAATTCGATCCATTGTATGTCACCCAAAGACCGCGTTCAATTGTCTTAAAATTCGATCCATTGATGTCACCCAAAGGCCGCGTTCTATTGTCTTGCAATGTAGAAGTGGATATTGACTCTTGCAGACGGTGAGTTATGTGGAATTATGATAATAAGCAGAACGAACCTCAATATACGAGAATCGCTCAAAAAATAATGTCACACATTTTTTTCTCAGACATTAAGAAAGATAGAAACTTGCACTATTGGCGAGGCAACTGAATCCAATAGGTGCTCCTTTGTATGTTCTGTATACTTATTTTGAATTGCGTGTTTTTTTTTTTGTTTTTTTTGTTCTTCATTGCTACACGAAATTATTGACCTTGCATTTCATTCATTACTCACAAATGTTAGAAACGGAAATAAGGTTTCAGAAAGGATCACTTATCAAGTCAGAAATGAAGAATGGCACTTTATATTAATTCATTTATTACATTCTCAATCATTTTTACACAATTTAATGTGTATACAGTTCTCAAATTTTACATCAGAAATTTTTTTCAAGCTCCATTCGTAAAACAGTGTTATAAGGTTAACCACTTCTTTAATAACATATATCCAGATGTGGAGGAGAATAGGGATACAGCCAGTAGTACCAACCATATGCTTTTTACAATTTTTGTTGCATCCATCATCTAAAATGTACATGAAATATATCACCGTTTTACATATCAGTTACAATACAAACTATACCGCTGTCTTTGAAGAAAACAGAGTTCCCATGAGTATAAAACAGATTTTTTTTTTTTTTTTTTTTTTTGCTAAATTGAAAGGCTCAAAATGTAATGTTAACTACAGAACATAAAGGGCAGACAGTAAAGAAAAATGTAACAATAAATTTAATGCTCACAAAGTGCAGGAGCTATTTTTAATCGCTAGGACTTACCCTTTTGTATTTCATGTTGTAAGGACCCTCCAATATTTCAGTTACGGAAGCTGTGTGCTCATTAAAATCAACCAAAATCGACATATCCGTATCAGCAAGGCAGAGGAGCACAATTGCAGATAGGAGCACAATCACGCTGATTTCCATAGCCATCTGAAACAGGCATATCTCTCATTAGTCATTCTGCGCCAGTTAATTAAAGAATTTCTTTCTCTTATAATTAATATAGTTGCGGGGATTTTTTCGTGTTAATATTTGCCCTTATTCCCTGTTTTTAAATATTGTCAATTCTTATCAAAATTATATGAAAACATTAAGAAACTGGGAAAGTGCATGAACAAGGTGGGGCAAACATGGCTATGGGTATAAAACTCGTACTTAGGAAAGGTGGCATAGAATTGTCAGATGATGAAAGGAGGATGAAATGAGTAGGGAAGGGAATAAGACAGTTATGTAGCATCAGTTAAACAAGATCCTTATACACCAATAACCAGGGTGTTAATGTATATAATGTCCTAAGTAATAAGCAACTCTCAGCAATGGAAATTTGGCCCGTTGTTTTAATTAAAAAGAAGGAAGGTTAAGCATTGTGGGAAATATAACTTTATACTGTTGTGCATGTATAAATTACTTTAAAGGTTGTGTTTTGTTTTTGGTTTGATGGGAGCCGGTTCCCTGGATATTCCAGTAGATAGCCGCTGATGACTGAGGGGCTTTGGCGGGGGGTGCTTTAATAGATTTTGATAGGAGTTGGTAAGTTCTGGAACTGCTGAAGGCACTATTCCTAATTGTTATATTTAAAATACTTTTATTTTTATTTCTGTCTATTTCGTAAAACTCTCTATGTTTATGCAGGAGAAACAAATACTGCTAAAGGATAAATATAACTAAGGTAAACAGCATGAAATAGCTCAAGAGATTAGCACCAGCCAATTTTGTGCAAAGTATTTGGTGTCTTTCTGTTTTCCTTAATTCAAAATATCGCTCTTCTACTCTCTTATTTCTAATATATTTTCCCGTACTTTTAAATTTTAACTATTTCAGAAAAGTTCTTATACTAATTAACCTCTGTACTTGGTTAAATTTTGCATATACAAATCAAAATTACATAGAAAAATTTAAGAACTTAAAGTAGTGCATTAAAGCAAATAATAATAATAATAATAATAATAATAATAATAATAATAATAATAGAGAAGGAATAAGTTTATGCACATATCCAAATAAAATCTACTTCGAAATCTTTAGGATTAAAAACATGTATATAAAAACAGTTAATGATGCTAATAATAATTAATAGAAATAAATTTTACCACATATCACATCAAATGTACTTAGAAGTTTTAAGAATAAAAAGAAGTGGATAATAACAATTAATGATGCTAATAATAATAATAATAATAGAATAAAATAGGTTTTACAAATATTAATGTTATAATAAACCTACATCTATCCTTCTGCTTATTTATTTTTCAGTTTCCCCTATGTGGAAAAATAAGTTTGAGAACAGGAAAGTTGGTTACCTTTAAGATATCTTCAATCTTCGCGTGGAAAATTCCCTCTGAATGCTGACTTCTATTTGCCCTACTATTTAATAACGGACCGCACAATATAAAAATAATAATAATAATAATAATAATAATTGCATTGATTAAATTTAAACCTTGACGCAATTATAATTTTATGAATGTATTTTATTTTACGCAGTGCAGTATGTTTTAAACATTCCATCATTATCGAAACCGACGGAGTGCATTGCCAATTTGATAAATAAGCTCAAAACTGTTAATTTTGTTTTTCGTATATATCCTGATTGGGGTTAACCTAAAGGCATATCTGCCAAATAAGCTTAAATGTTGTAGTTGTATAATTTATAGGTTTCTGATATTTTTCAGCCTTTCCTTAACACCATTTTATTATTATTATTATTATTATTATTATTATTATTATTATTATTATTATTATTATTATTATTATTATTATTATTGTTGTTGTTTTTTATAAAATTATTTCTAATTGTATATGGATGAAAAATGGTTGCAATTGTATACATCTTTATATGTAACATAATATTTCGTGTTTAAACCTGTATTTACTGTGTGTCTAACACCCTGAAAAGAGACGTTAAAAAGCGTTCATGAACAAAACAATAATAAACCCTATAAACAAATTTGAAATTGCTTTCCCAATATCTTACTCTAGAATCTCTAGATACACAGTTAGCTAAAGGTCATGTACCCTTTCTGGTGTAATTTTTGGTTAGAGGTGATCATTTGATTGCCCACTACCTCACAATTTCATGGTACAGAAACGGTCAAAAACATCTTAAAAATTCGATCCATTGTTTGTCACCCAAAGACCACGTTCTATTGTGTTGCATGGATATTGATTCTTGCATCTGGTATGTAGAATTAATGATAATCTCAACGATCCTCAATATACGAGGATCGTTCAAAAAATAATTCGCCGATTTTTTTTTCTAAGGCGTTCAAAAAGATAGAATCTTGCACTATTTACGGGTTTAAAATTTCATCATTCTTTTGCAAGTGTACGGAGTTTCACATCATCTGGCAAATAGCAGAACTGCAGTGAACTTAATAGGGCCTCTGTTGCAGACATTCGTTACAAACAATAAGGAGTGATTTAAACTTTTGGCCATCCATGAACATTTGTGTTCAGTTATGGAAACTGCAATGTGAATAGGATATCGGCGTAAGTAAGTGAAGGCATAAGGAAGCGCAGAAGTTGATCTCTAGACATGTGAACCGCACGGGTGAGAGCGTCACTACTCGGTAATTGGCACTACAGCTCTCGGTCAGTGTTGGAGGTATGTGTGTAAATATTGAGGCCTGAGGGTACTGTAAAGTGTGTTCAAAGTGGGTGCCATGATATCTCGCAGCAGATACAAGATTCGGAAAAAAATAATTTGTTCTGAATTGTTGCGGCATATTGATGCTGAGCGGAAGGGGTTAGTCTACGATTTCGACCTGTAGAACTCAAACACCACTGTGGGGGGCTCATTTTGAAGATGATAAAATGTGGTTGATGAAGTGAAGAAATGGGTACGCATATAAGACGTGATACCGCCAAAGAATGTATGCACTTGTTCCATTCCGGCCGTAATGAGGACTTTGTGTAGAAGAAATATCGATTTATAATATCATAACATTTAAACTATTTTTGTTGAATATCTTGTGAGAAACATAATATGGAACATTATTTTTGATCCACCCTTGCACAACCATTATGGAGTGTGATGCTGCCCAGTGTTCGTACGTTGCAATAATATTTCTGGATGTGGTTACATACGTCGCACCATGGAGGGGTTTTCTTGAATATTGTGAAGAAATTCAAGAGGTTCTATGGGTGTGTAATAGTTACGGTATATCCCGCGTGTTTTTTTATATTGTTAAATGCCCAATAATACTAAAGTGTCACTGGCAGTGGACACTGATGATACAGGAGATGAAAACGGAAATTGAGAAAGGATACTTTTTTTAAGGAAGTAAACGTCCTAGGCCTGAGTTTAGGGTAACTCCTTGACATTTGCCATTTATGAGGACTGACGAAAACCTGGGAAAAACCTCAGTAAGGGAGGACCGTCCTGGTGCAATTCGAAATCCAGACCTTTAATTCACGAGTCAGCACCTTACCGACGTCGGCCACCCGTGGCGGTAATCCACTTGTTAATATAAATTGGTTTAATTTGAACATTCCATTTACGATGGATAAGTAGTAAGGCTTTTTCACTTTATCGCGAACAATAGTTAACACGAAATATCTAAGATATACGATTGAAAGTATATGGAATTTTTACACAGTTTTTCCACCTCAGACGTCTGAATACAGGCGAACTTCGTAGGAAAGAAGAAAAACATAGTGAACAGGACAACATTGGTCTATTACGGCACGAGTAAAAGTTACACCCAACTACTTACAGAGGGTAGCAAATCCTTCACAGGACGGGTCTCCAGGTAATCCATTGTGTTTAGCAGCCATCGATGAATCTCCAAGTTGATCATCGCACGGATCGTTGCCGGCGATGTGGAAGGCCCTGAATACCATGTGGCATGTGAGATGTTAACGTGAGACACCTCACTTCGAAATACTGCTTCGCTTTGGGTATCAGAGCAAAGGGTATTTTTCTTATATTTATTTAATTTTCTTTCCATGAGTGCGAAACTGCATTAGTAAATTGGGTGCGGAAGCTGTGGATATAATCACCTTGGTGGCAGAAGCTGAACAAAATTGGTGGTGTAACAGTGTGGGTCAGTTGACCGGATGCTTACATAGCAACTTGCAACGGACACGATGATTCATCACTCTGAATTAGAACTTTGAACATCTCTTTCAAATGACCAGGTGAGCGTGGAACGGAGTGTATTCAACACTATGATCGAGACATGTTTCAATGCGATAGTTGTCCTCGTGCAAAGTACATCCGGTGCAAATGCAGATTTATTCCCACCTTGCAAACACACAAGCTTATACCTTTCATTCATTACTGTTACTTTTAATGCATGCTATTAAGTGAAAGTATTTCTCATTGATACATAACATCTTTTTTTGTACAACAACTTCATTTTGGAAAGTTAAATATAAACGATTTGTTGTAATATTTTCCCAAAATGGATATGAACTTTCGTTTATAAAAGTAAACTAAATACTGAAAATATTTTGTTTACATTTAACTTCACAGTATTTTATGACTGCTCTAAGCTAGTAGTAATATACATAATAGTTCATCTATCAATTATATACATTCTGAAATAATTTAACAAATCTCGAAGCAGATAAAGCGCCGCTCAAAGTATTCTTGACAAAAGGTTCCCTTAAAACTGGGGAAGAAAATAAGGCCTGAAAATATTTCAAGCTAGAAAGTAGAGTATGCATTTTAACCGACATGATAACTATCGCACCTGTAACCTTCAGATTTTGTTGTCGCTATGGTGCATTATGAATTTATGACGCAACCACTCACCTGTTCTTACTACGATATTTGTAGCTGAAAGCGTCCCAATGGCGCGGCAACTGAATCGAAGAGGTGCTTCTTTGTATGTTCTGTATGCTTATTTTGAATTGCGTGATGCTTTTTGTTGTTCTTCTGTGCTAAACTAAATTATTGATCTTGCATTTCATTCATTACTCATAAATGCTAGAAACGGAAATGAGAATTCAGAAAGGATCACATATGAAGTCAGAAATGAAGAATGGTGGTTTATATTATTTCATTTATTACATTCTCAATTGTTACCACAATTATTTAAACTATATACAGTCCTCGCATTCATACTCTGGAAACATTTCAAGCACAATTCGCGCCACCCTGTTAATAACTTTTACCACTGCTCTTGCAACATTTTTCTTGATTCGGAAGGGAAAAGATACTACAGCGCGTACTGCCTTCCATATCTTTTTGAATACTTTTGCTGGACTAATCATCTAAAAAAATAAAAGGACAAATCATATTACAGTTTTACATATCAGTTATAGTACGAATTATACCACTGGCTTTAACAAAACAGAGTTCCCGTAAAGGTAGATTAAAATCTATTTTGATAAACTGAAATGCTCAAAACGCAAGTGTTAACTACAAAAAGAAGAAGAAGAAAAAGGGAAAAAAAAAAAAGAAGAAGAATAGACCATAAGAAAAATGTAACAATAAATTTAATGCTCACAAAGGGGATGATTCATTTTTAATCGCTAGAACTTACGCTTTTGTATTTAATCTTGTAAGGACCTTCCAATGTTTCAGCTCCATGATCATTAGCCATAGTCGACATATCCGTATCAGCAAGGCAGAGGAGCACCATTGCAGATAGCAGCACAATCACCCAGATTTTAATATACATCTGAAACGGTCACATCTTTCATTAGTCGTTGTGTGCCAGTTAATTACAGAACGTCTTCTTTTATAATTGTGTACCGTATAATTTCAGAGATTTTTTGGAGTTAAAATTGGCGCATATTTCCTGCTTTTCAATAATGTAAATTTTATTAAAATCAAATGATAACATAAGGGAACATGGGAAATACATAGGCCAGGTAAGACAAAAATGGTTATGTGTGTAAAATAATTATGACAGATCCTTGAGAAATGGCATGGAATTGTGTTAGATAGTGAAAGGAGAATGAAATGAGTAGAGGATGTAATAGGACAAGTTAGCTAGCATTAGTTAAACAGGATTCTTATACACCAATAACCAGGGTGCTAGTGTGTATAAGGTCCTAAGGAATAAGCAACTCTCAAGGATAAACATTTTAAAATTAATTTTTTTTTATTGTGTCTATGTTGTTAAGTAGTTCTGTATGCTGATGCATAAAAGGTAAATACTACTACTACTACTACTACTACTACTACTACTACTACTACTACTACTACTACTACTACTACTACTACTACTACTACTACTACTACTACTACTACTACTACTACTACTACTACTACTACTACTACTACTACTGCTACTACTACTACTGCTACTGCTACTGCTACTGCTACTGCTACTGCTACTGCTACTGCTACTGCTACTGCTACTGCTACTGCTACTGCTACTGCTACTGCTACTGCTACTGCTGCTGCTGCTGCTGCTGCTGCTGCTGCTGCTGCTGCTGCTGCTGCTGCTGCTGCTGCTGCTGCTGCTGCTGCTGCTGCTGCTGCTGCTGCTGCTGCTGCTGCTGCTGCTGCTGCTGCTGCTGCTGCTGCTGCTGCTGCTGCTGCTGCTGCTGCTGCTGCTGCTGCTGCTGCTGCTGCTGCTGCTGCTGCTGCTGCTGCTGCTGCTGCTGCTGCTGCTGCTGCTGCTGCTGCTGCTGCTGCTGCTGCTAGATAATTATAAGTGGAAGAGGTTAACAGCAGCCAACATTGTGTAAAGTATTCGATATATTTCTGTTATTGTTAATTCAAAATTTCACTTTTGTGCTATCCAGTATATTTTCCTGCACTTTTACATTTTAACTATTCCAAAAAAAAAAAAAAAAATATATATCGTATTGATTAACTCCTGAACTTAACACTGTTATACCATATATACATAGTAAATCTATTTGTAAAACTTTAAGAATAAAAACATGTGGATATCAGCAATTTATGATGCTAATAATAACAGGTTTTTTTATTGATTTTATTTATGAACGCTCTTTAACATCCCAGGTTATCAGCGTCCCATTCAACTTAGGGCGTAAAACGGCCGACAAATTTTACTCAGAGGCTTGTCTTTCAGGCTTGATGTTATTTTTCGGGCCGTAAATGCACGTCACGGGACCCACGGCTACACTTTTCTTCCGAAAGAAGCCATACTTAGAATTTTTACGCCCGAAAAAATCCATCGGTCCTGGCCGGATTCGAACCCGCGTTCTTGGGTTTAGGAGGCAGGTATATAAACCACTATCCCCACCAGAACCGACAATAATAGAGTAGAAATAAGTTTTACTACATATATCAAATGTACTTAGAAAGACTTAAGAATAAAAAATGGATAATAGCAATTAATGATACTAATAATAAATAAATAGGAATTAGTTTTAACACATATGGAAATCAAATATACTTAGAAAGTTTTAAAATAAAAAGAAATGAATAATAATAATTATGCTAATAATGGTAGTAGAAATAATAATAATAATAATAATAATAATAATAATTAAACTAAGTATTTTAAATTTAATATACTACTAAATTTCAACTATTGTCGTGTTATTCATTTTTCAGTTTCCCCTATGTGGAAAACTAAGTTTGAGAACAGGAAAGATGTTTACCTTTAGATGTCCTCAATCTTCGCCTGTTAAACTGAATGTTGACTTCTATTCGTCCTTCTATTTAATAACGGACAGCATAACAATAAGAAATTAATTGCATTGATTAAATTTTACTGGCTGACGCAATTATAATTTTATAAATGTTTTTTATTTTGCGCAGTACAGTAAGTTTTAGGAATTCCATCACTTAGCGAAATTAACGGAGTGCATAACAAATTTGATAAATAAATAACTTCAAAAGTGTTAATTTGTTTTTTGTTTATATCGCGATTGGGGTTAACCTAAAAACATATATTCCAAAAGTCATAGGTAATAAAAAGCGTGAATAATGTAGTTGTATAATTTGTAGGTTTGTTATATTTTTCGGCCCTTTCTTATCACCATTAACTTTATTATTATTATTATTATTATTATTATTATTATTATTATTATTATTATTATTATTATTATTATTAAAATAAAATTATTTGTATCATTGTTTTTATTATTGTTGTTATTCTTGTTGTTTCTAAAATATTTCTTATTGTACATTGATGAAAATGGTTGCATTTGTATACAACTTTATAAATAACACATTATTTAGTGTTTAAAGCTGTATTTACTGTGTGTCTAACATCCTAAAAAAGAGACATTATAGAACGTTCATAAACCGTATAAAGAAAGTTGAAATTGTTTTTCCAATATCTTAATTTAAAATCTCTAGGTACACAGCTAAAGGACACATGCAACTTCTATCGTCCTTTTGGGTTGGGGGGGTTGTTTTGTGCTCCGTAACATCATAATTTCATGGCACAAAAAGCCTAAAAAAAACATAAAATTCGATCCAATGTGTGTCACCCAAAGGCCACGTTCTATTGTCTTGCAATGTAGAGGTGGATATTGACTCTTGCAGCTGGTATGTTATGTGGAATTATGATGGTCAGAACGATTCTCAATATACGAAAATCGCTAAAAAATAATGACACACATTTTTTTTTTATTTCTCAGCCATTATAGGAAGATAGAAACTTGCACTATTTACGGGTTTAAATTTTGGTCGTTCTTCTGAAGGTGTACGGAGTTTCATGTCATTCTGGCACAAAAGCAGAGCTGTAGTGAAATGTTAAAATGGCGTCTGTTGCAGACATTCGTCACAAACAATGAGCAGTGGATGCATTTTTGGTCACGAGAGGGAAAATGCGCTGAACATCCATGAACTTTTGTGTTCAGTTATAGAAACCTCAATAAGATTACCGCTAGATGTCGGGCTAAGCACGTGAAATCGCCAATGGTGGCCTAGGTCGTTTAGGCTGGAACTCGTGAGCCTGAGGTCTTTGGTTCGAACGCTGTCAGGACCCTTCTTTCTGACTAGGAAATTTTTGCATGTTTTCTTCAGTCCTCATATATGGAAAATGCCGGGAAGGTATCCTAAAATTAGGCCAGGAACGTTTTTTTCCTTAAAAAAAATCTTTCCCAATATATCATTTTCTCTGATGTATTATTAGTGATAAGAGGTTAACACTAGCCAATTTTGTGCAAAGTATTCGATATATTAATGTTTTTGTTAATTCAAAATTTCTGTTTTCCACTTATTTCCAACATATCTTCCCGTACTTTTAAGTTTGATTTATTCCAAAAAAAAATCTCATACCGATTTAACTCCTGTAGTAATACTGGAGTTTACCATATATTCAAATCAAATTTGCTTAGAAAACTTAAGAAATAAAATATGCAGATAACAGCAATTAATGAGGCTAATAATAATAATAATAATAATAATTATAATAATAGAATAGGAATACGTTTTAATATATATGCAAATCAAATATACTTAGAAAATTTTAAAATAAAATTAATGAATGATAACAATTAATGATTCTAATAATAATAATAATAATAATAATAATAAATAGTTTAGGAAAGGTATTACAATTATTAATATGCTAATAAACTTTCAACTATCCTCGCGTTGTTCATTTAACAGTTTCCCCTATGTGGAAAAATATGTTTGAGAACAGGAAAGTAGTTTACCTTTTAAAACGTCTGCAAACTTCGCGTGGAAACCTTGATCTGAATGTTCACATCTATTTGCCCTTCAATTTAATAACGGACAGGAACACATAAAAAAAGTAATAAATTGCATTCATTAAATTTTACTGCCTGACGCAATTCTAATTTTATGAATGTATGTTATTTTGCTCAGTAGAGTATGTTTTAATCATTGCATCATTTAGCAAAACCAACTTGGTGCGTTGCTAATTTGATAAATAAAATAGTTCAAAGCTAATAATTTTGTTTTTCATATATATCCCCTAGGGGTTAACTTAAAAACATATTTGCCAAAAGTGTCAGGCATTAAAAAAGTAGTTATATAATTTGTAGGTTTCTGATATTTTTCAGCCGTTTCTTACAACCATCCCCAAATTTATTATTATTATTATTATTATTATTATTATTATTATTATTATTGTGGTTGTTTTTGTTGTTGTTGTAATGCCGTTTCTGATATTATTTCTAATTGTACATTCATTAAAAATTGTATACTACTTTATGTGTAACATTATTTAATGTTAAAAACTGCATTTAAAGTGTGCCTAACACCTGAAAAAGAGACCTTAACACCTTAAACGCCATTCATAAATAAACCAATAATAAACCCTATGAAGAAATTTGAAATTGTATTCGGATTGTTTTACCTTAGAATTTCTAGATTCACAGTTAGCTACAGGCATATGACACTTATGTCGTACTTTTTTGATGGGGTAATTGTTTTATGATCCATAAACTCACAATTTCATGGTACAGTCAGCCTCAAAAACGCCATAAAATTCGATCCATTGTATCTCACCCAAAGACCACGTTCTTTGTCTTGCAATGTAGAGGTGGATATTGACTCCTACAGATGTAGCATTATGTAGAATTATGTTTTTTTTGATTCGTTTTATTTACGGACGCTCT
The DNA here is from genome assembly GCA_030762175.1 of Metallyticus violacea. Taxonomy (NCBI): domain Eukaryota; kingdom Metazoa; phylum Arthropoda; class Insecta; order Mantodea; family Metallyticidae; genus Metallyticus; species Metallyticus violacea. The sequence continues at coordinate 102,823,511 of CM060830.1, read as the reverse complement.
TTAACATCTCAGGTCATCAGCGTCACATTCAAATCAGGGCGTGAAACGGCCGACAAATTTTGCTCAGAGGCCTCTCTTTCAGGCTTGAGGTTCTTTTTCGTGCCGTAAATGTACGACACGGGACCCACGGCTTTACTTCCCTTCCGAAGAAAGCCATACTTAAGTACGATTTTTACGCCCGAAAAAATCCATCGGTCCTGGCCGGGTTTTTTAACTTTCAAAATATAGTAGAGGTGCCACTTTGAACTTACTTGACCTGTCGAATTTGAGTTTCTCTCTCTCTTCTCCTTCTTTTGTTTCCCGTTAATTTAACTGGAACTTTTAATCGTTATGTATGATGGTTATTAATGGTGTAAAACTGGCTGTAACTTTATATATAAACGGAATTGGTGATGCAACAGACTGGTTCAGTTGACCGGTTGATAACATAGCAGCCTGCAACGGTCACGATGATGCATCACTCTGAATTCAGAGCGAATATTGCAATGCGAAACTCTGGTTGTTGACCGGGTCAGTTTGGAACGGACATGATGCACCACTGTGATCGAGAGATGTTACAATGCCATAGCTCTCCACGGGCAAAGTACACCCGGCTCAAATGGAGATTTATTCCCATCTTGAAACACACAAACTTATATCCTTCATTTATTACTGCTACTCATAATGTGTGTTATGAAGTGAAAATCGTATTAATTGTAACTTTAAATTTTCTTGTTGCTAAGTTAAATATAAACGACAAGTTTTAATTTTTTCCCAAAACAGCTATTAATTTTGATTTATAAAAGCAAACCAAAGATCGAATTTTTATGTACATAACCTAATAATGCTATATAAGCCAGCAGTAACATATTTTGAAGCTCATCTATCAGTTATATATGTACAATCTGAAACAATTACACAAAATTCTATGCATGTAAAATTGCACTCTAAATATTCTTGACAAAAGATTCCCTTAAAAACTGGGAAAGAAAATAAGGCCTGAAAATAATTCGTAGTACAAAGAAGAGTGTCCTTTTAGAAACGCACGCCAAATCCCACATGTAACCTACAGATTTTGTTTCCGCAATGGTGCATTATGAATTTATGACGTATCACTCACCTGTTCTTACTACGATATTTGTAGTTGAAAGAGCTCCATTGGCGAGGTAACTGAATCCAAGAGGTGCTTCTTTGTATGTTCTGTATGCTTATTTTTAATTACCTGTGGTTTTTTGTTGTTTTTCAGTATTAAACGAAATTGTTGATCTTGCATTTCATTCATTACTGATAAATGTTAGGAACACAGATAACAATTCAGAAAGGATCACATATGAAATCAGAAATGAAGAAAGGCACTTTATATTATTTCATTTATTACATTCTCAATTATTTCTACACAATTTAAAGTGTATAAGTGCTCAAATTTTACCTTCTGAATATATTCTCATCCACATGAAAATCAGTGTTATAATTTTTACCATCGCTTTACCTACAAATACCCAGACGTGGAGGAGAATAGGTGATACAGCCAGTAGTACCAACCCTATGTATTTTAAAATGTTTATTACAGCCATCATCTGAAAAAAAGGACACATCATATTACCGTTTTACATGTCAGTTATAGTACGAATTATACCGCTGGCTTTGAAGAAAACAGAGTGCCCATGAGTATAAAACAGAATCTTTTTTGCTAAACTGAAATGCGCAAAATGCAATTATTAACCACAGAACATGAAGGGCAGACAGTAAAGAAAAATGTAACAATAAATTTAATGCTCACAAAGTGCAGGAGCTATTTTTAATCGCTAGGACTTACCCTTTTGTATTCATTGTTGTAAGGACCCTCCAGTGTTTCAGTTACGGAAGTACCATGATCATTAGAATCAGCAAAAATCGACATATCCGTATCAGCAAGGCAGAGAGCACCATTGCAGATAGCAGCACAATCACGCTGATTTCCATAGCCATCTGAAACAGTTATATCTCTCATTAGTCATTCTGCGCCAGTTAATTAAGGAATTTCTTTATCTTATAATTAATGTGTACTATATAGTTGCAGGGATTTTTTGTTGTTAAGATTTTCCCATACTTCCTGCTTTTCAATATTGTCAATGCTTATTAAAATCAGTTGAAAACATTAAGGGAAAATACCTATGCAAGGTAAGACAAAAAGGGTTGTGAGATTGAAAAATTTAGGTATGGTTGATTTGTGTTATTTACGTATGCTCTTTAACATCTCAGGTCATCATCGTCCCATTCAATTCAGGGCGTGAAACAACCGAAAAATTTTGCTCAGAGGCCTCTCTTTCAGGCTTGAGATTCTTTTTCGTGCCGTAAATGAACGACACGGGACCCACGGCTTTACTTTCTTTCCGAAAGAAGCCATGCTTTGGAATTTTACGCCCGAAAAAACCCATTGATCCTGGCCGGGTTCGAATCCGCAATCTTGAGTTGATGGTTTAGAAGACAAGTATCGTTACCACTACACCACCAGCACGGAATAAAATAAATTAAATAAAAAACTTAGGAAAGGTACTTGAGAAATGTTGAATTGTCACATAGTGAAAGGAGGATGAAATGAGCAGGGAGGTAATAGAACTAATTAACTGGAATGAGTTAAACAGGATGCCTAGGATAGAAGTTTGATCGAATGGATTTAAGTAAAAAAGAAGGAAAATTAAGCATTGTGGGACATATAACTGAATATTGTATTGAATGTATAACTTACTTTAATGTTTTTTTTTTGTTTTTGTTTGTTTGGTTTTTTTTTTTTTTTTTTTTTTTTTTTTTGGGTTGGATCGGAGCCTGGTCCCCTGGATATTCCAGTAGGTAGCTGCTGATGAACCGGGAACTGGGTTTTGACCCAATCAAACACGTGCTCGCACTTTTCCTAATTGTTATATTTAAAATTGCTTTTTTATTTGTGTCCATTTGTTAAAAATTCTGTATGTTTATGCACGAGAAATAAATACAGCTATAAGATAATTATAACTAATGTAAACAGCGTGAGAAACTGAAGAGGTTAACACCAGCCAAAATGTGTAAAGTATTTGATATATTTCTGTTTTCCTTAATTCAAAATATCGCCCTTCTACTCTCGTATTTCTAATATATTTTCATGCACTTTTAAATTATAACTATTCCAGCAAAATTCTCATATGATTAACTTTTATATTTAGTACAGTTTTACGATACATCCAAATCAAAACTACTTAGAAAAATTTAAGAATAAATATAAGTGCATAATAGCAATAAATGATGCTATTAATAATAATAATAATAATAATAATAATAAAAATAATAATAATAACTCACATTATATATTCTTCAGTTTCCCCTTTATAGAAAAATAAGTTTGAGAACAGGAAATTTGCTTACCTTTGAAAACGTTTTCAATCTTCTGGTGCAAAGTTCGTCTTTATGTTGACTGCTTGTGACCATGAAGTTGCTCTTCCATTTAATAACGGACAGCATAACATAAAAAAATTAATTGCATTCATAAATCTTTACTGCCATACGCAATTATAATTTTATGAATGTATTTAGTTTTCACGTACAGCATGTTTTAAACATTCCTTCATTTAGCCAAATCAACTTGGGGCATTGCTAATTCAATAAATGAAATAGTTCAAAACTGTTAATTATGCTTTTTGTATATATCGCCATAGGAGTTAACCTAAAAGAATAGCTGCAAAAAGTAATGGATAGTAGTAGTTGTATAATTAAAGGTTTCTAACATTTTTACCACCACCAACTTTATTATTATTATTATTATTATTATTATTATTATTATTGTTGTTGTTGTTGTTGTTGTTTTTGCTACTGTTGTTGTCCATTCTAAAATTATTTGTAATTATACATTGATGAAAAATAGTTGCATTTGTATATATCTTTATATATAACACATTATTTAGTGTTTAAAGCTGTGTTTACTGTGTGTCTAATACCCTAAAAATAGATGTTAAATACCGTTCATAAATAAACCAATAATAAATAGTATAAATAAAGTTGAAATTGCTTTCCCAATATCTTACTCTAGAAACTCTAGATGCTAAAGGGCATGTCCCACTTCTGTCGTATTTTTGGGGGGTTTGATCATTTAATGACCCATAACCTCACAATTTCATGGTACAGAAAGCGTCGAAAGCATCATAAAAATTCGATCCATTGTGTGTCTCCCAAAGACCACATAGAACCCGAGTGTTATGCAATGTAAACTCGTGCAGACGGTGCATTATGTAGAATTAATGATAATCTAAACTAGGGCCATTCATTAATAATGTCCGCATTTTTTTTTCTCGGCCATTAAGAAAGATAGAAACTTGCACTATTTACAGCTTTAAATTTTGATCGTTCTCCTGCAGGTGTACAGAGTTTCAAATCTTTATGGCCCAAAGCAGAACTTTAGTGAAATGTTAAAATGGCGTCTGTTGCAGACATTCGTCACAAACAATAAGCAGTGAATGAATTTTTAGTCATGAGGAGGAAAGTCCGCTGAACATCCTTGAACATTTGTGTTCAGTTATGGAAACTGTTATGTGAATAGGAGCAGTAAGTGAAAGCATAAGGTAGTGCAGAAGTTGATCTCCAGACATGCTGAACTCAGGGATCAAGGCATCATTACTCGACAATTGTCCCTACAACTTTCGATCAGTGTTGGAAGTATGTGTGTAATTATTGAGGCCTTAGGGTATTCAAAAGTGCGCTCAAAATGGATGCCATGGCATCTCACAGCAGACCACAAGATTCGGAAGAAAATAATTTGTTCCGAATTGTTGGAGCGCTTTGATGCTGAGGGTGTGGGGGCTTTTCATTTAGCATCTCCACTTCAGAGCTCTTAAAATTTCTTTACATGGAACTCTTTTTGAGGGAAATGACAGCGTGGTTGTTGCAGTGAGGAAATATTTTTGCACGCAGGACAAGAGCTAAGAATATATGCACTCGATTCATGCTGGCAATGATGAGGACTATATGGAAAAAGACAATGTCTAGAAAAAGCATCGATTTATAACATCACCAAATTTCAACATTTTTATTGAATATCTAGTGAAAAAAATAATATGGAACATTGTTTTTGAGCCAACCTTGCACAACCATTATGGAATGTGATGCTGCCCAGTGTTCGCATGTTGCAATAACAACATTTCTGCATGTGGCACCATGCAAGGGATTTCTTCAATATTGGATGAAATCAAAAAGGTCCTATGGAGTAGTAATAGTCGGGATATATCCCAGGAGGTATTTTTTTGAATAGTGTTTAACGCGTGTTTTTACTACTGAGGCACCACAGGCTGTGAACACTGGTGATACATGAAATGAAATGATGTATTGGGAAAGGATTTTTTTTTAAGGAAGGAAACGTTCCAGGTCTAAGTTTAGGTACTTCCCCGCCATTTGTCATTTATGAGGACTGAGGAAAACCTGGAAAAAACTTCAGTCAGGGAGGATGGTCCTGGCGGGATTCGAACCCCAGACCTCCCGCTCACGAGTTCGCGCCTTAACGACCTTGTCTACCCGTGACGGTAGCGCTGTTGATGAAATAAGTACCTAATACATCATACAACACAATTTGAGTAGAGTTTAACGTCCGTTTTAACTACCGAGGCTTCACAGACGGTGGACATGGGACGAATTGGCAAACGGGGAAATTTCTTTTTTAATGGGAGAAAGCTTTTCAGGCTTAATTTTAGGTATTTTCCCGGCATTTGCTATATATGAGGACTGAGGAAAATCTGGAAAAAAACCTCAGTCACGAAGGACGATCTCGGTGGGAATCGAAGACCTGCCGCTCACGAGTCCGCTCCTTAACGACCTCGGGCACCCGTCGTGGTTGTACAAATATTTGCTAGAGCGCCTATATATATATATATTCACGCAAATTGGCAATGCATACTATTTCAATTTTGTTATATTTAAAACAAATAGCTGAATTAAAAATCAATACCGTGTTCAACTGTAAGATATCGAGTTCAGTACATTTTTAAATAAACTGTACATGCAGGATAACGTAAAGGTTTTATTTATTGGTAGACATGCCCTATCTTTTAAGGAACCTCATAAAACTCTCAAGCTTAAAAATTTATAGCTGCAAGATAAAAGTAATTATTTCAGTTTATAGTATGCTATTAAACTTCATATAAAATATAATTTTAAATAATTATCATAAGTGTATTCAGTTATCTGGCAACAATTTTTATAGGATTAAGATAACGATATATAGTATGTTTGCAAAAGAAAGCAACTGAATGGATATGGGACAAAAATATTTGTCAATATTTTAGTGGCACTGTCACACCGGGTTAGGAAAAAATTAGTTAAGTGGTTATCTTAACACACGTTTCAAAGTAATGGCGCCAAAATGCAAAACACTATACTCACAATTTATGAAATTTTCATCCTAATATGATGTTTTATTTCTAGGTGACAATGAGATTTCTTTGCAGGTGGACAATTGCACTCTGTCAATACATGCAAGTGTGGGCGGGGCAGCCCTACACGTCCTTTCACTACAACAGTGAACTGAGAAAAAAGGTCCAGAAACGAAATAGATACGTTTAAATTTTACAGATTTCTGATTACATGTAACTAAAAAGTTGTTGACACCTGACAGAAACAGCCTTAACACATATTAACTGTTTTTTTTTTCTAAGATCTAGGCAGTGAAAATATATAAATATACCCTTGAAGTACTCGGGGGATATAAATTGTGCCTCATTGATAAATACATACATTATTTCTCTTGCTTCTTCAGTTAGAAAACAAGTTCAGAATATAAATACAAATTTCAGGTATCACAAATTGCATTTGCTAATTAGGGAACCTATATTTACTACTAATAAGACCACTATGGCGTTGTATTTCTTCATGTACTAGGGTAGCTCCATAAGTTTCTGGCTTCGCCGATAAGGACTATCGCCTTCCAAAATCCTTATCTGGTGTCATATCTTACTGTTAAGTAAATGATTCTAGCTGTAACTTCCGCTCCGCTGTGTTCAGTTGTTCAGATATAATTGAATAAAGAAGGCTATGTGTAGAAGATTGTGACATGTTCAAAATGGAATATAGAGCCGTTATTAAGTTCTTCACAAAAGAAGCATTTACTCCTAATGAAATTAAACAGCAGTTGGACGGTGTATATGGGGAAGCATCCCCCTCATATTCTACCGTAAAAGAATAGGCCAAAATTTTTCGAATGGGTCGAGAAAGCATTGAAAACGAAGAGCGTGCAGGTCGGCTAACTCCTGAAAGTTGTTCTTGTGCAAAGAGAAATTATAGAAGACCCGCAGCTCAAAGTTACAGAAATAGCAGCATAGTTGATCCATTTTAAAACAATAGTTCTTCGAATATTCATGAACATTGAAACATGAATAAGGTTAGTGCAAGATGAGTGCCTAGACATCTTTCCTCAGTCCAAAAGTATCAACGAATCATCTGTTATCAGGCATTTTTGGAGCTCTGCCGTTGCAACGAGAGAGAAGTTCTGCAAACCATTGTTACAGGAGAAGAAACTGTGGTCCTCTGCTATGATCCCTTGTCCAAAAGAGAACCAATCGAGTGGCGTAAACCTGGCGATGCACCGCCTCTAAAGGCCAATGTCACTCAGTCAACCAAGAAGATCATGGCCACAATCTTTTGGGACTGTGAAGGAATACTCTTCATTAACTTCAAGGAGAGGAACACCACAGTAAATGGGAAGTACTATGCTGGTTTACTACACAGACTACGTGCTTCCATTAAAGAGAAAAGGCGAGAAAAGCTGAATGGTGGTTTGCGTCTTCTTCACGACAACGCGGCCTGTACACACAGCTTTTGTTGCAAAGGAAGCTGTAAAAAATGTGGCTTCAAGGAGATCCAACATCCACCCTACAGCCCAGATCTAGCTCTCAGTTACTCTTTCTTGTTCTCAAAACGGAAGAAGGACTTTCGAGGAAGAAAATTTAAATGTGACAAAGAAGTGATAGATGCCGTTTATGCCCATTTTGCAGATAAGACTATTTTGAGGGGGGGGGGGTAGAGAAGTTAATTCAAAGATGTAAGAAGTGTATTGCAATAAAGAGTAACTATGTTTAAAAGTGAAATTAATTTTTGTCTTTACCATACCTGGAAAATGGTTAGACCGGAAACTTATCGCCCTCCCTCCTACTTTGGAACCTTTTCTAGTCTTGATTTCCCATGCGAAGGAAACAGTGACAGTTTAATTTGTAAACAATATTTAGATTTATGCCATTATTTATACTATGAGAATTTTAGACTTAAGGAGTGTGGATCAACGGGGAGAAGAATTTCACTCTGATATTCCTTTGAAAAATTTTCGTAAATTTAGCAAAATGATTTTCTTTAAATCACACAGAGCTTCATCTAATTTCTAGCACACATTGAGCAATACTTTGTCTTTTAGGCTAATTTTCTGCTGGCGTCTTTAATTGCCTAAACATGTATCTATCTAAAATTGACTAGAGACATCAATCGCTATGTGAAACGAAACTCTATAAGTGCAGATATACCAAAACTTAATTTCAGGCATCTACTGTATTTGCCTTCATTTTAATACTGTGCATGCCATCCAAACATGGATCAGCTGATCGATACGATGGGATTTTTTGACAAGTGCATGATCGTTACAAGAGTATCTGGGCAATTATGATTCAATATTGGGATATTAGGCAGAGTGAATTGGTGAAGTTGCCGGAAATCTTGTTATAGTTGTGCGAGAGAACATTCCCCGGAAGAACAGCAGGTGTATATTAACTTTGTGTCACTGTTATTAACCAAACATTCAGTTTTAATGTATTTGATGTAAAAGATTGTCTCTCTTAACACATCTTCTTACTTCTATCACTTTAATATAGGGACACTTTGCGCCGGTTTTGCCTTTCGTTGCAGCACAGCTGTATCATGCTTTCCCTCCCCATACTCGGAATTCTGATTGAAGAAGGTAAAGTTTCATATTCCCCTAAATTGCTATTTATGGGACAAGTCGGTAAGAAAGTTGCCCCTAATTGTGTTCCTTCCCGCGATACAGTTTTCATGAGATCGTAGCTTCGGAGCAAAGCGTTTGATAAGGAACGGTTTATTGTTCATATTTTACGCATGGAAACGCCAGATGGAAGCCTACCTCCAAAATGCGACAATGCTGCCGTTATCCACCTTATGGGAAAGTGCATTCTCTGCAACATTTATCCTGTCTGAAAATGCTACAGATTATTAAATACACTTATGCTAACTTTAACTCAACTGTATAACTGTATTCAGTGTTTCGTGAACGAATATTTCAAGTACTCATGCTTTTCATGATTAGAGAAGACATTTCTTTCATAAAATCATGTGTAATGAAGACTTCTTCTTGTCAAAGCTTTATCTTATTAGGCTGATAATGTTTTTACCAAAAATAACCTTCAATGGCCTTGAGTATTCAATACAATGAAAACAACTTAAATATCTAGAGAATTAGAGCAGAAATGCAATCTGCAAAAAAATATTTTAAGTTATTTTAGTTAGTTACAAGTGAATAATATATATATATTTTTATAGTTAATGTTCATATGTTTTCTTTACCAAAGCTTAATTCAATTTTCATCTATCATAAGTTTCTCATTGCATTTGTTTTCGCAGTGTCGCCAACTCTTGTTTTCCCACAAATCCGAGAACAAGAATCGATTAATAGCTTTCACTTCATATAATTGTCACATATCCATTGTATGGAAAAAAGTAGGATATTTTGATTCTGTTTTGGCAATTGTATTTTTAATAATTGTTCATTTAATTAATGTGTACCTAACTAAATGCTTTAAAATCATAATTGTTAAATACAATTAATATTATTCATGTAGTTTTTAAACAAATTATTTACCAATACTCCTATGCTGATAAAAGAAAAGCGCAGTACATGTAATTAGCATTGTTAAATCTCCATTTTGTTTTTATCAACTGACATTAGTGAGTAAATCAATTGTAGTAATCTACACTTATCTATTTCAGACTTAACGATATCTGATTAAGTGTGTATTATTAATAGTCGTTTTAAAGATTGTGTACGTTATTAATATTATGTGAAACATTTTAATAATATATTATTTTTATGATCTGATTTTATTGGTTAAATAGTTCTAATAAACATTAATAGATTCTTCAGTTTCTTATGTAAAATTAATTTTTTGAGTAATCTCTGAACATTTTGTGATTTTACTTATGATAGTTCTATGCATAGAGAGAAAAGGACTCTAAACTGATTTTATTGACAGCTAATTACGAAATTTTATGCAGCTGTAAGTATTTACTGTTTCTAAGAATATTTTCCCAGAGTTTACTATTTCTACTTCAAGGAATACTTGTTCTATTATTTTTTAAACGGATTTTTATTATTTCGGCATGCGATTTATAATTAACAGCAACAGCGTTTACAGTGTGTATTTTAATGTAAGTGAAATAAACGCAGGAACTTTCAGAACACAAGAAGATTGCAAATGTTGAAATCCTCTCCATTGAAAATTCTGCGGACGTTTACTAAGACAACGTAGGCTATAAACGTCACTCAGACCTATTGTTTTTTTTTTCTTTCTTTTCATTTGACAGCGTGTAGAACGTTTCTCTGGGATGCGAAGTCGCCAGGTATTTGTTCCTGGGTTTTAATATAATTTCCTGTGACGTCACGCCGCTAGGGAGAGAGCAAGGCGTCGCGTTTTCCGAAGACAAATGGCTTTCACGTTTGTAACACGGTATCCGTAAGATGAGGGATGGTATTGAGCTGGAAGACAATTTGTTGAGCTGTCAGGGGATCCAGCATCTTGAGGCAGCCTTGGAGCTTTGTCTTCTTCAGGCAGCGGGTCCTTACTCGCCTGAAATATTAGATCACTCGCTTTACAAATAATTTATAATTTGCGATAGTGGTGTAGGCGCTGATGCCCTGAAATTGCTACAGCGAGGGAACGCTGTAAAGTACTCACTTGAGCACCTCTTCTTGTCTGAGAAGTTTCTGACTGATCTGGTGATAGAGCAACACTCGTAGAGATAAAGAGGAAACCACAAAGACTTGTCCATCTGCTATGCAAAATTAACGCATTCTTTATTCAAATAATTGGATTACAAAATGAAATTTAGAGTGTAACATCAGATTTCCTGGAAATTATAATGTATATTAGTAAAGTTAATTTGAAAACAGAAGAACAGATATGTAAATTACGGTATCCACCATCTAATTTACAGGTGTTTCTAAACAAACGAAATAAATAGCACCGAATATATTTTTAGGTCAAAAATACAATGATGGAAGCTACATATGTACATTACAAGGAACAAAACAAATATTTTTATTAGAATATCCACTTTTGTTTTAATAACTACCTACAAAAATCTAGCATTTAATACGACATGCTTGGAAGTATTTTGGTCCTATACCCTTTCATAATTATTGGGCAGCTTCCTCTTGATGGTATAAACTTTTCAGAACTTCCTAGGTACCTCTATCATTTTGTCCCTTTTTTATGAAGTTGCAATTCGGACTTTTGGACATCTAAGCCATGTTTTTTAGCACCCTCTGCTTTTTTTTTTTGGATGCAGTATGCCCAGTTCCATGTTTAAAATTATTATTACTATATTGAAAAGTGAATTCAACAAATCTTTTCCAGAAAATAATTCATGACATTGAAGAACTTTATGATATTATTTCTGATCCAGTATTCATAATATCCCTAACTTTATCCCCAGATAAACATCCACAAACCATAATGTACACACAAATATACTAAACAGTTAGCAGAACACATTGGTGGAAAGCCATCTGTTATATACATGACTATTTTTTTTTTTTCATGACAGTAAAACGCCCATATTTGGATTCATCTGTGAAACGTACATAGGCGAAATAAGTAGATATGCAGTGTCGATTTTGTGCAGCCCATACAGTATTTTGTTTATTTGATAGATTTTATAAATTGTTGGCTTACTGTTACATGCTTCTGGTAGTCGGCTCTTTACTGTTCCAACGGATACGATTTTCTATTAATGTCTCCAGACATATTCCGCGGTTTAAAATATAACCCTTGTGATGTATTTATCATTTTTTATATTTTTGCAAGATTATCCTGGTATTGGTAAACCTGGCTGCTACTTTATTTATATTTACGAAAACTCTTTAACATCTCAGGGATGTCCAAGGTCGTTAAGGCGCGTACTCGTGAGCGACAGGTCTGGGGTTCGGATCCCGCCAGCACCGTCCTCCCTGACTGAGGTTTTATCCACGTTTTCCTCAGTTCTCATAAATGGCAATGCCCTAAACTTAGGTCTGTGACTTTTCTTTCGTAAAAAATGCTTTCCCAATATATCATTTCATGTATCATCCGTGTCCATCGCCTGTGGTGCCTCCGTGGTAAAAACGGGCGTTAAACACTATTAAAAATGTCGGAGGTCGGTCCTGCTGATGTAGTGATAACCATACTTGCCTTCTAAACCCAAGGTCGCGGGTTCGAACCCGGCCAGGATCGATGGATTTTTTCGGGCGTAAAAATCCTAAGTATGGCTTCCTTCGAAAGGGAAGTAAAGCCGTGGGTCCCGTGTCGTACATTACGGCACGATAAAAAACCTCAAGCCTGAAAGAGAGGCCTCTGAGCAAAATTTGTCGGCCGTTTCACGCCCTGAATTGAATGGGACGCTGATGACCTGAGATGTTAAAGAGTGTCCGTAAATAAACAAGTAAAAAAAACTCCCTCAAGCAGGTATTTTTTACCCTTGTTCATAGCAATCATGTAATTACGTCAAGCATTACCATGTAAGCATACACCAGTTCCAAGTTTCGAGTGCTGTTTTCTGCAACGCAAATGCGCCATAAAAACAAACGAAGAATAATATTTAATAATACACAATGGTAACCAGTATACATAATCATCTGCATAATAACGCATTTCAATTGATTAAATGCTAATTTCATGTAAATGAGCAGAAACATTGGAATTAATGAGTGGTGGTGTACAATTTGCCAGTTTTAGGTGAAAAAATACTCCCAGAGTTTAGCATTTACACACAAAAACAGCTCAAAGTAGAAAGTTCCAAGAATATATTATGAGAATATGAAAACAGTTCTCGTAAACTTAAGAATGAAATGAAAAGAATAATATATATCAATATCATGACTCTAAAGTGTACATCCTTTGACATAAATTCGGCGGAGTTTACAACTGAAGTTTCCACCTGGAAGAGGTCACAGATTTTTAAATACGTTTTGCTCAAATTCTCGCGATATTTTTTCCCTAGAGAATTTACATTTATAAAATATGTTGTTTTCAAATTATTAATTCTTATATGTACTCTTATAGAAGGAGAAGGCAACCCCTAAAGCCAGATGAGATTATAGCTTGGTTTTACAGTAACGTTATTTGCTTTAGAATACAAATATCACACCTATAATATTAAAACATTGTTTGTTATTGTTTTTTTTATCTGATGGATTACTGCCCTCAATACATGTACCGAGAAAATAAAATAGAGAAATAAATAGCTTTCTGTAACAAAAACTAACACACAAGGCTCATTATGAAACACGAACTGGTGCGCTAAGCAACAATAATAATGCAGTTTTTTCCATCTGCACTGTTGTGTATCTACCGCGCGTCCAAGCCGAAAGCACTTAAAAGTATTCACGCTCTAAAAAAAACATTTTTTCATACATAGAGGCAATAAAAACTGGTGCCCACAACTTACTCTTTAAACTTACAGAGCGCGGTGGTTTAGACGGTAACGTATGTTGACTCTCATTCCCTTGAGGTCTTTTGCTATTTCTCTTGGTTTGCTTAGGTGAATGTTAGGACAATCTTTTCGTTCCACTGAATTTCCGCTCTTCCATTTCCTATCATTTCATTCCTTTGGTACTTTTGCAGAGTCAAAAGTGCGAGGGCGATATTGGCTGGTGCGGTGTGACGGTGGCTTGCGCTTGGCCCTTTTGAGGGACTCGAACTCCTTGAAGCGGCGAGTCTCTGCCTGCATCGGGATGTTCTATTCTTAAACATTTTAAAGAACTCTTGTCATGTTCGTTCCTCTCGCCCGTTTATTTCATCCTCCCGGCGGTGTTCCCGTTGTAAGTTTTGACACAAAGGCCATCTCTTGAGTAAAGCTGAAGTACCGAAATTTGATTTGACTTAACTTGGTTTTATTTATGGACGCTCTTTAACATCGCAGATCATTAGTGTCCCATTCAATTCAGGGGTGGGTAGGATGGCTATCCATAAAACATGAAAATACGTGGGAAATATAAAAACTATAACTCACCTTTGAGAAGGTTGAGAGACAAATGCTTTTAATAGTAAAAAATCCAATCAACAGTCATTCGCGCTTGGCTGAATTAATAGAACATGTTTTACGTGCTTATAAAACGACAAGAAAAACAAGAATTAACAGATGTCCCCTAAAATCAGCAAATGAAATGAAAATAGAACTTGGATCTCATCATTATAGGCTTATATGTGTAAACAGGGGTGATAATTTAAATGGTTACTCTTGCTAGCTCAATCCTTAAGGCCACTAGAACAGCGAAGAAAGAAAGAAAGAAAGAAAGAAAGAAAGAAAGAAAGAAAGAAAGAAAGAAAGAAAGAAAGAAAGAAAGAAAGAAAGAAAGGTCCCAGAACCACACCTGATTCGGATATACAGAGGATGCCAAAAAATGTTTACACACTTCAAGCAAAGAAAAATACTGTGTTTACATAACAAAACTGAATTCACACAAACAGAAAATCATCTTACACTTTTACATGTACAGTTGCTCAAAATGCGCACTTTCGACGTCGATACACTTCTGAGCACGTTGAACTACTGATTGAGCAACGTTTGCGAAAGTGTCCTCAGCGATTGCAGCATATGCCGTTTCAATTTCTTCCCGAAGTGCTGCCAGTGTAGCTGGTTTTCTACAGTATACAACATCCTTAAGAGTTCCCCATAGGTAGAAGTCCAACGGAGTTAGATTCGGAGAACGTGGTGGAAACTCAATCGGCCCTCTTCGTCCTATCCAGTGCCGGGCTTGTTGTTGTGCGAGGTCTCCCAGATGTGCTCTTGTGAACATCGCAACGGTACCATGAGTCTCAAATTTGTCTCGAATGCGTGCAATTGTTACTCGCGCTGGCGGTTCTGTTCTGTACACACGTCTCCATTACCTTTGAACTTTAACAACATTCTCGGTTTCCAAATACCACTTCAAAATTGCTTTCTGCTGCTCAAAGGATAATCTTGGCTCCATTTTGTCGTAGTAACGCTATCATAATGTATGTGAGACACATCTGTTTACAGAACATCATATTACACATTAATATATATATATATATATATATATATATATATATATATATATATATATAGCACCCTCGGTATAATGAAGAAAGTTCAAAATAAGCCACTGTCTTGAAGTATAGAAGAATGATACCATAACGTTGATAAAGCTTGGTGCAATGCCAATGCCAGTCATTTTTGGAAGGTACCACACAAGGGAGATGCATTATGTGCCAGAAAGAGACCCCACAAGAAATTCTGTGCTGAATAGTTGCATAAGAAGAAATAAACCAATGAGCATTCTTGCAGTGCAATTTGGTGTGGTGTTTAAACGTTATGGAATGTTAAACAAACAATATGTCTCAACTTTGCAACTGAAACATCTGTGCTTCCGTCATCGACTTCTTTCGCGTCGCAGCGTTCATTTGTTTAGCAGAAGTTATGCAACGGGAGCAGAGCACAGAAGAAAGGGGTGAAAAATCTCGCTAACTTAATACACCCAGCACCAGATGGAGTTAGTATCGGCACACAGTTCGTTAACCAATATCCCTGACGCACATTTAATTTCGCTTCCCCTCGCCTAACGCTCGTTGCCTTAGAGACTTTCTATTAATCTTCCATGCCTCTTGGAATCTCTTATTATTGTCCTCCATCAGCGCAGAAAAGAAACACGAAACTGCGAGGTAGTAGTTGTAAAAGATAAGACATTTTACTGGGTGCCTGGGATTTTGTGATGCAGCAGTTGGGAAATTTATTGCAGCACTCAGTGCTTTTATCTTTCTGTAGTGTTTAATTTCAAACGGTCTTTGCTGTTTTGTTCCTAGTTTTTATTAGGAGTTCCTTTGTACTGCATTTGAATAGTAAACCCATTCTTAATATATTTTTCACAATTTAAACTTAATAGTATTTTACTTTATCATAGATAATTCCTTAATTTATTTATTATCGCCTCTTCGTATACGGCGAACATATGGCACATTCGATAATGCAACCAAAAATAAACTAGTTCCTTAACAAAGTTTACTCATTTTTTCATGCAAATTTTTTTATATAATATTGAATTAAATGTTAGGCCTAGATGTATATATATAATGTTATATATATAATGATTATATATAGGCAAAATACGAGACTCAATGTGCAGAAAAAGTATCGCTGAGCCTGCAGGCTGAAATACGTCCAGTGTGGGGGAGAGGGGATTATTTAGATATCTATGGCAGAGAAGAAAGAAGTTCTTGGTTCAGATGGTTCAGATTAGAGGCTTGGGAAGGGAAATGAAACAGTTGATGCTATCGGGGAAAGAATTTGCCCATTGTGCGGAGAAAACAATAGGCATATTTTGTCATAATGCAGAGGAACGATTATTTTAAGAAGCGAGCATTTATCACCGCAATTTTTGAATGCCAATAGAAGTTTGAACATCTACCGGGAAGGGTTAGTGAATGCAAATTTGAGAATATTTCTAGAGAAGAACAGACAAAGAAGGTTAATGGCTATACTGAAGAGGGGGGAATTGGAGAAGGGGTGTGAGTAAATGAATGGGGGCTCAAGAGTAAGGGTTCCATTCATGTTTATGTATTTGCATATGTAATTATTAATATAGAACGTAAATATATCGAAGTATTTGTATGTATGCATGTAGATTTGCATATATGTATATATCATGAAGGTTTCTATGTATGTAGGTATATTTTGATTGCTATAAGAACGGTAATAGTATGTATGGCCGTAACCCATGCGACAGTTGTATTTATGTGAATGTCTAAAACTGGCACAACAAAACGTCCATTACTTGTGGTTAGGAGCGTGGCATTTACTTAACGTACATAAAATTTTAAGCTGTCGCAAAGGAAAATGGCGTGTTGTCTGACTTTGGCTGGATAACATTTACAGAGTCAGTTAAAAGTCCCGCATCAGCTAAATAACTTTTAAGCCATGTAAATCAGTAGCGTGAAGCTCTTATGTATGGGAATAGCCGTGTGCTGAGAACTGAAAAATGGTGTAACCAAAACAATTTTTCTACTACAAGTAGTCTTTCAAATGGAATATAAAAATAATATTAGATTTTCTAATAATGCGCATTAAGATTTTCAAAACGTACCCACACTAGATACTTATGAACAAATTTATTATTGCTTAACCACGAAAACAAAAAAGTGCTAAATCTGTGTTCAAACTAGTAGCCCTCAGTTGTTTGACAATGTGCCAGTCGATTATAGAAAATATTTAAGAAATGACTTGAGGAATGTCTTGCACCATTTTCATTATTCAATACTACACATCTTTTAAATTGTTGGGTCTTTCTCATCTTCAAATGGACCCACAAAAAGAAGACCAAAATCGACAAGACTGAGGATCTTGCTGGCCATTCTATGTGACCTCTCCTACCAATCCATCTTAGTAGAAAAACCGTTCAAGTGCTAACAAATATTCTGTCCATAGTGAGCTGTAGCTCCATCTCGCTGGATAACACATGTCATCACTGCGTGACTTGATGTAAATTTACGATAGTCTATACTAAGTGATTTCAAAGCAATTACAAATATCTGTTAGCATTTAGCGTTTCTATGCAGAAACGACCAATGGGAACCCAAACCTATAATTTGGTATAACTATAAATAGGGCCGCATTCCCAGGGCTTCAGTGGCACGTTGCAATAGCGGAGACAATAGAAAGGGAAAACGCTTTTAGGACAAACATTTATGGAAATGCTTTCACATAAATATGGGCATTACTATTCGTTAAGCAGCTGACCAGATTTACAGCCTACCGCCAAGGGCGACCGAGGTCATTAAGGCGCGGACTCGTGAGCAGGAGATCTGGATTTCAAATCCCACCAGGACCGTCCTCCCTGACTGAGGTTTTTTCAATAGTCGATCCTGGTGGTGTAGTGGTAACTATACTTGCCTTCTAAACCGAAGGTCGCGGGTTCAAACCCGGCCAGGATCGATGGACTTTTTGGGGCGTAAAAATCCTAAGAATGGCCTCCTTCGAAAGGGAAGTAAAGCTGTGGGTACCGTGTCGTACATTTACAGCACGATAAAGGACCTCAAGCATGAAAGAAGAAACCTCTGAACAAAATTGTCGGCCGTTTGACGCCCTAAGTTAAATGGGACGCTGATGCCCTGAGATGTTAAAGAGTTTCCTTAAATAAAACGAATCAATCAGTCAGTGCTCATTACTGGCAAATGCCGGGGAGGCACCCTAAACTTAGGCCTGGAACGCTTCCTTCCTTAAAAAAAAATACTCTTTTCCCATTATGTCATTTCTCTCGTGTATCACCAGTGTCCACCGCCTTGGTGCCTCAGGAGTAAAAACGGGCGTTAAATAATATTAAAAAAAAAAAAGATTTACAGACTGCAATATACAATTAACTTATTAGATTCTGTAAGGCAGGATAAATTATTTGGTTGCAGGAATTAACAATCATTTGTACAAATCTTAACACATGGTGAAAAAGAATGCCGTAGGTGGATAAATGGTTTAAGACTGCCGTGCTTTCTGAGCAAACTGTGAGTCTTGTTGAAGTCACGTGTAGCTGTAAGCAGTCGCAATGGCTGCCACCTTCACTTTGGATAAGAAGTATCAGCTGTGGGGAGGATGGGCTATTTAGGAAGCTAATCTACTTGCCGTAAGCGATTTCCGTTAAGTAACATGGTTATTAAACCCTGCACGGAACAGATTAGCTTTGTTGTAGCTCGAGTTTTTGTGACGGGATTTTCCTGCATCACGGAAACATCCCACATTCACTTGTGGAGGTATAGCTAAGGGCTCGAACATATAGAGCACGGAGAAAAAGTACCTCAGGCGTTTCACAAATCCATTACAGGCTGTTTCCAAGACACAATTCCATTCAGCTAAACTAAAACAATTTTCTAATGAGGCCTTTCATAATAAGAAGCTTCATTTATCTTATAGTCTTAAACATATTAATACATTTTTTGCTTAAAGCTACTACTTAAAGCCTATTACTTACTTTAGACAACTTTAAAATAATATTCAATAATTATACTGAATATAGAACAGTTTCGTTTCTATGAAAAAGTCACCTTGAAAGTGTTTATTCTGTTCTTCGTTATGCGATAGAGCCAGAAATTGGTTACCCATAAACAGTTTGGGACCCTTGAAGGTCTCTTCTTAAAAGTCTTATTAGATTCATTTGACAATATTAGGAACAACTCTTTTTTCGAAGCATTTCCGTTTCTGAAGAGACCAGCCTTCTTTTAGGGCGGTCGTGGTCCCGAGCCCTAGTTTCTGTGTATTTGTTGACGTTTTGATGTGTAAAATGGGAATATCTGTGCTTTAATAATTAGTTTGCTGATCATTGCGCGTTTATTTTAATAGCTGGGAAATTATTGACACTAATATACAGGTGGTGGCTGAAAAATCCCTAGGGGTGATTGCGCATAGAGAATTGTGAAACAAGCCTAAAAGTCCAAGTGTATTTATAGTTTATTTCACTTAATTTTTAGTTAGAGAGGTTTCAGAGGTATTGCTGAGAAATTTCAAATCGTTTGGTTACGTGGTTTCTACCGTTGTTTGATCAAGGGTAATATTATTTGACTAGTATACTACTACACCTCCTATTTAGTTTTAGAACCTGTAAAAGTCTAGCATTAATTTAATGTCGATGTATGCTATTATTTTACATGGAGGATAATACATGCACATCACACTGTGCATTTTTAACTCAACATTTAAGACTTGCTCGTACACGGAGGTTCATCCTGGTCAAACTCACACCTCCTTTCACAAATGACAGCGCCCTTAGCCGAAGGTATTCTTGACTTCAACAGATATAGGCGGATAACAGCCATACCGCCATATCGCTGTGTTAGCTCAGACGGTTGAAGCGTCGTGCTATTATAGAGAACTCCTGATCAAACTTTTTCCCCCTGCTGGAGTTAAAGGAGATTTGTCACCACTACAATGATTTACCCGCTAGCAAAGCGGCTCTTATTTACTACGCACACAATGTGCTATAAATTTATATTTATGTATATATATATATATTTCTGCTGGAGTTAGAGGATGTATTCACCGTTACAAAGATTTACCCGCTAACATAGTATCACATAATCCGCTATCAATTTCTATTTACGAAAAGGAGGCGAGAAAAGGCCGTCACTGCATCCATTAGTTTCTAGGATTTACCCAAGGTTAGTTAAGGTTAGTGTGAGTGTATATGATTTAATTGCGAATTCCAATAGACGAAAAATGGAAGAGGCGCGATAACTTTCGCATCTCCAAATTAATACTAAGAAGGGATATCACAGTCGCGATGATGTTCATACTTCCAAACTAACACTGAGTGAAGTTTCCTTTAAGAAGCTTTCGGTTTTCTTCGCTGCCTTTCGTGACAGGAGGCGTGACTTTCATCAGTATGAACCTCAGTGTACGGACATTTTTTAAATTTTTGCTGAAGAATTCGCCTTATACTTAGTTCATAGAGTGTGAATCTTGTATGATGGGGCATCGCCCCGTTTTTCTTTTTCCACTAAAATCATTCTAGATAAATTATGCTCAAATGGATAGATAGTGGAGAGTCATCTTCCTGGCTTGTTTGTTCCCTGGCCTCGAACAGTTTTAATTTTCTTATAAATTCATTTAAAGGCCGCTGTTTAATCAGAATCTACTGATCACTATAAAATTCTTCTCCAGCTTGTTGAAGGAAGATATTAACAAATACAGCAGACGCCTAAACTATCTGAGAAGCTAAGACGATTTTAATGGGGTTTTTAAACTTAGATACGAGAGTAGGTCCATAAGTTTCCAGCCTCGCCTTCACATAACCCTTATTGTGTGTCATACTTTATCTGTTAAGAAAAATAATTGCAGCTGTAACTTCGGTTCCGCTTTGTTCAGTTCTGACATAGTAGAATAAAGGCTATGTGTAGAAGATTGTGACATGTTCAAAATGGAGTATCGACCTGTAGGATCAAATCCACATTCGAAGGGAGAATTTTTTTCTCGGTCTTCAATTATTTTTTTTGATAAGGTCTAAATAGAAATATTGATAAGGTCCCTTTTCACCCATACTTCACCTTCAAAGATATTTTTGGCTTTATTATTATAATTATAATTTTATGTAATAAGTTCTTCACAAAAGAAGGATTTGCTCCAAATGAAAGTACACCCCCCCTTATATTCTACCGTAAAAGAATGGGCCAAACATTTTCGAATGTGTCGAGAAAACATAGAAGTCGAAGAGCGTGCAGGTCGGCCCTTGGAGGTGCTCACTCCTGAAAACATCGCTCTCGTGGAAGGAGAAATTATGGAAGACCGGCGGCTCAAAGTTACAGAAATGCCACCAAGGTTAAGCCTTTCTAAAACAACAGTCCTTCGAAATATTCATGAACATTTGAACATGAATACGGTTAGGGTAAGACTCATTTCCTCAGTCCAAAAGCAGCAATGAGTCATCTGTTGTCAGGCATTGTGGAGCTCTGCCGTGGCAACGAGAGAGAAGTTGTGCAAACCATTGTTACAGGAGATGAAACTATAGTCCTCTACTATGATCCCTTGTCCAAAAGAGAATCAATGGAGTGGCGCAAAGCTGGTGAAGTACCGCCTCTAAAGGCCAAGGTCACTCAGTAAACCAAGATCTTTTGGGACCATGAAATAATACTCTTCATTTATTTCAAGGACAGAAACACCATAGTAAATGGGGAGTACTATGCCGGCCTACTGCACAGACTACATGCTTCCATCAAAGTGAAAAGTTGAGGAAAGTTGAGTGGTGGTGTGCGCCTTCTACACGACAATCTTGTTGCAATGGAAGCTGTGAAGAAATGTGTCTTCAAGGAGATCGACCATCCACCCTCCAATCCAGATCTGGCTCCCAATGACTATTTCCTATTCTCAAAACTCAAGGACTTTCGAATGACGAAGAAGTGATGGATGATGATGATTATGTTCATTTTGCAGACCAGATTTCTGACTATTTTGGGGGGGGGGATTAAATGTTAATTTATAGATGTGTGAGAAGTATATTGCATTGAAGGGTAACTATATTGAAAAGGGAAATATAGTTTTTGTCTATATCATGCCTAGAAAATAATTAGGCCGGAAACTTATGGACCTACCCTCGTATATTTTGTAGCCCATAAAGTCTACCTGGAATATTCTCTAAAGTTGTGTATGAGTGTTTTAAAAAATCGAATTCCTTGCAACACACTTGTTAATACTCTTTTTGGCTTTTTAAATTTTCCTATGTTGTTTCCCAGGGATTATTTATAATTCAATGCATGTATTGTGTGTAGTAAAACAAATGCAAACGCAGTTGGAATAATATGGGATATTTGGGATAACCGTGTACCGTTCTTCAAAACAGAGCAAAGTGGGGATTAGCTTTGTGTAAATCGATAAACATCCTGTCACATGAAGTGTTGGGGGCGATCGGCGGAAGTCTCGGCAAATAAGATTAAGAGAGGGAACTGAGTTATTGGTGTTTGTTAAATGTAAGCTTTTAAACCGAGGGCTGTTGTGCTGTATGCAGGAAAAGTTATGTTGCTACACTATTTCTTATTTTCTTAGTCGTAGATGGATAAGGCGGCGATAAATATTAAAAATAAACATTTAATAAACTTTTTTGTTTTGGAACATGGCCGGCTGAGCAGCTGGTAATGGAAACAAAATTATCATTGTTCATCTCTGATTGCAAATGATAGTAAACTACAGTAAATGTTAATTAATATTGCACTGTTTACCAAATGTTTAAGATTACACCTATGCAAATCCGTTCGTAGATTTTAACATCTTGTCTTTAGAAAATCACCGTGTAATTCCAAGATTCTTGCTATTCATTGCTTTTCAGATATTCACGCACTGTTGCAAACATACATGGTTAATTTCTGAGAGATTTTGAACACACGCCGTACTCTCTGTACGATAGTTCTGAATACACAAATGCCTTTAAATATCCAATAGTATAATAATACCTGATTCAAGTATTGTTGAACGATGAATAACAATTGCGTTTGATAGGTGACACTTCCTGCAGTAAAGTCAGTAACTTGTCTTTTCAGAAGAATGAAAGGTCCTGCCTATCCATAATTCCTGCTCAGGTATTAATAGGAAGTAGAACTGCTGCCAATTGTGTTGTTGCGCGAGGATTATCCTATGCCCACACAGTAACGTGAATAATGACAATAAAAACTGGCGCATATTTAAGCGGGCATTGATTTAATGTCGGTTTTCAACCTTTTCCAGTGACGTAACATTACATTCAACGCAGCATATTAGATGTACCTGCAAGTAAATTTTACGAGGGAAATGCGTGATTTTGTGGTACAAGAGTGAAAATAAGCATTTCTATATTTATAACAACACTAATGGTTTATGTAGTTTTTTTTTTGAATGATTTATTTATGGACGCTCTTTAACAGCTCAGGTCATCAGCGTCCTATTCAACTCAGAGCGTGAAACGGTCGACAAATTTTGCTCAGAGGCCTCTCTTTCAGGCTTGAGGTTCTTTTTCGTGCCGCAAATGTACGACACGGGACCCATGGCTTTACTTCCCTTCCGAAGGAAGCCATACTTAGGATTTTTACACACGGAAAAATCCATCGGTCCTGGCCGGGTTCGAACCGCGTTTTGGGTTTAGGAGTCAAGTATGGTAACCACTACACCACCAGGACCGACTGGTTGGTTTATGTAGTGTTTAGAATTAGATATTTATTGAACAAACTGTTGGATCTATTTCTATTCACTGTGAAATTTCTTAAAATTAATTTTGTTAAGGTTAACATATAGTAAGTGGATACATAAACAAACTTCGACAAACATACCTTCCTGATGTTGGTACACAAGTACTCAGATTTACAATCGGTAAAAGCTACTGACTTTACAAATTTAATTAATATCTCATTCCCACTTCTGTTCAAGTGTTTGTTTAGCTAAACATGGTTCTTTAATACCCCCACGGGTGGCCGAGGTCGTTAAGGCGCGGACTCATGAGTGTGGGGTTCGATACCCGCCAGGACGTCCTTCCTGACTGAGGTTTTTTTCAGGTTTTCCTCATTCCTCATAAAATTGCAAATGCCGGGGAGGTACCCTAAATTTAGACCTTCCTTTAAAAAAAAAACATTTCCCAATATATCATTTCATCTCACTTGTCGTCAGTGACCATCGCCTGTGGTGTATCAGTAGTAAAAATGGGCGTTAAACACAATTAAAACCCTTTAATGTTGATTTCAACTTACCTAATTTTAGTCTTAAATGGGGATAAATTATTTATTATAAATTAGAAAAGAAAATATGCACAAACGTAAGTAGTTAACAAGCACCAACAAAAATGTTAACAGCTTTTTCTGAGATCATTGGATATGCATTTTTTTTTCTTGCCAGCCAGAAGTCTGCTAGATTCATCTTCTTTATCATTTGCCTGGGACTGCCGTCACTGATAGCTCGATCAATTGTCTTTCTCGGAAGGGTTTGAGGTTTCTGGTGTCAGCAAGAGAAAACGGGTCTCTAATTCAAAATTCTGAATTTTTCTGAAGTATTCATGAAATCTGGACCACCTCTTTGGTCTAGTGGTTAGCGTTGCTGACTGCTGGCCGGCAGGCCCGGGTTCGATTCCCTGCACCTGCTTAGGAAAATTTCTAAGTTAGGAAGGTCTAGAACGGTGTCCACCCACTCTCGTGAGGACAATTGGGTAGCTGCCTGATGGAGAGGTGGCGATCTTCGATCCACGATATAGTAAGCCGCGATATAGCGATCAGCTGGATGCGGTGTGCTGATCACATAGTCCCCTGCAATACTGCACTCTACAATGATATCACGTGATGCAGGTAGAAGACGCAGCGGTCGTTGCGGTAAGCTAAGGCCCACATGGGGCTATGAAAAACCAGACTTAGAAGAAAAATAATACATGAAATATAAGACTCCTGAAGTGTTCCTTAATATTTACTGCTAGTTTACAACCAAGAGGAATTTAATTTTCACTTAAAGAAAACACCCAACAATGGAAATGAAGATGTATTTCCAATATTTATGTTTTCAAGAAGCTTAGTTTTTTATTAAGAGCCACAGCTCCACTGTTTTCTTAGCTGTAAAAGCGTCTCGCAGCTAAACAAACGACAAAATATATCCCATTGTTGTTTGATCAAATAATATATTTGAGTTGCGCTCTGTCATTGTCGTAGGGTTAAATTTGAACTTCCGTATTATTGTGTACAGTATTACAATTTTTAATCATAATGTAAAGCGTATTGTTTCCGTTTACTTATAGTAGAACTGTTAAACAGTTGTTGTTTGTGAAACAAATTTAATTTATCTATTTGCTAAAAAGTTTATGTACCGCCGGGCAATAGCTCACGTACCACCATAGGTTGAGAACCCTTGATTGAGAATATTCGTTCTAAACTTTTCTCTTTTGTCAATGGTAGTTGTTGTAAGAAAATGTTAATTTTTAAGCACCCTATGCCTATTTTTCCCGTTAAAGTAGATGTTATTAAATATTACAAAGCCCATTGTACATATAATGTTAATAATATCTTGCTTTCATATTTAGTTTAAAGCAATAGACCTTTTTAGAAGCGTCTCAAAGAACAAAACATTTGGCATTGTCCGTAGGGGATCGTTGAGTAGTTTTCCTACACAGGAAACTGCTAGAAGGGATATATGCTGGAACATAACAGAACAATCTTCAGCAGTTGATGATATGTTTTATTCAATGGAATAATATATTTGTAGTTCGACTTTAATTACAATTGGAATGAGTATATCGCTTTTATTGATAGTGTTAATGAATTTGTATTTTTGATATATGTATTCATTTCTTTTCAACTGATTAATTCATCTCTTAACGTTTAGCAGTTGACTTTTGTTTGAAACCAAAAGAGGGCAACGTTATTCAGTTCTCTCCTGGATAAATGTTTTATATTGTATTGCAGTGGCTTTATTTACCTTTCCTAATAGTGCATTTCATTTTTTTTTTCAGGTAAGCAGCAAACCTCTATCTTTTCCTGCTAGATGTCCACCAAGAACATGGTGTTCAAGTAAGTTATTTTTCTAGTTATGTAAAAGCAGTAGGGAATTAGTGAACATTTATTTTTTAAACACCAACTTATATGTCAAAAAGCAAATATCAAATATCGCAACTTATTTTATCAGACTAATGCCACAACTATACGAGCAAAATTTTTTCCTTTGTAATATGTGAACACTGATGTTGATGTTGTCAATCTGTGTAATATTTTTCCACATTGTACATGTAGTTTAACGGTCAACAGTTAATAAAATTGTACATTAATACGTTAACTTACAAGTGTCTAATATATTTATTTTGTTTTATATGTTGCTACCATAATTGCAGCATTTCTGTTTTATAGAGAAAACAAACACTAAAATTTATTACCGGTTCAGAATTGATACGAAACGTACGGTGGCAGTTAATTTAAAACGCCGGTTAAATAATTCAATTTTAAAGTAGTTATTAATGTGTAATTCCTGCCAGACGAAATCATAAATGATCTAAAAACAAAGTGGCTTCGATGTTGAAAAGAAGTTTGCAATTGTAGCTTTTATGGCTGCTTGCCAAAAGAAAAAGGAGAATATTCGTGTGTGAATTGTCTAACCAAAAAACGTAGCATTATGTTTGTTTTCTAACCGAAAAGCTCATTGCATGTAAGGTTTCTTTGACTAATATATTTGAACATGATTACCTGCACTTTCCTAGTTTTTTTAAGCACTGTAATAATGTGGCAAATTTTCCTCAGAGAGTTCTTTTCCTGCTATTAACACTAAAGAATAACTCCAATTTAAAGAACTTACGCTTACCGCCTCTAAAGGCCAAGGTCACTTAGTCACCCAAGATCTTTTGGGACTATGAAAGAATACTCTTTTATTTCAATGACAGAAACACCACAGTAAATGGGGAGTACCATGCTGGGCTTACTGCACAGACTACGTGCTTCCATCAAAGAGAAAAGGCGAGGAAAGTTGAGTGGTGGTGTGCGCCTTCTTCACGACAACGCGCCTGTGCACACAGCACTTGTTGCAAAGGAAGCTGTGAAGAAATGTGGCTTCAAGGAGTTCGACCATCCATCCTACAGCCCAGATCTAGCTCCCAGTGACTATTTCCTCTTCTCAAAACTCAAGAAGGACCTCTAGGAAGGAAATTTAAGTGTGACAAGGAAGTGATGGATGCTCTTTATGCCCATTTTGCAGACAAGACTTGTGACTTTTTCTGGTGGGGTGGGGATTAAAATGTTAATTCAAATATGTGAGAAGTGTATTGCAACAAAGGGTAACTATGTTGAAAAGTGGAATATAGTTTTTGTCTTTATCATACTAGAAAATGATAGGCCGGAAACTTATGGACCTACCTCGTAGCATGATGTGTGCCGAGTAGAAATGTTTTCAGAGCTTGATATATCCGTCATGTTTACCCAGTTAACCAGACAGGTGCGTGTGAGTTAGAGAAGGGCAGGCACTTCCTCGTGAATGGAGCGCAACCGAATGGGATTCATTTACACGCCTTAATGAGCGACCTGCATGGAACGTGTCTTCTGAACTTCTCAAATTAAACTCCGCTGTGCGCTCTTTTTTTCCAGCCTTCTTTCTCTGTCCGTCTATCTCCCCTTCCTTGGTATTCCCTTTTCATCCCAAGAATAGCGCTTCGCCCTCGTATAGTTCGTTAAATATTTCCTATTTCCCCGATGTTAGCTTTCCATTCAGACTCGAGCCCGCCTTGTTTTAAGAGACGTGGTAATGATCTTGTACAGAGTGTTCCACCAGTTACATCCCCTTTTCTAGCCTACTTTCGGAACTTCAATGCTAGTCGTAACCTAGATGGCTTAAAATATATTTGATGTCACACTTTCCAAATTTGGTTTAGGGGATTTATTCGGTAACAAGTGAGTAATATTTCTAACACTACACGATGTAATTGACCCTGCGTTTGTGGTTCAAGTGTGGTCGGCTGTACTCTGTTATGAGTAGACTAGAATAGAGCTAGAGTAATACAGACTTGCAAGGAATAGTTGAGGAATGTGATCTAGAAGATATGCCAAAGCAATCATTCACATCTGTTATGAAGCGAATTGATTCACAAAATCGACCTAAATATTCCCAAGGATACTTGAGGAATTTCGTTACATTTCTGTTCATTCTGCATCAGGATGAAAATGAGATCAAGAGTTTGAAATCAAGCCAACTGTATGTTTTTATGGAATGGGCAAGAGGCTTCAGAGTACAGTGAAATAGACGTGCGGATTTGATGATCAACAGAACAGATAATTGATTTTAATCTTCTTTTTCTTCTTCCGCAAGGTATAGGCCTGTCGTCCTGTTCCGTCCTCATTTAAACGTATCATTCCATTTTCTTCTTGATCTTCCTATTTGACGACCTCCTCTTGGTTTATAATTTAGTAAAAGTTTGTGGTATCCGTTCCGCTTTCATTCTTAATGTATGCTTCATCTTCCAAGCCTGGTTTTCCATAGCCCCACGTGGGCCTTCGGCTTACTGCAATGACCGCTGCGTCTTCTACCTCCATCACGCGATATCATTGGTAGAGTGCAGTATTGCAGAGGGGCATGTGATCAGCACACCGCATCCCCCTGCTCGCTATATCGCCGCTTAGCTCTACATCCCAATTGTCCTCGCGAGGCTGGATGGATTCCGTTCCAGACCTTCCTAGCTTATTTAAATTTCTAAGTAGGTATCGGGAATCGAACCCGGACCTTCCGGGCAGGAGTCAGTAACGCTAACCACTAGACGAAGCAGGTGATCTCTTAATATATGTGCGGGTACCAATTATTTCTTTTATTAATAATATATTCATAAATTTTGTATATATTGTATATTTTTTTTTAATTTTTTCATTTCTTTGTTTGTCTAAGAGTATAAATCCATATACTGCTTTTAAAAATCTCATCCCTGCAGTTTCTGTTCTTTTCCTGTTTGTCCTCTTCATAGTCCAGTTTTCATTTCCATAGGCTGTCATTGGCACTGTCATTACTTTGTAGAATGTCATTAATGTTGCTTTTTACGGTTTGTTCTTTAATGTTCTCCTTATTGTTCCATTCATTTGTCTTTAATTTATTTGGTTTTAAATTCAGATCTTCATTTTTATTGTATGATATATTAAAACCTAGACAGTTGAAACTAGAGATTTGTTCTATTATTTCTTCATTAATAACTATCTTACATCTTATACGATTGTTCCCTTTAAAAGCCATTGCTTTTGTCTTGGTTTTTGAAACCTTTAAATTATATGTCTCCATGATATCTTTCAGGTTATTAACACTTCTCTATAGACCATATTCCGTTAACCTGATCGTCACTAAATAAAATTGATTTCAACTTACATTGATTAATCTGAATATTTATTTTAACATTTTAAACATTGATATCTGTTGAGTCCCTTGGAATGAATGGTATTGAACGCCCGTTTCACCGCCACGGGTGGCCGAGGTCGTTAAGGCGCGGACTTGTGAGCGGGAAGTCTGGGGTTCAAATCCCACCAGGACCGTCCTCCCTGACTGAGGTTTTTTTTTTCAGGTTTTCCTCATAACTGGCAAATGCCGGGAAAGTACCGTAAACATAAGCATGGAACGTTTCCTTCCTTAAAAAAAATCCTTTCCCAATGTTTCATTTCATCTCATGTATCATCAGTGTCCACCGCCTGTAGCACTTCTGTAGCAAAAACAGGCGTTAAACACCATTAAAAAAAATAACGCCTGTTTTTGCTACAGATGTACCACAGGCCATGGACACTGATGATACATGAGACGAAATGATATATTGGGAAAAGATTTGTTTTTAAGGAAGGAAACGTTCCAGGCCTAGGTTTAGGATACATCCCCGGCATTTGTCATTTATGAGGACTGAGGAAAACCTGGAAAAAACCTCAGTCAGGGAGGACGGTCCTGGTGGAATTCGAACCCCTGATCTCCCGTTCACGAGTCCGCGCCTTAACGACCTCGGCCAGCTATGGCGGTCAAGTCGTTTGGAAATTAATGTCGGAAATCATAGTTAAATTGGTGATCCACTCAGGACTACCCTTTAACTTTCTCAGTCCTGCTATTTATGATCACTTCCCATATTGCGTTCTGTAATGAAACTTCTCTCGATGAACTACCGAAAGACATGACAAAACCAAACCAGAGGAAGATCATCATTACAATATGGTAATACAATAACTCTTCTGCATTGTTGCAAAACAATTACTTGGTAGAAATATTGCCAATGATCGCAATATCATACCGTAACTTTTCTTCTTTTTTAACTTATAAATGGAAGGTTTTATTATTTTGAATATTTTCACCTTTAAGTAGCTCCAGATAGGTTTGTGCACACGCTGATTCAGAATATTGAGTAAATACCACGTGATTTATGCCTGCGTGCTGTACTTTTGTTATGGACAACCTCACTGCTAGTAACCAACTAATATAGCAATTGTTTCGGTAATAGCACCGTATATAACGCGACGTTAACAATTTATTGAATAAAGACACTTGAAAAGAAAATACCTAATTCTCTATTATAGGAAAGAGGTGTCGGTAAATATTTGCCTTGGTTGTTGAAACATTTTTGACACTTCTATATTTCAGCAGGGCAGAATTATCAGCAAGAATTTGTGGCCTCTAGGTCACCGAATCTGACATTGTTTTTTTCATCTCTTAGAGTTAACGAAAATGGGGGGGGGGGGGGAACACACACTCTCTCTCTCTGTATGGGTTTTTATAGATATGTTAACAGTGAAGTATTTTTCCTAGAACGAATAGGTACATATTTTATTCCAGTTTATTTCATAAATCGTAAAGTATAGAATTTATGCTAAGTCTATGACAGCCACTGAGCGCCGAACACAAAAATAGCGCACTGTTCACCAAAGAGCGACGCACGTGATTTTTCTAACCTAGAAATGCAGAACCAGGAAACGTTTGTTTCCAAAACGAGAGTGTATTTTATATTTATGCAGGTAAAGCCAACCATTGAAATTAACGTTTTCTCTGGCTGCATTGCCATTTTTATTTTGAATATTTGATGGATTGTTTGTTTACTTTGGGGTGTTTTCATTGATGCCTCATTACAAATGTCGATAAATCATGAAACGGGTTTTATTGCAGGTCCTCCCTGTCCCCTCCGTTGCCGTGTTCATCGGAATGTGTAATCAAGTAGCAGTAGGAATACAAATATATTTCACCTCCCTCATTATCCCGTTTCGGTAATACAAACCGAGTTTTTTGTTTTGTTTTGTTTAGATATTGATACAGCATATATTAACGCCAACACTTGGCTAAATTACCGGGGAAATAAAGCGTACAGCGAAATTATGCACATTTCTGGCATCTTTATGCAAGCTTGCAGCCAAAACATTAAAATGCATACAATGCCATTCCCTTCTATACGAAGGTGCAGTTTTCAAAGTATATGTAGGTAGAATACATCGTGCTTATTGACATTTCTGTTAATAGAGAGACAGTAACTGCTGGCCGACTGCAGTTTCCCAAAAATTAATATTTGTGTTATATTATTTGGAGACACCATCAGTTCTAGGGTAATGTATGACATAATTCTCATTTCTACAAAATAGAGCAATAGAAAAAGTCCTTCGGATTTACGTGCACATTATAAACAAAATTATCTATTTGGAAATAGTGTTTAAGCCCAATTTTTACTACAGTGCGGTGGACAATTATAGTTAAACATCAGATATTCAGGAATTAAACATTTAGAAAAATTTGCGTAAGGTAGTAAAAAAAAAAAAAAAAAAAAACAGGTACACTAATGCTGGTAGTAAATAAATTCTTTTTTCAAAATTTTCTTAATTACCTGAAGTTTTATGTAATTCCTTTTTTTTTCTGAATAATAAAAACATTAAAGAAATAGTATACTCTTTTAGTACCAACATTATTAGCAAAGAAAAATCACTAAATTCACAAGTTATTTACTAAACAACTGACAGTTTTCCTTAATATTTTTGTATTATGTTGTGAAAGGAGAAACTATCGCAAAGTATGACGCCAGAAATTTGAAAATTTACAATGGTAAGTTAGGCATTTATAATAGTTTCGTTTTAATAATGAACAGATGGTATCTAAAAAACTTTCCTTAATGCATCATTATTGGAGTCTAAGTGTTTGTAATCGGAACTGTGTCGCGAAAAAGAAAAGAATTGTATACTTCCTCTGCTCACATAGGTAACTTTTGATGAAATAAGAGCTGCCATTATAGCCCTTTTTGTTCTCCAGGTCTTACGGTTTGTGATTTTTATCTTTGGAGGCAATTGAAAAACTAATATATTCAAACTAACCGTTCCACACCAAAGAGCTTAAAACAAACGTTCAAAACGAAGTCAGTTCCTTTAGACATGGCGTAACTGATGCGTGTCAGTAATAATTTCCCTAAAATGTGGATTGTGTGTCAGGGAAAATGGCAGCATTTCCAGCACCTATATAAGGAAATCATGTAGCAAATTCTGTTATTTAATATGTTGTATCCAAGTTCTAAAATGCGAAACACAATTGCTCTCATTGTACCAGAACAGAAAAATTGCAAAAGTAAGAAAATATTTACAAACCTTACCTTAATGTTTTATATTTCACGAATATTTTCAGCAATAAAAATGAATTTTGTCAAAATCAGCTGATTATATATGATAAATGAAGGATGAATTATGGTTAAGGAAACGTTCCTAGTTTTAACACCTGTTCGGCACTTGCTACTAATGACTATGGAAAAACCTGAAAAAAGTCCAATAAAAAGGACAATTCTAGTGGTATCCGAAAAGAAGACCTCCCGGTCACGAGTCCCTGCCTTGGTGACCTCGGCTAACCGTGTCGGTATTTGAGTCCGTGAAGATATCCGTTAAAATAGCAGTGAAATGTAAAGAATAAAATGATATTTTCTAAAAACTTATATCACGTATGCATTGTCTTTGCAAAACTTCTGTTTAAGGAAACAAGATCCATAAAAAATATTTTCATTTTACTTTTCAGATGATCTGAAACGTAATAATTTACCTTAGAGTGTTTGTCACATACAAATAGGTAAAATTTAAGTGTGAAACCTAAAAGTAATAGGTACAGGTTTGGCTTCCCGCATTCTGCACCAGTTAGTACTTCTAGTACTACTGAGGCACCACAGGCCGTAGACACTGATACATGAGATGAAATGATAAATTGGGAAAGGATATTTTTTTAGGGAAGGAAACGTTCCAAGCCTAAGTATAGGGTACCTCCCTGGCATTTGCCATTTATGAGTACTGAGGAAAACCTGGAAAAAACCTCAGGCAGGGAGGACAGTCCTGGCGGTTAGCGCTACTGGCTGCTGGCCGGGAGGCCAGGGTTCTATTCCCGACACCTACTTAGGAATTTTTCTAAGACAGGGAGGTCTGGAACGAAATTCACTCAGCCTCGCGAGGACAATTGGGAAGCTGCCTGATGGAGAGGTGGCGATCTCCGATCTAGTAAGCCGCGATATAGCGATCAGCGGGATGCTATGTGCTGATCACATGCCCCCTGCAATACTGCACTCTACCATTGATATCAATGATGGAGGTAGAAGACGCAGCGGTCGTCACGGCAAAGCTCAGGCCTACATGGGGCTGTAAAAAGGCTATTTTTTTTAGATATATAATTTCATTTCATGTATCATCAGGGTAGTAAAAACTGGCGTTAAACACCATTTTAAAAAAAAGGGTGTAGTCTGCTGGTCTATTCAAACAAGTTTATGAATACCCTGAGCGAACAACACCCCCATTCGCCACCAGTAAGATGCCTGGGCATCCTGAGCACCTTTTGGTATGCAAACCGTCCTTCAATGGAGAATGTTGTGAACAGTTTCCTTTCTCAATGACAATGTGTCTACAATCTCTCGGTTGGTGATTCGGCGATTCTCACATACTTTTTTATCTACGACTGCAATCGAGTACTCGGTGATAGTTAAGTGAGGTTGACCAGGTCTAGGCATGTCCTCAGTGCACACACGTCGGTCATGAATTTCATCACACCATCTGAACACTGTGCTGCCTGACCGACATGCATTCCCCCATACACACATTGTTCGTACGACGATAAATTTCGGCTCCTTTAACAACTTCTGCCTTCAAAAATTGATTACTGATCGCTAAACTTGTTTGGAGGAATCTCTATTCGGTTCAAAGTGCTTCTGTACACGTAAACAACACTTTGTGCCTTTAACCCGCAATAGTCTTGCATACAACGCCACCTACAGAGCAAACACAAGCCCCTGTGTATTTAAAATACGCAGCTACGACAAAAATCTTTGTTTGAATTGGGCAATCGTTTTACATAGTTTGTCATTATTTTATATAATAACGTATTTGTCCACAAGTTTTCTATTTCTTTTGGCATTTAAACAGTATAGAAATGATTTAAATAAGTACATCAATAAAGAATTGTTACTATAATATGTGTACAGTTGAACTAATAATAGACACTGCAAGTGAGCCAAAATATATTACTTTTTTAAATGAAAATGGTTTATAACATTTAAAGATAAACGATAGCTAAGTTTATGTTTCTACTGTAGCAGAACCACCAGGCCTAAAACATTGAAATCTGTGTAGTTTACTATGACACAATTTATCTGTTTACTGAAGCACAGTTATTAGACTGTTTTTTTTTATTTAAAATCGCTTTTTAAATATTATATACCAAAACCTTTCTTGATTCTATTTGAGTATCTTCATTGTCTTGTGTAGAAACATCACTAATAATTTCAAGCCAGTTCATTCAGTAGTTTTTGCTGTGGAGGAACATTCATATAGGAAAATCTAGTTTAGAGGAAATTACTATGAAAGAAAAACATTTATAAACTCACTAAGCTCCAATTTAGGATCTAAAACATGCCTGAATTATAGTCAGAGTTTGTTCAGACTGTTTACGATAGGTTAGTTAGAAGAAAAAAAGGGGGAAAGGAGAAAAATTTCCTGTAAAAATAAGAACTGTCTAGCTCAATTGGTTTGAAAACTATATACTTTTGAAATGAATGGTGTTAATATCATATGCGGAGGTATTTTCAAATATTAAAAGCACTACTTCTAGAATACTTAATTAAATTATATAATTTAAAAGTAAAAATTTATTGCAATTAATTTTTTAAAAAAATGTAAAAAAAATCAGCCTTTGCTTTGCAATTGCCCTTAAATTTAACAACAAATTGAACAATGTCGTGTGCATATTTTATGGCTGTTAGCATTCCCTTTGTTCTACGACACCAAATTTACTTTTAATTTATTTAGAGGGGGGAAAAAAGCGAATGTTAAAATAATGTGCTCTCAGAAATGTTGGACTGGTTAGTGATCAGAGCCCCTGTCGAGGAAAAAGTGACAACGGAAGCCGTAGCGCTGTTCCTCACCCCATCGACATCGAGGTGAAGGCGGGTAGATTGATTGTTTCTACCCCACCCACTCTACCTCCGTCGTAACTGGAGCGCATTTTATTCATCCAACACCCCATTCTCAAAGTCTTTTCCGCCTTGCTTCATCTTTTAACGCCGCTCTTGTCATCGTTATAGCATCTTGTTCCGATAGGAAAAGATCAGCCTTCCTTTGTACGTGTAGCAACGTTGAAAACGAAATCGTGACTAGATATAGCGTGGGTTGTAGTTTGTATAGTTACGTTAATGTTACCAGCGTACAACGTTTAACTTGCAGCGTGTCTATATGTGATGTCTTAAAAGATGTAGGTTTAGAAATAAATAATTCTTAACAAAAAGAGGATGGTAAAGCTTCAAGGCACAGTAGTTGTAACCAGGTTTCCCTCACCTGTATCAATGACAAATGGCGGGAGAGTAACCTAAATTTAGGCCTGTAACGTCCTGTATTTCTTTCCCAATTTTTCAATTCACCTCGGGTTATTATCCAAGCCCTGTGATGACACGGTAGTATAAATGGGTGTTAAACAACAGAAAAACAAACAAACAAACAAAACACATGACCTGCTCTTGGGAAAACAGTTAGGAATTTTTTAGGATTCACTCCTGGTGACGTCCGAGTTTAATAATAAGACATTGTTAACTACCTTTACGCCTTTGGATATAATAATAAAATAAAATAACAGTAATATTAATAATTAATATTTATTTATTTTACCTGGCGAAGCTAACACTTAAGGTCCTCTTTGGCTTTCACCAGAACAAAAGGACTTACTGCAAATGAAAAATAAACAGCGATTAGACGATGTATATGGGGAAGGGGCCAAACTTTTTTGAATGGGCCGAGGAAGCATTGAATACGAAAACCGTGCAGGTCGGCCCTTAAAGGTGCTCACTCCAAAATTTTAAACGATTTTTAAAAATATTGCTAAAAATATTCATAGTTGAACACTTGCTAAGTGAAGATAAGTTTTTCTTTTTGAACAGTGTTTAACGCCCGGTTTTACTACTGAGGCACCACAGGCGGTGAACACTGATGATACATGAGATGAAATGATATATTGGGAGAGAATTTTTTTTTAAGGAAGCAAACGTTTCAGGCCTAAATTTAGGGTACCTCCCCGGCATTTTCCGGTTATGAAGACTGAGGGAAAACCTGGGAAAAACCTCAGTCAAAGAGGACGGTCCTGGCGGGATTCGAACCCCAGACCTCCCGCTCACGAGTCCGCGCCTTAACGACCTCGGCCACCCGTGGCGGTCGTGAAGATAAGAGGTGTTGTTTTGGATAGAAGGTGGAAATGGAATTCAAGTGAACACGGTGAAAGGGATATAAATAAAGTGTATTAGAATAGTTAGAAAATATAAATATTCATAAACCAATAAAATGATAAAGGGAATGGATAAATTAAATACAATTTTAGCTTAGGGGTGCAGGTAACCGTCGGTTTCCGACGGATGGTAGTTTTAGTTTTTGATAGTTTTAGCTTCCGTTTTTAGTTTTGGAATTTAACTTTCAATAGTTAAATTATAGCTGGGTATCTGTTTTAGTTTTGTTTGCTGACTGCTGCAGTTAGAGAATTGCTTGAAGGTTTTAATTTAAGGTTGGTTTGTTCATATTATTTTTTTGTTATTTTTGTTAATTACTTTTGTTTAATCAATTATAGATATAATCTGTACAGATAATGTTAAAAATGTAAGAGAAAAGAAAAATATAATAAACTATAGAAATTGTAATGTATGTCTTGGTGTAGGCATCTAGGTGCCAGGACGACCTATTACAGATTATTATTATTATTATTATTATTATCATCATCATCATCATCATCATCCTTATTTGTATCAAGAGTGTGCATAGCATTTTAAACGGTTTTTTAAAAATATTGCTGAAACGAAGAATATTCCAGTTTTCTAAATCTAATTTATAACAATAACACTCTCAGACCTTAACAAAATACCCGATCTTAGAGCTTCAATTTGCCACATGCGATACAAAGGAAACTTGGTTACGGTATCATAAATGGAAATAGGTATATGGCTACAGCACTAATATCTTTATCCGGGCACGAACTAGAGATACACAGATGGGGAACTCGAAGCCGGCGCTTTACCTCGTTAAGGTTTGTGTGGGGTGAGATAATGGCATGATAATGACCGCCGTGATGTATGTACTATTGGCTCTCCGCAGCATCTGTTTTAATGGACTCTCCATTATATGGTCTGTGTGTGTATGTGTGTCATATCATCATCTTTCAGCTCGTAAAACCTAGTACTGAAGCTGAAGATAATGGAAGGCCCTTTTCGCAGTATGTAATATCCTTTTGTGTAACGTTCACATTACATGCGTGACTTATCTACTCCGGCGTGGTTTTTGCCAGATACCCCGAACTGTTTTTCGTGCCTCCTCACACCTGTAGATGTTACCTCCCTATCTGTTCTTTTAAGAAGGCGAGGTGAGCGTGTAGTGAATTTAAAGTGCAGTGCTAATCATAATTTTCTCGCACCAATTTGCAAAATATTACTTTGATTACCCATGTTAACTGCATTGTGATAGTATTAAGAAGAAAGATCATGAAATCAACTTGAAATTCCCTTCAAAGAGGCTATCAGAAATGTGGATATGCATTTAAACAGCACCAGGAAAACAAAAAAGTAACGATCGCAAAAACATAGAAGCATTCGCCAACGCTGGGTTCACAGTAAACCTTTTAATGCCACCATTTCTTGTTCAAGTTATGCCTTAAACAGGAAATCCGTGCGATAAAGTGCTCTGATAGCTGAGGCCTGAGTTCCAGGCCTAAGTTTAGGGTACCTCCCCGGCATTTGCTATTTATGAGGACTGAGGAAAACCTGGAAAAAACCTCAATCAGGGAGGACGGTCCTGGCAGGATTCGAACTCCAGACCTCCCGCTCATGAGTCCGCGGCTTAACGACCTCGGCCACCATTTTGTAAGTGTTACAAACACTAGTTGAAGCAGATTTTGTAACAAATGGTAGCAATTTGTCCAAATTGTCCAAATAAATGTCACGCGTATAACGTGTTAATTAGTGTAATTATTTTAGTAATATTCTAAAAAGAAATGTTTGAATTTTCTGAAAAATTAATTCAGAAACGAAACATAACACGCCAAAGTTAGATAACTTGTAGAAGTGAGCTCTCTGACAAGCAGTAAATACTTTAAATGATGTCGGTCTATGCTAAGGTTATGTCACACTGTAACCACTTATCGGCCTGTTTGCTTCGATATGTTTAAACATTAAATGTGTGTAGTAAGGCACAAGGTTATGGTGTACAGAGCTTGCCTTGGGTTGTGAGACAGGAAAATGGTGCACTCAGCGTTTCGATCATCATAAATAACAAAGAGGACAGTATATCGGGGAAGACATTGCTCGATTTGTCTTGGAGGGAACGTCGCGTGGCCTGACAAATGGAGACAAACAGCTCCCCGGAACTTGACAGTCCCCTTTAATACCGATTTCACGTGCCACTACGGAACGACAGACAGACAGATGGACAAACCTGAGTGCAAGGTTGTCGCATACCAGTTCCTTTCATAGACCTCTGTGGATATGATGTATTTGGCATATATACGCACAGTGGGGACATGCGTTTTTATGATGAGGAATAGGGCAATTACAATGCTTTCAAGCGTCGCTGTGAGGATAAGGGTTGCAATTCTTTAAAATAACTAAGTAAAAGGTTTATTTGACAAACCAAGAACCAAACAGATGTAATACTTTGCAACGGCAGTGAGGGTTTATCTGACATTAAGCTAGAAACAACTTCAGCGAGCGCCAATCAAAAAGAGACCCAATTTAGCACATTTACAAGATTACCTGAATTATACGTAACCGACAAGGACAAACAAATTTCATTCTGGGTGGCTATACTCATCCACTAAACTCGAGACGGCGGTGATACTAAAAATATGTCAAAGAAAATCTGTGTAATTGGGTTTTTCCTTAACTGTCATCCATAAGATTTTAACAATAGAAAAATGTCACCCATACAAAATAAAATCTACAGAATCTAAAGGAATGGACATTTGGCACTGGTTCCCCATGCCTAAATACTAATTCAAAATTTTCAAATGCTGGGTTCACTTGAGTAACAGTGCTAATTGTTACGGGAATAATAAAAACTTTTAAATATCACAAAACCCATAAAAAGCACTAGGATGCAATATAAGGAGTTCAAAAAAAACAGTAATAAAACTGAACACTAAAACCACACGATACTTCCAGCTTTGGCTCTTGAACACATGCTGAGAGTAGACTGAACTGTGATGGGCGGTGTCTCTCTTAGTGAAGCATAAGGGGTATGACGTGGCGGCAAAGCTGTCAACTATAGCTGAGCAAAGTAGTTTGGCAAACCTGACAATATTACAAAGAAATATTTAGGTCTGGTGGAATACGGGCCTTATTCAACACTATAACCGCCATCTTCAGGTCTCTAAGTAAAGTATGTTTGGATGGAGGGGCGGCATCTATGAGAGTAAACGGAAAAACAGTCATCGAACGTGGCTTGGTGAAAATTGGCGTGTTGTGCTACCTGCAATGGGGAACAAGTTCTAACCGAACGCCTGTGATTGTTCATTCTGATAGAAACCATAGTGGATATTAGTCCAATATAAAAAGCTAAAAAAAATCTGCATTTAAGTAAATAAACAACATTCGTGGATGTGCAGTTGGAAAATGAGTGAATTTTAAACTCTGGTTTCAGTTTCGGACTAACAAAAGATGAACATGGGGATATCAAGGCACAAGTCTTACATTTGGGGCGGTTGCATGGATATGAGCCAAGTATAGAGAAGGAGGGCTGGGGATAATCAATATTTCTACCGAAAATGCTCCTGAGATTGCTAGCTATATATATATAGGGAAACAAAATATGCGACACCGTTTGTAAAACACGCCTCATTAGACCCTACCCAACAAGCTGGCTTGCTATTGTCTCAGGGTAGCCCAAGCAGGCCGTGGTTTGTTAAGTTAGTTTATCCCGGAGAACACGGGTACCAAAAGGTTTGCCTAAACAGAGGTGACATTGACTTGATAGAAGTGCTCGTAAATCAAACACCTTTGCTTGCAAAGAACAGCATTTAATTTTTTGTGTGCTTATCTAAGCGTTCATGTTTCTCTAAAGGTAAGTTTTTCACATTCTTTTGCTCTCTTTCCCCCTTCCTCTGTTTCATATATACCACAATTTCATTAAGGGGTACATAAACCTTTGACGCTTTAAACTGAGTATATATATATATATATATATATATATATTTCATATTTTCTTTCTCTGTTTCTATAAGTGCTGATAACATTTTAATTAGCATGAATATTTAAAACCAGTGTTCTGTAGTAGCACGCTCTTCTCTAGATCCTATGTTCACAGGTTCAAATTCGGCCGGGGTCGATAGACATTTCAGGGCGACAAAATCTGCAGCGCAATTCCTCCGGCAGAGATTTTAAGCCGTGAGTCCCTTGTTGTAGTTTTACGACACGCCAAAGAACTCTATACGTAAAACAGGGGTCCCTGGACAAAGTTATTGGCCGTTTCACACTTATGAAATACCTTTGTTCCCCGTCAGATGGGCTCGTCACCTATCTCTTTGTCCTCTGTTGGGAAGTAAGTGTACTTTAAATTTTCCTTGATAATTGAAACCTCCTTCACGGGAGGCACCCGTGTTCTGGGACGAAACGATGAGTACTAAACATATATAATGATCCTAAGATTTGAATTTTCTGAATGGGTTATTTTTATTATTATTGTTATTATATGTACAACTCAACCTCAATATATACCTTAAATATATGCTGTGCAGTATAGCAAAATATCTTTTATGAAATAAAGTTTTTTAAGCTTTTTTTTGCGCTTAGCGTTACACTTTTTTGTATTTAATGTAAGTTAAAGTTAGGTTCAGATTATGGAACATAAATTATTAAATTATTAATAATATTTACATTAAAATTGCTTTTTTAACATTAACCAACAATGTGAATCTTGATGAGCTTCAAAGACAAATTATTGCATTTAATTTTGTAATACCATTGTTGTCAGTCACGTTCAACGCTATTTTTGTCAAATGACTCTCGAACGGATGTCTTCTATTTCTTTGTTGTCAGTCACGTTCTGTTGAAGAAAATTGTTGGATGTAATTCTTGTTTAGAATCAAACTGAAGGCATTATTAATAAGCTTTAACAGCTACGCCAAGATGCCAAAAGGAAAGGTTTCTAACAGTTGGTTGTTTATACTGCGGATCGGCAATGATCCCAATTGATACTTGTATTTTGCAAGGTGTGCTCA
The DNA here is from genome assembly GCA_030762175.1 of Metallyticus violacea. Classification (NCBI taxonomy): domain Eukaryota; kingdom Metazoa; phylum Arthropoda; class Insecta; order Mantodea; family Metallyticidae; genus Metallyticus; species Metallyticus violacea. The sequence continues at coordinate 102,781,640 of CM060830.1, read as the reverse complement.
AAAGCAGTTGACCTGAGATCAAAAACGGCATGTCAGCAGCATTGAGAGGAAACAGAAGACCAAGTTTCAACCATTAATTACATTTTTTTCTGGCTCTTCAGAAGACAATATTAATCCTTGTTTATGTGAGACGCTAGTGTCACCAAATGTGCCATGGCATGTGGTACAGAAGTCAGTATTCAATAAATTTCTTCAAGATGTCAGTGGCCGAAAGATACCAGACGAATCAACCTTAAGAGAAAAACATTTGCATCAACTAAAGGAGAAAAAGATTGAATTGCCCAGAACAGAACTGCAGGTCTTTCAGTTGAGACCACCGACAGTTGTGGTCGCTTCATTGCAAACGTCATGGCGGGTAAGTTAGACCCCATAGAACCTGGTAAACCCTGCCACGTATGCAAGACGCTGGACAAAACGAACCACAGTACCATAGCCTGCACCATCAAAGACGCTTGGCATCTTATGGCCATTAGGAAACCGCAATGAGAAGTTTCTACTGCTTGTGGCCGACAGTGCGGCCTACATGATCAAGGCTGCAGAGATATTGAAACATTTCTACCTTAACATGCTGCATATCACCTGCCTTGCTCACGGCTTACACCAACTGGCTGAGGAACAATTTCACACGAGTGAACAACACAATTTCATCCGTGAAGAAAGCCTTTCTTAAATCTTCCAGTCGCATTCAGATTTTCAAGGAAACGCTACCACAAACCTCTCTTGTCACCAGAATTCATCGTCACCCACTGGGGTGTTTGACTCAGCCAACCAACTACGCCAACTATTTTTGAAGACATCAAGAGTACGAAACAGTCTGCATAGCAAAGGCTAAAGCCGTTCTTCACAATAACATTTGCCTTTATTAAGTCAATTTCAGTGATCTTCCTGCAGCTATTCAACGCCTTGGAGTTCACATCTTTACCACTAAAAGATGCAATGGAAATCACTGAATCAATTTCAAAGAAAAAAATATAGCCTCAGTGGGCGAGGCTGTTTTTTAAAGGTTGCCAAGATTCTGCAGTGAAATCCAGGGGTTACAATAATGGAAAATGTGTCTGTTTTTCTTCAGGGGGAACAAATTTCAGATAATTTACCGTGGCGACCGACAACACTGGTTTCATTAAAATTTACACCGATGATTTCATGCCTTGTCGAGAGAATGTTTTCTTACTATGAGAATGTTTTAAAAGACAATAGAAAAAGTTTCATTTTATGAAATCTAGCAATGTGTTTTTATAGTGCAAGACAACAGTAACCTAGTTAATTGAAAAATGTTCTAAATAAGTTTAGTGCTTTTCAACTTAAAAAAGGATATTTTTTTTTTAAATTCAGTGCTTTAAATTTTTTTAAAACTTCAGTGCCCTGACATTATAAACACTTGGATATTTTAAGCGTTCATGTAGTTGTATGTTTCAGAATAATGGAAAATACAAATAAAATTAAATTAAAATTCATATTATCGTATATTGGTTTCGAATGTTTATTATACTTTAGCTAAGAGAAACTTGAAAAAAAAAACTACCCTAAAAGTATTTAAAAATCTAAAATAAACAAATTTATCATGTTAAAAATTAAATAAGCTATTTACCATGTTAAAAAAACTAATTCAGGGTTTATAAAAATCTAAAAATGTGAATTAATAACACGGACGGAAAATGAGACAGGATAGTTGGTTCATTACTCAAAATTTCTGGCCTTAACAATCTAGTTGTGTGTGAAAATTTTGTTTTCACATATGTTGAATATATATTTCGTTTATTAATGATAAAATATAAAAAAGGAAAATCAGTGTATATTGGTATAGTAGATTAAATGTTAGTTTTGGAAGCTCTGCGGTATGAGGTGTACCTCCACTTTAATAGTGAATAATATATTCATTTTAGTTGGTCTGTTAATCATAAAAATAATGGTTAACTTCGGTAGAGATTAGATATGGAGTTGAATGAATATTTACAGTGGCGGTCCCGTGTTGAACTTTAGTTCTTCCTCTCCCTTAGTGTTTTTGCAGGGTTGCATTTCTATTATGTGACCATTTTCTTGCAATTTCGCAGACTGCTGTACACGATAGGGTTTCTTCAACTTTTCTCATTCCTCAGTATGGCTGGTACAGATCACAGTGCCTATTGTTTGTCCACCAGCTCGTGGTCCCCGCGGGAAGAAGTGGGGGGCAAAGTAGAATGTTATCGTTAATTCTCCTTGCTGTTATCGCTGCAGATGCCATTGCGTTACTGCATGATGGAAACTTTGACTCAATACTCTTATTTTTTTAATTAACAGCATAAGATGTTGGGGATTAAAAATACAAGTTATTCACTATGAATGTCGGAAGATCATTGAGAAATTTATTGAATGTTGCGATGAAAATGCTAAAGTCAGGTCTAGTAATTTAAACTAAGCGATTGTGGTGAAAATAGCTATTATAAATACGCACAGAGAACAGTAAAACAAGACCGACAATTACTGTAGTGAATATGGACGATTTTGACAAATGTGTGATAACTCAATATATACATGACTTATTGCTGAAAAGTGTGCTCCTATACTTAAGTTATCTCGTGTATAAGGAGAAAAAATATATTTTCCTGTGGGGGCAAAGTTCATTTTGGCATGGCAAAGATGAAACATATGCCTCAAAGTGAGCGAAGTTTCTACGTAGGTGAGACTTGGGCGAGAGCACTTCAATTTACGTTTGGTAAGTGCTGAGTAGAAGGCTGATAATACGTAAAAACTATCACGCAAGCGCGTCGACTGTGAGCGGCACTCCCCATCCTTTCCACTACAATTCTTTCCTCCTTTTCTTTCGAAACAGTGCAGTAGTTGAGCTTCGCCAAGATAGGACAGTTGACTCTAGAGCAGTGCAGCTCATCGTGTTCTTGCATATTTTAATTTGTAGTTCCGTGGCTAATTGAGTCTTTTCAGAAATGCAATTCTCATGATTGCGATTAAATTTGATTCTATTGGAACAATGCATAACAAAAACACACGGGGAAACGTACAGTTTTAACAGAGTATAAACTAGACGAAGTAGTGCAAATCTTGAGCGTGCACTTCCGAAATTAGCACAAGTGGTGTATTGATGTATCGAAAATCCACTCTTTATGATAGGAAAGAGGGTGTGCTGTTAGCGCAAGACCCATTATTGGTCCGAATTTTTCGAAACGACAATAGATGCAGAAAGATACAGAAGGCACAGCTTGACCCCATTTTTCCAGCAGCTTACAGAAGAAGAGAAACCATATGGGTGACTTGAACAGGATTCGGCAACTGCTGGTACAGCAGCGGGTTCCATATGAAACTAAGCAAGTGTTTGAACATAGAGTGATTAGTGCTGATGTATGACCCTCTCGCTCACCAGAATTAACAGTGTGTGATTTTTACCTGTTGGGCTGCTGAAGGACAGAGTTTATAAAACAACCCCCGCATTAGAGGAACTAGGAAATATCACAAATGAATTCAGAAAAATATTTCAGTAGCTGAATTTATACGTGTTTTCCGGATACAACGCCTGTTTTAGCAGAAGGGGGAAGGTATTTCCAGCATCTTCTATGAGGTAAGCTTTTATACCTACACAATTTTAGAAGTTAAAAGTACATTCTCGGGCACCTGGCGAGAGTCAAAACACCGCGCATGCCGGGTGAAAGTTCTGTAGTTCATGCGGACATTGTGACCGGATTTGCAGGGCTGGGTCAAACGGTGGTCAGATGAATCTAGAGAACTTTAAAAAACGGGCTCGGAAAAAAATTAACTTCTAATTTGTCTCCATGCTCAATATTTATAGTCTTTTTTTAATAATGTTTAACGCCCGTTTTTACTACTGAGGCACCAAAGGCGGTGGACACTGATGGTACATGAAATGATATATTGGAAAAGGATTTTTTTTAAGGAAGGAAACGTTCCAGGCCTAAGTTTAGGGTTCCTCCCCAGCATTCGCCATTTATGAAGACTGAGGAAAAAGTGGAAAAAATCTCAGTCAGGGAGGACGGTGCTGGCGGAATTCGAACCCCAGACCTCACGCTCACGAGTCCGCGCCTTAACGACCTCGGCCACCCGTGGCGGTTTATAGTTTTAGATAACGTGCCTAATCATAATATGAAATCCTTAATATAGATTCAAACAAATGCCACATGAATTAGTTATCTCTTAAAATTACAAAAATACATTTATCTTTTAAAAAACTAGTGCAGTTGTTTGCGCTAAGTGCATGTTTTTCAACTCAGTAGTGATTATAGCTTACCGGGTTCCGAGTGATTGCATTTTTCACGCGTTTTTTTAACAGCCTAACGCTCTTTCAATTAGTTCATATGTTTCTATCTGATTAACAAAGGCTTTCCGAACTTTCTTGTTTCCCAGTTTTTTCTCTCTAATTTTGTTATTTACATATTCGCTACTCACTATGTAGAGCCTACCGGCTACATATTATTCTACATCATCATCCATAGGCCGGATAAGGAGTTAGCTGCAACCTATATCTAATAAAGTTTAAAAACAAGAGGTTAAAGGACCAAGGTATGCTACACAACTTAAACCTTTTTCTAATTGCACTGGGCAACAATGAAAATGTTTCGGGCTTAAAAATAGTGAATTTACATGCATTTCCATCTGCTGAATTCAAAAATCACCATAAAAATGATAGATTAGCTCTTGTTTTGAAGATAAAGTGACATTTCATTTTTTAGAGTGAAGATTTTAAATTTGGGGGAATTTTTTTGGGAGTTGGCACACCTGTCAAATAACAAAACACAAATGTTCTTCAGCTGTTTGTAAGTCATAAACATAGATACTGTTGCTGTGACTGTGAATTACATGTAGTTTCTACTCAAATTAATGCAAAATTTCTGGTTGGCGAGTGCTTTTTAGTGTAAAATTTGTAAAAATGCCACGAAAATGTGTAAATATGGTGAATAACTTTTGTTATATTTGTGGTGAAATAACATTTTCCTCACGAAACGCAATCTGACGCCTCTTGTAAAGACTGCCAAGCCTCTTGTGGACCCAAAAGACGTTCTTCTTCCACCCCTGCATATCAAGCTGGGTTTGATTAAAAACTTTGTCAAAGCTATGAACCGAGAAGGACGGGCCTTTAAGTGCATCAGAGATAAATTTTCGAAATTAAGTGATGCAAAAGTTAAGGAAGGCATTTTTGTCGGACCACAAATAAGAGAACTTGTAAAGGATCCTGCATTTGACCAAGTTTTGGAGGGGAAAGAAAAGGAAGCTTGGGAAGCCTTCAAGGGTGTTGTTCATGGATTTTTAGGCAACAAAAGAGATGACAACTACAAGCATTTGGTGACAGTGCTCCTGCAAAAATACCGTAACCTTGGATGCAACATGTCCCTTAAGATCCATTTTCTCCACTCCCACCTAGACTTTTTCCCTCCTAGTTGTGGAGCTGTTAGTGATGAACATGGGGAGAGATTCCATCAGGACATTTCTGTTATGGAACAAAGATATCAGGGCCGTTGGAATGAAGTAATGCTTGCGGATTACTGTTGGTCTTTGTATAGGAATTCTGCGGAACTCCATCACAAGAGGCGAAGTCAATAGGCCACCACATGATTCTCTTCAGACACGACTATCTGCGAAGTATTTTTCCAGCAATTTAGAACTCTTAGCATGTAATTACCAGTTAAAAAAATCAAATGCACTTTCATTGTTGTTAGCATGTATGTAATTAAAATGTATCCTTTTCTCTCAATCCGTTAATATGTAATACTTCCACCTTGTGTATATCATAGAAACTAGAGCTAATAAAACTTTTTCATTGTCATATTTGCTTTTCTCAACCCAAAATTAGTAGGAATTGCCTCATGAAGTGCTCGAAACATTCAAAAATTATTTTTCTGTTGCCCAGTGTTATTAGCCTTTGTAAAGTTGCTGTGAGCTCGACGATCGGTCCGTTGTAATGGTGACCATATGTGGACCAAAGATGCAAAAACGGACAACCACACTCACTCCTTCTTAAGACCGTTCAACAGCACGCTTGTTCATGTTGCGCTTGCGCAGACTCTAAGGCCCCATTCACAATGAAAATTAAACGTAAACATAATAAAATTAGACCTAACACGTTAACTTAGTAGTACGTAGGCATTCACAATGAAATTAAACGTAAACATAATAAAATTAGACCTAACACCTTAACTTAGTAGTACGTAGGCATTCACAATGAAAGACGCAAACGGACGTATTAGCCAATCAACAATAAGAACAAGCGAAGATCAACTAACAGCTAATTGAAAATGGCTGCTTCTGAGCAGACGGCGATAGCGTTTATGAATATGCAAAGTGCAGTAACTATTTTGCTTAGAGTAATATGAGCAAGGATAGCTTTCTTATAATGCAATTAATCTTTTGTCTACAGAGTCACTGATCTTCAGCCCTCTCTACTATAACTTGCCCTTACACGGAGCACGGAAATCAAGCGCAACTCTTGCTGCTAGCTGCTGCGGAGAGCAGCAGCGGAGAGAGCCGAACTACTGTGCGTGGCCGCAGTGTAACTGTTACATGTATTTTTTTTTTTTTGTTAAACATAATGTAACCTATGTGCTGTCCTCCGTAACTTTTAAATATAAGTTTATAGGATATTGTTAAGCGGGTAAAATATTGTAACGGTAGCAAATCTACTCTTATTGGAATTCCCAATTAATTCATATATAACATAACCTAAGGCTAACTTCGGATAAATCCTAGAAACCTATGAGCCTAGTAGTTTATTGTAAATATAAATTGATAGGGGCGTGTAAATCACTGTAAGGTGCAAATCTCCTTTGATTGCAACAGAAAAAAAATCATAAACATTTATTTATAGTGCATTCAGTGCATAGTACTGTTCGCTTGAAAGCATTATCATCTAGGTATATATTACCTTCGACTCTCTCCGCCGCCGCTCGGGACTTGCAACGGCAAGCAGCAAGAGTTGCATTTGATTTCCGTACTCTGTGTATGGATAAATTCTACCATAGAGCTCTACAACCAGAGCAGTCGTGTTCTGATTGACTGATTTCTTAAGTTTAAGTTAGACGTAGACGCAAAACCTTGGACATTGCAAGCTTCTAAGTTTACGTCTAATTGTACGTTTATTTTTATGTTTATGTAATTCATTGTGAATGGTTCCATTACAATACATAGCATCTAGCTTTTACGTTTAAGTTTACGTTACTTTAAAATTTCATTGTGAATGGGGCCTAATTTTGCTTACGTACTGTCGTTTTGATATCTCAACGTCTCGGCGCTACCTTTCCCTTTATGTCACAATATACTACAAAGCACTAGGCGTACGCGAGTAGTTATTGTGTTAGACGCTACAAGGAAGCGGTCGGTGCTATGGTATAATCGTAACCATACTTGCCTTCTAAATGCAAGATCGCGGGTTCAAACCCGGCCAGGATCGATGAAATTTTATCGGGCGTAAAAATGCTAAGTATGGCTTCCTTCGGAGGGTAAGTATAGAGTGGGTCCCGTGTCGTTTATGGCACGATGAAGAACCTCAAGCCTGAAAGAAGAGACCTCTGAGCAAAATTTATCGAACGTTTTACGTCCTGAATTGAATGGAACGCTGATGACCTGAGATGTTAAAGATCGTCGTTAAATAAACAAATAAAAAAGATACAAGGAAAGTTTCGAAACGAAATAAGCAAAGCAGGCTAGTAATGTCTATCCGGGTCGTCTTATCTACACACTTAATAACAAGAAAGCAAAGAACGTGCATGTGGTGAAGTAGTGAATATTGTGGAAGAGTTGGCTGGGGTAAAGGAACTCCCATTTCTGTAAATTGCAAATATTTTGCAGTCTGGCACTCCCCTCTCTCTTTTTCTTTGTGTGTGTTTTCTCTCTATGCTCATCTCATTCTCTGTCCCATTCCTTTTTCGCCATTATATTTAAATCGGTTTTCCGTGAAGCATAAAGAAGAGGGCTGAATTGAAAGACTTGGCTATTCAGAAGTTTATTTCTGAGTGCTGTGGAATGCGGGTAACGTCCCTCGTGCTATTGTGTCAGAACCCTGCCAGTTTTCCAGACTACGTGCAGGGTAATGATTTTAAAAAGCGCAAAGAGGTTTTTCACCGAGTAAATTACCTGTGCTCTGCTCAATTCAACTTTTGTCCTCATGTAAACGAAATCACTAGTTTTGGCAGGATCCCTACCGACTATAATTTCTCACAAATCAGTCCCCCCCCCCAAAGAGAAAAGAATGAAGAGAGAGAAAACCATATACTGAAAAATGAAACCATCGTATATCGAGCTATTCCTGATAATTAAACGAAAGACTTCAATTTAATTCCCATTGCATTCTATACATTTCTCCCAACAGAAGAGCTGTAGGTTATAGCAAGCTCGGTTTCTCCCACTCCACTATTGGAGGCGGGGTATTTTTTTACTGGAGACATTCAATTGTTCAAACTTTTGTAAAGCTGCAATGAACACGAATAATTTTCAACCCATATTCACTTTCAGAATATATCTCTTATATAATGCTGGTATGTTAACTGCTTTATCAAATTGGGTCGTACAATGTCTCCTGTAATTCGTGCACTCAGAGCACATTCTGTGATTCCAGAAAAAAAGAGAAAAAAATATTGTGACAAAATATCGTCCGACGAATTTTTGACAAAGATGCATAACCAGCTTGTGTTAGTAAACATATTAAGCTTGATTCATAACGACTCGTGCCTACTAAAGGTAAGGGATTCGTGGTGAAACTGCGAACTAGTAGCAGCACTGCCGTTAGTTAAGGGAGTATGATAAAATTTGTTTGAAATGTTTCATATTGTTAGCACGAACAAAGCTGAGATGGCAAGTGTAGAGAAATATTTGTGCAATTGTTCGGAGTATTTAGTTCATTTTGTATGTACCAATAGTTATTTGTGTATCTAGTTTTAATCTTCGTAATTGTGAATTAATAAAAAATACAAGGAACGTGAAAAATGAAAAGGTGAGTTTAATTAAAATTGTTCTATAAGAATTCTTATTGGCTACTTGTAAGTGGTGGCGAAGTAGGGACAAAAACCTAAGTAGAGCAGCTGTCAAAATTATTTTATAAGATAATTGAGAAACTAGAAATGAAAATAATTGTGGCTCCTACATTAATTTTCCTTACCTAATTTATATTTTAAATTTTATGAAACAGACATCACCTCGTCCAATTATTAAATTATTTTATCTTTGTTTTCTGTAAATTAAACCTTTTTCAAATGGTGAAATAGTATAGGAGAAATAGGCTCCCGCCATGACGCCAGTGACTTTTACGTTCTGAAGTTTATATTTTTCCTTAAAACACAGTATCGTGATGTCATAGTTACTTTTTTCTTTATTCAATTCTTCAGGTTAGCCCTTGTGTTTTGCAAATGAAATGGTGCAATATATTACATAACCGTATTGTTGTTTGATGGGTTATCAACTTTTCTTTAGCTTCTGTTAGTTGTCAGACAGAAGACCTCCAAGTTATTATGTACCAGCTCTTTTTGCGATCGTTGAATCCTGTAAGGACGAAAGTTAGTCTTTTTCCAAAAGAGCAGGAACCTATGATGTGTGCAAACGTTTCTGCCTCTAATTTCCGAACTTAGTTAGGTAATGCAACACAATTAAGTACTGAAATGCGCATCGTGAACAGGCAACGGTTATGAGTATCAATGAACGCTTCCGTAGATATAAATCAGGAATAAAGATTAATGTCAGATATTGCGTGCGACTGCGGAACAATCGATGAACGCGGATATGTGAGCCTTTAACTGCCTTAGCACTCATTTCAAGAATGCCACCGCTGCTGGAAGAGATATCCTTGACGTTATTTCCGGAGCTGTCGAGAAACGTCAATTAGGGCGAAAAGGGTGCGGAAAATGGAATAATTAGCAAGTGCGTGTGTGTGTAAAGGGGTGGAATGAGACAATCTTCATCCTCTCCCGCTGGAGAAATGAATTTCATGTGCCGTGAAACGGGGTGAAGAATAATATCGTGGTTTAATTTCGGTTTTAGAACGCGCCTCAGATTTTCTTTAGTCGCTGTGTGTCTATGAGATTTGCATGATTTATCATGGGGCCTCTCCACGGCTACCCCCAGGTACCAATAAAAATTAATTTAACTAAAAGTAGTCTCTCACTCGCACAGTTAATTTTCCAATTTTTAATAGTGTTTAACGCCTATTTTTACTACTGAGGCACCACAGGCGGTGAACACTGATGATACATGAGATGAAATTATATATTGGGAAAGGCCTAAGTTTAGGGTACCTCCACGGCAATTGCCATTCATGAGGACTGAGGAAAACCTGGAAAAAACCTCAGTCAGGTTCATCCACAACTATTCTTCCCCTTGGCACCAGTGGCGATTCGTGCACATTTTAGTTGGTGGGACGCAACTTATAAAAATAACATTACATAAAACCCTTGAACATGAATTTATCACACTTATCTGCAAAAATAATCTGCTAGGCCAAAAAAATCAACACTTTCACTTTTCTCGAAAATATAGGTATCAAAAGTAATTTTATATACCGTTATTCACTTTTTTATTTGACGTAAGATATTCACTACACGTTTACTAAAATAAATAATTGACATTCACGTATGTTTCTCATGCAGTGCAGACCTTTGTTAATAGTTTCGCTACGTACTCTTGTTTAGAAACAAGAATTAATATCAGTAATAAATATAAATACTTAGGTTGCAGCAGTATATTTAAACATCTTGCTGTAAAATTATTATTATTATTATCATTATTATTATTATTATTGTTGTTGTTGTTGTTGTTGTTGTTGTGGTTGTTGTTTTCTTGACAGTGTGTCAAGATGTTCAACTAATCGCTGATAGACAAAAGTGCCAAAATTGTCGATTTAATCTCATAAGCCTACTCTCGTTAATCATTCAAGTTTATTCTTATTTATGATATTTTTAAAACGTAATGTTATTTAAGAATAATTTAGTTTAGTTTTCTTTAAAATGGAAGAGCTTCTTATCGATTAGACTCCCCAAAAGTCACTGGCGCGACAGAGCAAACAGCTGGTGGGAAGTAATAACGCTAACCTAACGACAAATCGCTTAGGGAAGCTCCTCTTACAGGCGCTACGATAGGGAGGAGGACAGGCTCAGTGCGCATGTGCGTGAAAAGTCCACATATTCTCCGTGCCCTTCGTGAAGCTTCATTGTGATATCCCTATCATCCCCTTTGCCCAACAGTTTAAACCAAAGCATTCTTTCCTGCTATGCTTGGACACAAGGAGAATGTGCCCTAACCCGTTCTCTTCACACATACACATACCAAGTAGACTGTGATCGCAGAAGCCTTTTAAACCTCGCGTCTCTCTTGTATACTACATCGCAGGTGCTGAAACATTCACCGTTTGCGTCTATGAAATTCTGTAATCTTTTGTGAGTTGACAACGTATGCAGAAATTAGTTAAAGGTATTTATGATTATAAATTAAAGGGAAGGTACGTGCCCTTGTGCCCTTTAATGCGAGCCGTCACTATTTGGCACGAATAAAGCTAAAAGCTATATAAATGAAATTTGAATACCACAAATTTGAAGTTTTCATGTTAAAGAACGTCAGATTTCAAGGTTCTGTAAATGGCATCACAACGGTAGCTTTCAATTCTGAACTGTTAATGTGTCTTATTTGTTGGGAAAGAATCAATACGAAATATCTCCAAAATTCTGTGTTTATGGCATGCTCCTCTTAAACGAAGTTGGGAAACGTGGTATAGTGGAACAAAAATTGATAAAACAGAGCTCGGCAAGTTCCAGCAAGACAACCGACATGCCTCACTAAACCCCAAAAGGCAAGGAGAGACTTTGAAACGATTCGAGATGAAACTTGAGAACTGCTATTATTTCTGTCCATTAGCAGAGATAGCGATCAATAAAGTATGAGTTGAAAACTTCAAGGATTTCTGCAAATGTATTTAAGGATAGAAACCTTAATGATTAGGTTTTTACAGTTAAAGTCCTGTTTTACCAGTGTTGTATTTCTCTTTCTTTAAGTTCTTTTACATAATTCGGTTTCCAAGAAAGTTAAGAGGGCAATTGCTGGTGCTAAACGGAGGTATGTTTCACTCAATCCTTGAATAAAGCTACCATATTGAATAGATATGTAAAAACGAAGGTTCCGTTACTGACACATGGAGGTTCATGATATCAGATTAGTTCTTGATTTAAAAAAATCCGTCACGCAGGAGCACCAAGTTCAATAATTTTAATATAAACATACATAAAATCCAAATTAGGTCTTATTAATTAATGAAATAAGTTATAACATTAAGTGTGGTATTAGGGAAACAAAATTAGAATTATTACAATCTATTAGTATCACAAAAGAAAAACTACATTTTTTTAGAATTATCATTATTGCTAATGAGCTTAAACCAAAAAATTAATGGTGCACAATTAATTAAATGAAATTTTATTTGAGAGAAAAATTAATAAAATGTAACAAAATAATTAGCTTGTATTCGTTTAACAGAACAGAAACAATTAAATACCGAGGGAGCCAAAAAAAAATGTATACACACTTCAAGCAAAAAAAAAAAAACCGTGTTAACATAACAAAACTGAATTCACACCAACAGAAAATGATCAGCACCAATCATCTTAGACTTTTACAGTTACAGCAGTTACTCAAATGCCCACCATCGGCGTCGATACACTTCTGAATACGTTAAACTACTGATTGAGCAACATTTGCGAAAATGTTCTCAGCTATTGCAGCACATGCAGTTTCAATTTCTTCCCAAAGTGCTGACAGTGTTGCTGGTTTTCTACGGTATACAACATCCTTAAGAATTTCCCATAGGAAGAAATCCAACGGAGTTAGATCCGGAGAACGCGGTGGAAACTGAATCGGACCTCTCCGTCCTATCCAGTGCCTAGGACCCAGTGCGCTTGTTGATGTGCGAGGTTTCCCAGACCTGTCCTTGTGAAGATCGCACATGGTGAGTCTCAAATTTATCTCGAATGCGTGCAATTGTTACTCGCGTTGGTGGCTCTGTTCTGTACACACGTCTCCATTTCCTTTGAACTTCAACAACATTCTCGGTTTTCCAATATAACTTCAAAATTTTTTTCCACTCTTCAAACGATAATCTTGGCTCCTTTTTGTTGTAGCAACGCTAGCATAACGTAATGTGAGTTACATCTGTTTACAGAACATCATACGATAATCTTGGCTTCATTTGTTTATTGTTGATTTACCTGTCACGTAGCAACGCTATCATAATGTATGTCAGTCACATCTGTTTACAGAACATCATACTACACATTACTGTTGTTTTTCGTTTAAACTTTGAAATATATGAAATATATATCTTCTGTGAAAGTGTATACATTTTTGGCACCCCCGGTATATTGTTCTGAAACTGGCAGTTTTTATAAATCATTTATAAAATTGGCAATGTTCCTGTAAGCAAATTTAAAATTTCAGGTGATTTAATAATTCTCTTATTGATTACCAAATAAAATTTATTGGAGAGATAATGCCTAACTCATTGCATGTACAGAATAATTTTGCTTTCCTATGGTTTTCCCGTATAAATTTGTTATATTTTTATAATTATTAATGCATGTTTAACAACCTTTATAATAAAGAAATGAGGAGTTAATGGAGGACGAAAGTTTGAGTCCCTAAATGTCCCTGGGGCCCCAAATGCTCTAAATTATCAGGCATTCCCTTTTCAGGTTCGGAAAAACATATTACTTAGGTAGCTGACCTTATGGAATTACAGGCAGGTATGCTGAACACAAGACAACTGATCGATCAAATTTATATTTCTCTGATGTGATTTTCAGAACCTTAATTATCTGACACGTTGATATAATTATAGGTGAAAAACACCCCTGTCCTTGTAAACGCTGCTTTCTCGTGTGAGATAGTTTGTTACAGTTCTTCTCATTACCTCCATACATTCAATTATGGCGAGTTTAAAAGCCAGGAAGAGATTATTCAGTATTTCCACAGAAAGATATACAACGATAGTAATACGTTTTTACTGTGAATGTTGTAGAGACTGTAGCATAGGACATTTATCATCACTTTTTTTATCAGGCCTCTTTTTGCTGACACAAAGCAGATTGTCTGAAATGAGCTACCGCTGGTTATCTCCAATGTTCTCATTCTTCTTTCCATTGTTTAAATATTACGCTGCTCTGTACTTGCCTAATGTATGTTCTGAACTGAACCTCCAAATAATAATGTCCCCTAACACTTAACCCAATATCCAAGCACGTTTCACATGTTTTATGGCCGTCTGTAGTTCAACACTGTGCATACTTGGATCTGCATTTTGGTGTTGACAGCTTTGCCCTAAAGCTGTTTCTGCTGTGTAAGATGCTGTCTCTGAAATGGTTCAAATGGATCATAAGGAAGGAAAAGCGGAGCCTGAGGACATAAGAAAGTTGTTTATTGGTGGACTTGACGAGTCTGAAAAAACTTTTTGAGCAATGGGGTGAAATAGTGGATGCTGTAGTCATGAAGGTTTTATTTACACATTCCCGAGCCCACATAGTAAATGATGCGCAGGATGCAAGACCACACAGAATTGATAGCAGAGTGGTTGATCCCAACAGAGCTGTGGCACGTCAAGAAACTGGACGCCTTGAAGCTGGTGCTACAGTGAAAAGCTGGAGGACTTAAAGAAGATGTGGAGAAAGAGGATCTGAAGTTTGGTCCAATTGTGTCAGTTGCAATTGTAACAGACAAGGAAACTGGGAACAAGAGTGGAAATGGCTTTGTTGAGTTTGATTGAAGATTATGATCTAGTTGATAAAATTTTCTCGCAACGTACCCATCAAATTAGAGAAAAAGTGTGAAAAAAGCCCTCAGCAAAGCAGAAGTAGCTGGTCAGGGCGCTGCTGGCCCAGACTGGTGATGGTGGATAGGAGCAGAGGTGGAGGTAGCAGCGGAAGCGGTGGTAGTGCCTGGGGAGCGACTGGAATGGTGGAGGAGGATGCAACAGTGGCGTTTGGGGAGGCTCAATGGGAGAGCCAAGGTGACACAGGAGACGGCCAAGGCTACAACAGTGGAGTAGTGACAATTTTGTCGTTTTCATTGAGGAAATGGGACTGTTACATTGGTAGTACTTTTTTCTGCTCTCTTAATTAAAATCACCCCTAAGGCACACCATTACTGTGTTTTAGCAATTATAATAATGGATTTTTCATACAATAATTATCTCCAGAAGGGATATGAAGGCCTCCGTAATTCCACACGTTTCAAACCCAGTTTACATGCGGAAAGAACTGCTTGAATCCTTCTGTGTATTTGCACTGTGTAATTCAGCACAAAAATTACCATATCAATCATTACCAGGCCCCGAAATTTTAGACTTTAATACATTTTGTTTCCACTTCTTAATTTGAAAGTATTAGATATACCCGTTTCACAATAAATCCTGCAAAATAAGTTGATTCTATTGAACTTAAAAACACGTAAAAGGAAAAATTTAGTTTCACTGAACATTATGTGAAAATAATTATTCATTGAGACTGTGGTATTGTGTGAGGTTAGAATTGATATTCCTCGTAAAATGGCAAACGAGAAAAATATATATTTAGTCGCAGGGGGCAGTATATCGTTAGGTTTGAAAAAAAAAATAAATAAACTGTTTTCAACTGTCTATCATGTGATAAAATATTTTTCTGCTTTTCTTATCAGGCTTGATTCTTTTCCTTTTTTTTTTTTTTTTTTGAAAGATGTGCATATTTAATAAACATACAGTGCAACAGTTAAACTGAATATTTTAGTAATGTATACAGTTTTGATAATTGCGGCTTGCAGGGTCGAGTTTCGCCTCGGTCATGTCCGTTTTCTTTGTGTTATTCTGTGTTATATATTAGTTGGCAGCCATGCATAATGCTGACCATGTTTCCGTGAGGTCTGATTATTGTGCTCATGTCTAACGTGTTAAATAATCCGTAGGGAATTTGGGATAGTCCTAATCAATGTAGTTGGTGATGAAATTTTGCATCTAGCTGCACTTAATTATATTTAATATTAACACAGTGAACAAAATTAGTGTTAATGAAGTTTTATTAAACAATGTGTTATTTGCGTCTAATAAAGTTTGTATCTTATAGGTATTTCATGAATATTTTTATAGTTTTTTAAGAAGTACTCTCAGCGCTAATTATAATTGTATAACAAACGAGTAAAAGATATCTTTTATAGCTCCAAAATACACACGGTTGAGTGTTGTATACAGGGCTTTCACGTAAAAACTAACCCGCACGTGCAGTGTTTGCTTCTCAGTGACCCGGCGTATCGCCCCGCTCGCTGCCGTTGGGCTTCAAAACGCCCGTGCGGGGTACCTTTTCTCTGAAATCCCAGTATTTTAGATTTTTTCCATTTTTGTTAACTAGTGTCATTTTACGGTTACGAATTTGGCAATGTATTGTAACGTATTATCCAAAATTATGTTTCAACTTCTTAGTTAATAGAAAATTAAAATTAATATTCACAGCGAAGAATCAAAGCACCAACATTAAAATTTAAAACTCAGCTCCCAAAATATCAAAAGAAAATATACCAACCTTAGTATTTACATTTAAAATGATAAAATGTAGCACTCTATGACCTAGAAACTATGGCTATGCATAAAACACACAAGAACATAATTAGTTACATTTATGTAGTTCTTAAATCATAACACGTTTTATATACAGTACTAAGACCTTTAATGGCAATATGCGGATTGATTAAATTTTTTGCCTGTGTCTATAATTATAGGTGGTGCTATTGCAATGCCTTTTGAATAAACCTAAGTACTGTGTAAGAATTTACTTCCCTATTCCTCATATTTTGAGCATGAGCTTTTTTGGAAAACCATCGCCTTCGAGAAGCCCCAATTTGACTCTTTGGGAATTAGCCCTTTTCTCGTTGTAGTAGGAATACTGAGATGACAGGAAGGACGCAATAAATACAAATATCGAAAGACTTTAGACTTTTTAAGAAGTAAAACGGAGAATGGGATTAAAGCTTGCTGTACTGTGTAACTAATTGTTTTAGGTTGAACACGTTTAAGCTTGTCATATTAAACAATGTATTTCCATATTGTAAAAATAACGCAAATATAAGTACTGGAACGAGTATACCAACCTGTAAATACCTTCAAATTATGGCGTCATAATCCTTATCTGTCAAACCCCTGCACAAGAGCGGAGCAACCGTATCACAGGTTCATAGGCCCAAGTTCCGAAAATCGTAAGGGGATGTTACAACTATCAGGTCTTCGCTTAGTTTTTTCCGCGTGATTGTTTTAATCTAGCAGCGATATCATCAATTTTTTCTTCTGTTAACATAATGCCTTTTGTCCAACAACGATCCCATTTTTTTGAATCTAAGCAATATTTTACGAACTATAAATGTCAGGTGGATGATCCTCCGGTAAACGTTCTTATAAAACCAATCCCTGATTCACTTTTTAGAAAGTTGCGAATTAAAAAGAAATAAGACGCAATAACACAGTAACCCTCTCCCATTTTTCCGAACCAAAACATACACAGAAAATGAGCTAAAACAAATAAAAAGAGGTGAAAGAGATAAGGAAAGTGATAAATGTTGATGGAACGAATTGAAAAATGCAATTTGTAGCAATGAATTTATGCTATGAATATAAATTAATATATATTAATATGACGCATATGTACTTGTTTCATAAAACTAGAGAAATGCTAATGTTAGTGGACAAGGTTATTACATTCATCAATTTTTAAGCAAAATAAAGGAAAATATAAATTTTAAAATGCAGTCTATTCTCTTGGGCAGTGTACGTTGTACCGTGTTGGCATGCGAGCGGTCACCAAGCTTTTCCCACGCGGCTAACTGTCAGAATATATCTGAGCTATGACCTTCAAAACAGGGCTATTAATCTGAAGAGTTTTTTCCCCAGGTGGTTGATGATACATAATATATTAACCAATGACACTCTGACACTTATTTCAGAGATAAAGGGTACATTAAGTGTTGTGTGTGATGTTGTAATGTGTGACATGTTCTCAAATCAGAAGCTGGCAATGCTGCTCTGGCCCGTCGTTTGTACCAGGAGAAGTACCCACCACGAAGATGTCAAAATCGGAAGACGTTTGAATCTATCCATTATCCACTGTGCGAGGATGGAACGTTTGCACCTCGTCCTTTCAAAAGGGGACGGTCAAGATTTATAACTACAGATGTAGAGGAGAAGGTTTTGGATACTGTGCAAACGACTCCTTCTGTCAGCGTAAAAAGGTTAGCGTGGCAAGTGAATGTCCCTCACTGGAGACTGTTACAAAAGCAGCAGTTGTATAATTATCATTTGCAACCTGTACAGGCCTTGTCACTACAAGATTACCCTAAGCGAGATAAGTTCTGCCAGTGGTTATTATATGGAGTCGAAGGTTTCCTAGTCGATGGGTCGGTCCTGGTGGTGTAATGGTAACCATACTTGCCTCCTAAACCCAAGATCGCGGGTTCAAGCCAGGTCAGGGTCGATGAATTTTTTCGGGCATAAAATCTTTAGTATGGCATCCTTCGGAAGGGAAGTAAAGCCGTGGGTCCCGTGTCGTACATTTACGGCACGATAAAGAACCTCGAGCCTGAAAGAAGAGGCCTCTGAGCAAAATTTGTCGGCCGTTTCACGGGACGCTGATGACTTGAGTTGTTAAAGAGCTTCTGTAAATAAACCAAATCAACAACTGATCGATGGATAGGTAAAAGTGCTTGGCCTCCGCGCTCTCATTTGATTTGATCATTAGCTATTTCTATATGTAGAAGCAATTAAAATCAACGGCGTAATCGTCTCCATTACCTGATGCGGAAATTCTTCGGAATCGAATTGCCAGGAAATAAGCACTACCTCCTGGGATCGTCTTCACATGGCTGTGAGACATCGATATCTGGAAGTGGACACTTTGGACATCTTCTTTAGGTAAATGTGAACAGATAAGATCCATAGATACTTCATAATTCACCGCCACGGCTGGCTGAGGTCGTTAAGGCGCAGACTCGTCAGCGGGAGGTCTGGGGTTCAAATCCCGCCAGGACCGTCCTTCCTGATTGAGGTTTTTTCCAGGTTTTCCTCAGTCCTCATCAATGGCAAATGCCAGGGAGGTACCCTAAAACGTGGGCCTTTCCTTCCTTTAAAATAAATCCTTTCTCAATATATCATTTCATTTCATGTATCATCAGTGTTCATCGCCCGAGATGCCTCAGTAGTAAAAACGGACGTTAAACACTATTCATTTTATACCTTCATAATTCGGAAACCAAGCATTTTCGGATCCAAAGTTGTTATGGGTTTTTTATAGTCTACATATGGGGAATTCATCCCTGAAATTATGGCCAATGTTTTTGAAACATTCTGTATTATCACCATTTGTATAATTGAAACATGAGTTGCTTAGTTACCGCTCTGAACAATAGAGAAAGGCGTTCAAAACAGGAGTTACATACAACAATAGGACTCCTCCGTACTTCGAAATAAATAACAGTAACTAAATTGAAGTTACAGCCCTTGCTCTAGACCCTTTCACATTACTTCAAACCTTTTCGGCTTCACGTGCTTTATATTTTCTTAAACTCAATATAAAAGCAACAATGATGTAATTATTTGTGCAGGGCAGGTATTAGTTGTCGCCTTTTCCTCACTTTCTGATTTGTACCGTTGTGTTAACTTTTAGTGGATTTGTATTGCAAGCAGTAAAAATGGATTGGTTTATACTTTTTCCTACGCTGACCCCATTTTATATTACATTTTTGTACAGTTACGCTAGCCACGTCCTTGGAAATTTCATTTATTTGTGACTTTGTTAGCTATTTACGTATTTTGAGCGGTCATTGTGTCACTTTGCTGTTCTTATAGTCAAATGTTTCAATGAATGATTTCTATTCGGTATGTTTCCCTCATTTTATTTATTTAAAAAAGGAGGGGGCACAAAAACTTAATGAGCGCATCACTTAGATGGTTCTCAACCCGAGTTCACCGCCACGAGTGGTCAAAGTCGTGAGCGTAAGGTGTGGGGTTCGAATCCCGCCCGGGTGGTTTTCTCTGACTGAGGTTTTTTCAAGGTTTTCTTCAGTCCTCATAAATCGCAAATGCCGGGGAGGTGCCCTAAACTAAGGCCTGGAACATTTCCTTCCTTGAAAAAAAATTTTTCCCAATTTATCATTTCATTTCATGTATCATCAGTGTCCCTCGCCTGTGGCACCTCAGTAGTTAAAACGGGCGTTAAACACTGTTCATTTTCATTCAACCTGAGCTCATCTTCATTTAATATAATTCATTAAACACTACCATTGCACTTGTACAATTATGCAGAAATGCGCGTGTGTACTATTATACTTTTATTTGTAGTTAGAAAAATCACAAAACAGGTTGTGTAAAATCTCTCACACAAACTACATTTGCGTCACATTTGTTCTTTATCCCACTTGATTCCCACGCGTTCTTGTCACGTGTAACATTGGAGTTGTGTGTATATGGAAGCATATCGTTTCTGTGTCAAACTGATGAAATGCCCCAGTAAAGAAGAGTACGAAATCAGCATAACGTTGTGCTATGGGCTTAATGAAACGGAAGCAAGAGTGTGGGCGCGCCTAATACTACACGCCGCCACACTAAAAGCTACTTACAAAATACGGCAGCAAATTTATATTTTCCGAAACTTTCTTAAAAAATAAGAGAGAAAATTACTTGAAAAACATTACCTTGTTAACACGATGTGTAAATTGATAAATATACAAAATATATTCTAATCTTTAAAATTTCTTGGAATTCCAGTACACATATTAATTTTAATCATTTGATGTATGAAGGTGCACATGATTTAATCACACACTCTACCACATTGCTGCACTATTATAGCAAAAATTTTTGCTGTTAAATGTGTTTTTGCATGAGTAATACACTTAACAAATAATATATTAACTTTTGAAATATAAAAATTCAGGAGCAAAATTCGACATTTCTTGTTCAAGATTTTCTTACTTCTAAAGCATTTACTTTCCAATTACAAGAACCCAAATAAATGCCAATAATTTTAAAATTGCGCTTCGAAATGAAATAGTCATAAAAAGCGACCTCCCTTCACGACTCTACGTGTGCAACTGGCCAGTCTAACGCAAAGAAGGGCTTAGAAAGTAGTCACTGCGCTATAGAGATATTTCCAAGCTTCATTTATAATTTATTCAACTAAAGAATTTTCGTGGGACAGGGAATGATTTATTATAAATAGAAATTCTAATTTTAATGCTTCAAAAATAACATTTTGTCCTTCAAATGAACCCTGTGATATCTGCTCATGTTCTAACTATAGAATGCAGAAAAAATACACAAAGGATTTAGGAGTAGAAACGGGACTTGACACTAAGTATTTTTAAAGTGAAAACTAGTGCTCTCAGACACTTCAATATGGATCAACATCATGGCTACGTTGCGAATTGACATGTGTTCATAGACAGTCATTGGTCGGGGAATAGCCATAAGTAAGCTGTGCATCAATGAAACCACAGTTCATGTATGATCATTCAGTGTACACGTTTTAGTGGAAGTGTTAGGCGTTTTGATATATACATTGAAGTTTTATGATTCGTTATTGTAGATCAATTTAAATTTAATGAAATACCGCATGTGATCCAATTAAGTCATGCAATGTCTTTCCTTTTGACAAAGGGTCCGAGACCATTTGTTCCTATTCTTGAAGTATTTTTCTATCTTCTTTCTACTCGTACACTCTTTGCGGTATTGGTTGAATCGGCAAAGAGATTCACTCCAAACCATACCTATAGACGTTGCCTTCAGTTTTAAAGTTAATTTCTTTTTATTTGTTTGTTCTTTTACCATACAAAAAACGAAAGCGTCAGTCAGATTAAAGCCATTAAAATGGTACTTGCATTTTTAAAACATAGGGTGGCGAAAAAGTAACTGCACACTTACTGAATGTCACTTAACAAAGGAATGCACTTCTTTTTATGTTCAAACTGTTTCCCTTCTGCATTAATGCAGTGTTGAAACACTTTGACACATACGCAACACAGATGTATGTTTTTGTCCAGGTTGTGGAAGGCGTCCTCGATGTAACAGTTAGCTCTTTAACAGGTTGTGGTTTCCTTCCTTAATACATCGTCATTAACCATGTCCCAAAGGAAGAAATCTATTGGGGTGAGACCAGTAAATCGTAGTAGTTATTCAAACGCTCTCCAAGCACTCGTCTATTGAAAACGTTATCAGCGTACGTCCGAACAACTGTAACATAATGCGCAGGAGCTCCATCGTGCTGGAAGTAGAGTTGATCAAAGTTGTCCAAATGCATGATGATTACTGGTGTTAACCTCTCAAAGCAGAGCCAAGTGCTTGTTACTACAGCATGTCCGCCATAGTGCGGTCCAATTGCATCTAGTGCTGATATTGTACCCTACACATTTACACCTGGTTGATTTAGCGCTTGCTCCAAAACAACATGATGGTTTTTCGTGTACCAGTAAGTACAGTTATGTCGGTTTAAATGTCCCGATAACTTAAAGGTAGTCTCATCCGATCACACAATGGCGTCATGTCGATACTGATCGAGCATAATCTCGTCTGGATCCTCTTTCAACAAACCGCGTGTCACGTCGAGTGTACTCTTTGAAATTCTGCGGATGCTATCCATTGAATCGACCGACGCGTGATATTGCTGGAAATTCTACTGCTAGTCGTTTTGTGGGCTTCCTTGGATGAGTCCTGACAGCTAGACATACATTGAGTTCACTTTCCTCAGTCCGTGCTGTCCTAGGTCGCCCCCTGCAAGGTACATTCAAAACAGATCCTTCAATTTCAATTATGTAAATTATATGGTAAACGGCTTTGTGATTGTAGATCTGACTCGAAATATTCTCTCCATTTTCTCAATACAGCACTTAAACCTCGTACCCGATCTTTGGAGAGAAACGTTTTTCCTCTTTCGTTAACATTTTGAACTGTTATGATTCATTTCCTGTTTCCTGTACTTCCCCCGACAGCATTACTAATCTAGAAACATATCTACAGTATAGTTAAAAACAAATGAAGAAGGAACAGTTTTTATCATAACATGCAAAGAAGTGAAATCATATATTAACTGAAATACACAAGTGTGTAGTTACTTTTACACCACCCTGTACATTAGCTAATATTAATGCCTTCTTATAGAATTGATGTGAGAATACTTGGACAAAGTTACGGATAAATGGTGGAGGAGGATTAGAATTACTACGGAAGAGAGTTTAGAGATAGGGGATTAGAGAGAGAGAGAGAGAGAGAGAGAGAGAGAGAGAGAGAGAGAGGAACAAGGGAGGAAAAAATATTACAATAAGAATGAAAATAATGAAATTGATTATGGCTCGGTTCCCAATACATCAACAACCTGGAGTTATGTTGTATGGGGACTGGAAACAGAATATGTGGGCAACTTTTGAGGATGTAAGATGCTGGGATACATTCGTTATTTTGTAATATATTAAAAACTTAGTAGGTACCTTGGATTGGATTGGATTGGTTCGGAGCTTGATACTCTGGAATTGCAGTAGGCTGGTGTTGATGAACCGGGAACTAGGGACTGTTGCAATCAAAGTGGAAATATTGTATTATTTTAATTAAATTAGAATTTAGACCAAGGGGATAGAGTACAATCAATTATTATATTTAAATTTCATTTTTAATTATGACGGTCATAATTGCCTGGTCCAGATAGGTGGAGGCCCTTTGTAGTTTTGTGTTTATATTGCATTTTTTCTTAGCATTTCAATATTGTTTGATTAGTATAAGAATCCATTTCTAGTTAACAATGTTTTTTATGGTATTAGTGTTTCTTTTTTGTTATTGTGGTAAGCAATTGATTTGGGTTTATAATTATAAGTCAATTATATATATTTTTCTGAATAGTGTTTAACGCCCATTTGTACTACTGAAGCACCACAGGCGGTGAACACTGGTGATACATGAAATGAAATGATATATTGGGAAAGGATATTTTAAGGAAGTAAATATTCCAGGCCTAAGTTTATGGTACCTCCCCGCAATTTCTCATTTATGAGGACTGAGGAAAACCTGGAAAAAAACTCAATCAGAGAGGGTTTCGAACCACAGTCATCCCGCTCACGAGTCCGAACGAACTCGGCCACCCGTGGTGGTTGTCTGTGTGTGTATGTATGTATGTATGTATGTATGTATGTATGTATGTATGTATGTGTGTGTGTATATATATATATATATTGTTTCAATGTTAAATAAATAAAAATGAATTCTACTAGTTTGTGCTTTTAGAGTAAATAAGTTGGTACAAAGCAGCTATGAGTTTTAATACTTAAATAGAATGGAGAACAAATAAACACTTTTTGCGTCTTTACTTGATGTCTCTATAAGAATATCGGTTAATGCATTTGGGTTGGAAACCTAAAGCGAGCATGGAGCTGGGAGCCTGTTCTGCGGTGTATTTTGCATGCATGTCGCAGTGAAAATGGCAAACTAATAATTTTGATTATTTTTGTCTACATAACTAATAAACATGCAAAAGGCAGCATTAGCTTTTGTTAGGCAATATTAAAATTGGTGACGCTATTGTTCTGGGCATCACTCCCTCCCGGAGATTTACATGCAAATGTAAACGGGAAACATGGCTATTCTGTTACACGGATAATATCTCGATGTATGCGTGACACATACCTCGTACATGTAGAAATAATGTATCCGGATGTAAGCTCATTTTAACATTCACTGTTACATGGTTTTTCCGATCCCTCAATTTTTTATTACAAGAGCCACTTTGAATGCTACTATTTGCTTCATTAATTATGATTAATAAATTAATGGGATACGGTGGTACGCATGAGGTACCACAGTGTATAGGGCTTGAAAATAATTATTATAAGAGGGTTGGGATAAATGTGTATTTTGCATTCATTGTTAGTTAATACAATATGAAACATTAATTTCGCATTTAAATACTACATTTTACTGAATTTGATGATAGTGCAAGAGTATGTGTAATTAGCAAAACTAATAAGTTAAAAATGTTCGTTCTATATAATACAGTAATTGTTTTAACCTCTAAGAAAAGCATTATTTATATACGAGGGTAGGTTCATAAGTTTACGGCCAGTAACTTCCGCTCTGCTGTGTTGAGTTGTTCAGATATAGTTGCATAAAGAAGACTGCGTGTAGAAGATTATGACATGTTCAAAATGGAGTATCGAACCGTTGTTAAATTCTTCACAAAAGAAGGACTTACAGCAAACGAAATTGAACAGCGATTGAACGGCGTATATGGGGAAGCACCCCCTCATATTCTACCGTAAAAGAATGGAACATTTTTTTCGAATGGGTCTAGAAAGCATTGAAGACGAAGAGCGTGCAGGTCGGCCCTTGGAGGTGCTCACTGCTGAAAATATCGCTCGCTCTTGTGGAAGGAGAAATTGTGGCTCAAAGTTACAGAATAGCACCAAAATTGGGCCCTTCTAAAACAACAGTTCTTCGAACATTTAAACATGAATAAGGTTAGCAAGATGGGTGCCTAGACTTCTTTTCTCGATCCAAAAGCAGCCACGAGTCATCTGTTGTCAGGCGTTTTTGGAGCTCTGCTGTGACAAATAGAGAGAAGTTCTGCAAACCATTGTTACAGCAGATGAAACTGTGATCCTCTACTATGATCCCTTGCCCAAAAGAGAAGCACCGCCTCTAAAGCTCAAGGTCACACAGTCAACTAAGAAGATCATGGCCACAATTTTTAGGACTGTGAAGGAACACCACAGTAAACGGGAGTACTATGCTGGCCTACAGCACAGACTACGTGCTTCCCTCAGAGATTAAAGGCGAGGAAAGCTGAGTGGTGGTGTGCACACGACTCTTGTTTCAAAGTAGGCTGTGTGTGAATGTAGCTTCAAGGAGATCGACAATCCATTCTACAGCCCAGATCTAGCTCCCAGTGACTATTTCCTCTTCTGAAAACTGAAGAGGGACCTTCGAGGAAGGAAATTTAAGTGTGAGGAAGAAATGATGGATGCTGTTTATGCCCATTTTGCAGACAAGACTTGGGGGAGGGTTGAAATGTTAATTCCAAAATGTGAGAAGTGTATCGCAATAAAGGGTAACTATATAGAAAAGTGAAATATAGTTTTAATTTTTATCATACCTAGAAAATGTTTAGGCCGGTAACTTATGGACCTACCCTCGTATATAGTTAACTAGAAGTCTTACTTGTATGCTATAAGTGAATAAAATATTAGTAAATAGAATGATTTAGTAATCATATCAGATGTTTAAAAATAAGGTAACACTATGAACAATGTTACTAAAATAACAATTATTAGATAAACAGAAAATGATAAAACACTAGAAAAAGTTACGTATTTGTAATCGCAAAGAAATTCAAATACATTTCGCGATTACAAATTCTGTGACATTTTCTCAGTTTTTTTATCCTTTCTGCTTTTTAATTATTGTTATTTAGTTTTATATATATATGACAATATAACAATAAAATGTCTATAAAAGCCACACCGCATTATTTTACGCGGTTGTACAATTACAGAGACTAGAATAAATAAACACAATGTTTTTATGTTCAAATATAAAAACGCATGCTGTTTACGCAGGGGAATCAGCAGTCGTTAAGTTTCTCTTTACCCGCAGCGAGGAAGTTCGTTCTGCTTCCACAAAAAAGGTTGACATCGACAACTTGTCATGTCATGTTTTGTTGCTTCATAACCCGAAACCTATGTGACATTCTGTATCTCTTGCCTGAAATTGTCACATCTTTGGTCTCTGTAAAAAGCTGTAAAGAGACGCCATTTCATTTCCGGTCAAGAAGCCCGCTTGATACACAGAAGAGTGATTCAGACGGCTACTAGCACATTTCTTTGCAGCGCGCAAATCCAGAAAAAAATTGCTTGGCTAAATGGTTAGTTAGAATAAGTGAATATATGTAGGTAGGTAGCGAGTATGTATACATAAAGATATTTAAGTTAATGATGACATACAGAGCCGATACAGTTTCCATCTATTTTCATTAAATAATGATTTGTCGTAAATGCAATGTATTTGGCATGTGGTATATGCCTTGACTGAATAAGGACATTTTCATAATCAAATTGCACGAAGCTAAAAGAATTTTATTTTCTGAATAATATTTTAATTATTTTTCCTCTTTCTTATTGTACTTAATTTCTAATTGCTCTTGCTTAAGCATGTACGGTCTACGAGCCGTGCACAAAATATATTTTAATATGTTTATATGGAATTTTATAACGATATACTACTACTACTATTACTACTACTATTACTACTATTATTACTACTACTATTACTACTACTATTACTACTATTACTACTACTATTACTACTACTATTACTACTACTATTACTACTACTACTATTACTACTACTACTACTACTATTACTACTACTACTATTACTATTACTATTATTACTACTACTATTACTATTACTACTACTATTACTATTATTACTACTACTACTATTACTACTACTATTACTACTACTATTACTATTACTACTACTACTATTACTACTACTACTATTACTACTACTACTACTACTACTACTACTACCTCTACTATTACTACTACTATTACTACTACTACTATTACTATTACTACTACTATTACTACTATTACTATTACTACTACTACTATTACTACTACTACTATTACTACTACTACTATTACTACTACTACTATTACTATTACTATTATTACTACTACTATTACTATTACTACTACTACTATTACTATTATTACTACTACTATTACTACTACTATTATTACTACTACTATTACTATTGCTACTATTACTACTACTACTAGTATTACTATTACTACTATTACTACTACTACTAGTATTACTATTACTAATACTACTACTACTACTAGTATTACTATTATTACTACTATTACTATTACTACTACTAACTACTACTACTACTACTATTACCACTATTACTATTATTACTACCACTACCGCTACTATTATTACTACTACTGCTGCTGCTGCTGCTGCTGCTGCTACTGCTACTTAAAAGTAATGACCTAAGGAGAAATTGGAACTGCCCGCTTTCATTTTCTACACGTTTCTGGCTTCTGTATATAACATTTCGCATTATGCTTCATAATTTTCTTCTGAGAAATTGTATGGTTTTAACGCTTAGGTAGCTTCCTAGCTTTTGTACAGAACTGTAGGAAAATTCCGTTTGCTAAGAAAGAAACTAAAGGGATTTTTAGGGAAATTTGGCAAGTCATTGCATTGTAAGTAAACAATTTTTTTTTTGTGAGGACTCCCATTTCGCGAAAATTATTACCTGATTTTAAATCGTATTATGGTTTGGAAATCGATCAGGTGGAAGTTTCTCTTCTAATAGTCTTCTAACCGCAAGAGCGTACTCATTACAGAAATATGTCACATATAATCACTCAGTTTTGGGTAGAACAATTAGTCTAGTATTTGCTATTTAGACTTATTAGCATACTTTAGGATTAGTCATGTGTTGTTTTTTCCCTATTCAAATTACTTTCATTGAATGGTGTGATACTGAAGGCCAACATAGTAGTTCGATCATCGGTCGACGCGTTCCTTACTGCTGTGTCGGTCATAAGATAATTGGTTATCAATATTTTATGTATTAATTTTATTTGTTTATAGTGTGATCTTTACATATATCTTAACTTATTTCAAATTTCAATGAGGATAAAACAAAGTAAAGCGTGCGGTGGCCGGATTACAATTCTGAGCTGAATTGTGCGCATGCGTGGTCTAGGTAACACACTAGTGCTGTGAATAAAAGACAAAACTCCATGGTGCAACTCAGAGCGTGCAGAAAGCGAAATAACAAGCCATTTTATTGGACATTATACATATAGCTGTTATGTTCACTATTAAAATTATTGCTTAGCATGCGTGTAATAAATACTACTGGGGTGTTATATCATAGGGACTGTATAAAACAAATGCATGAAACGTAAGAAATAATGGGGCTTATGTTTAAAGGCGCCTTTGCCTTTATGCCTATATTTAAGTTAAGTACACACGAGTTGAAAAATGAATGTCGGATAATTTAACCGTTGAGCAAATTTGTACCTGGTTAGAGAAGATAAAATTATCAGGATGCGATAGTGAATTGAATTAATTTTCCATTATTACTGAAGAATTATTGGCTCATAAATACAACTCTGCAGGGGAAATTAACTTTAGTAATGCAGGAAATATACTGTAAGTGTGTCAGTTAAGTCAAACGGCTTTATATGGAGGTAACAAATTATGTTTTCTCTTGAAAAGAGGTGGAAAAAGTTTGTTTAATGATTTTTATGAACAGAAAAACCTTCATCACAGATTCTCTCACTTCCTTTTGCTTTTTTATTAAAGTCCTCATTTCTCCAAAGGAAGGAATGTAGTGTAATAATAAATGCATGTACCTTTTAGTAGGAAGGAAACTGAAAACCTTTTACGTGCCTTACTCTCGTTGCACTTTCTTTTGTTTCCAAGTGTTAGCGAGAAAGCTGAAAAGCTTTGAGAATTTTAGGCGGCAAAAGTCCCCCCTACTCCTCTTGTTCTGATGAAGGTAATAACCGAACGATCCGAAAGACGTCGCGTTTGTTTGTCTTTTGTTATGACTGTAGAAAAAAAAAAAAGAGAGGCGTTTGTCGTACAACGAGCTCTAGATTTCCGCTTCCGACAGAGAGAATTTGTATTCAAGAAGGGGCATATTACACCGCGCTCAATAAAGTCGTATTTTTGGGTTTGTTAGCCATTGAAAATCATAGCTATGGCGTTTTCAAACACACAAAAGATGCGATTATAAAATTAACATTTATTCTAATGTAATGAAGACAAATAACTGGTTCTCCTATACACAAAAGAGCCAATTTGCGAACAGAATAGTTATAAATTGCATAAATTGCGAACGTCTTTCAGCCAATGAACGAACTTTTTGATTCTTTATTGACCAATGAGAATGGAGTGACACTGATAGTAAATATATAATACCCATTGCTCAGAAATTTAATATATCCGGGCCTCCGAAACATTGCATTTTATCGTCAGTTTGTGTAATGTTGGTTATATTGCGGTTGCGACGTTGCAACAGCCACCGCTACTTAACAGCTGAAACCGAAGATTTTTTAATTTCGCCTAATAAACTTATACCTAATGTACATATAATGATTTACTTTGCTGTAGAATTATTTATAGCCACAATTAAATTGCCGCATAGTAAATAAAGCACATAGTTTCGA
The DNA here is from genome assembly GCA_030762175.1 of Metallyticus violacea. NCBI lineage: Eukaryota > Metazoa > Arthropoda > Insecta > Mantodea > Metallyticidae > Metallyticus > Metallyticus violacea. Next base: position 102,751,427 of record CM060830.1, on the reverse strand, counting down.
CAGTGAGATATCTACTATGTAGATTTTTGCTCAAAATTTTAAACCGCCACGGGCGGCCGAGGTTGTTAAGGCGCGGACTCGTGAGCTGAAAGTCTGGTGTTTTAATCCCGCCAGGACCGTCCTCCCTGACTGGGGGGTTTTACTAGGTTTTCCTCAGCCCTCATAAATGGCAAATGCTGGGGAAGTACCCTGAACTTAAACCTAACGTTTCCTTCCTTAAAAAGTATATCCTTTCCCAATTTATCATTTCATCTCATGTATCATCAGTGTTTATCACATGTGGTACCTCTGTAGCAAAAACGGGCGTTAAACACCATTCATTCATTTTTCATGATTTTAAGTATGGAAAATTTCGAACTATTACAGTATGTACCTTCTCTAAGAAAATTTTGTTGCAAAACGTGGTAGATATAAACTGCACATACAAATTAAAATAATAATAATAATAATAATAATAATAATAATAATAATAATAATAATAATAAAGGCGGCAACAAAGCTGCTTCTACGACAGACTGACGAATCGATAATGCTACTTTTGCAGCTTTCCTCATTTGTTAATCTGTCATATTGCCAATTAAAAAGATATCTAGCTGACAGTGCAAAGATTCAGCTGCCCGATTGTTCTTTATATATACATCCATTGTTTTATTTCAATAATATCTGCTTGCATTATATTACTGAGCGAGAAAAGGAAACTGATGCAGTTTACAGTTAGTGGGCGTAACTTAATTGTTATAAAAATATATATTCACATTATAAATATATTTTATGTCTGGGTCGAAAACCGTACATGCTTAAGTATGATGCATAGTTAGAAAGAGGAACAAATAATTATACAAATTAATCAATATTAATTTTAATAAATAAACAATAATAGGAAAAACGATATTTACATATATATATATAAATGAAAACATATTACATTGTTTATAATTATACTAGTTATTGTGTTCTGACCAGAAAATAAATTGTTTCTAGCTTCGCGCACTTTGGCTAGAAAAAATGGCCATATTCAACCAATTAGTGCGTTTCATAATCACGTCCCACCATGCTAATCGTCCTCTAACTGTCTTAAAACTTTTCAGGAAATAGCGTTTTTCCCACTGGATGCATTCTGCCAAATTATGTACCATTCCTGATCCCCTCCACAAAACCAGTAGATTTTTCTACCAGAACTATCCGTTATTTTTTGGGTCTTTCAATTTCACAGTCTAAACCAGCCATTCCTGATCTTTACGCCAGGTTAGTTTAATTTAATTCGATAGGCTCAAGGAGACTATCGTTTTAGCTTAATTTCCTGCCTGCTGATATCCTCTAGCCTTGTTCTAACCTTTTCCCATACATTATTATTATTTGCATTGCCTCGTTGCCATATTGAACCCAGGCAAATTCTTCTGCGTCCTCTTTCTATCTCTGCAGCCCAAAATGTTGGGAATTACATTTTGCATCTGGTGCCTATAGCATTTAGCCAGAATCGCCTGTCTTGCCTCAATATTAAAAACAGGCGTTAAACACCATTTAAAAAAATAGCGGGATGTATGAACTAATCTAAGCCAAATTTTCACCTCCCTTGTTTTTCTATTAACCGTATCTTTGCAGCAGCCCACCTCCCTCATAACTCCACAGTTTGACGTTCCTTTGGAAAGCCCGAGAACATTTTTTCCAAAAGTCGACTTGAAAGCATCATTAAATCATATCTGATCATCAGGACACACACAGCCAAGACAGTATAGTGGAAAAATTAGGAGAAAATGTCCGAGGCAACGGAAATATCAGCAAACAAACGCTTACATCAAACTCTCATCTGACATAAAACAATCAATTGTAATAATTATACAATTATTATAAATAAAATTAGTTCATAATGAAATCAAACACGCTTAATTGTAGGGAAATACAGTTCACATTAAATTATAACGTCAAATGATGATTAATTCTCATTAAACGGTTGCTATAACCTCAACTTTTCAGTTTTTTTTTATTCCAAGGAGCTTTCGTTCCTATTACCTGACTATTTTCCTCAAACTGTAAACTCCTCAAATTTTTAGTTATTTACAATAAAACACAAGGCCAAGGTCGTTATCCTGAAATTATTTTGCTAAATACAACTCATAAACGCTGAGGTAATTTAATTTTCTGTTTAAACTCATGTTTGTCGTTATGAGATAATTATTTCGAAACCGAAGTTACACAACAATCGTTCGTTAAGCGCAATTAATTTACTGGTAAACAATCAGGACTCGTTATATTATAGAAGATAGTACAAAAAGGCGACGTTTATTAATTCTGTAATATACTAGGACTATTCAATAAAGATTGATCATAGTTCTTTTACAGGCATAATTTCTCGCGCTAAAATTTAACGTTACAATATTTTGTTAGCTTAATGCATAATATACACACAGTACTAATTTCATCGTGTAGCTTCTAGTGAGATACGAGGATAGGTCTATAAGTTTCTGCCCTAACCATTTTCTAGATATAATAAAGACAAAAACTATGATTCACTTTTCAATATAGTTACCCTTTATTGCAATACAATTCTCACATCTTTGAATTACCATTTCAATCCCACCCACCCTCCAAATAGTCGGAAGTCTTGTCTGCAAAATGGGCATAAACAGCATCCATCATTTCTTCGTCACACTAAATTTCCTTCTTCGAAAGTCCTTCTTGAGTTCTGAGAAGAGAAAATAGCCACTGGGAGCTAGATCTGGGTTGTAGGATGGTCTATCTCCTTGAAGCCACATTTCTTCACAGATTTCTTTGCAACAAGAGGTGTGTGCACAGGCGTGTTGTCGTGAAGAAGGCGCACACCACCATTCAACTTTCCTCGCCTTTTCTCTTTGATGGAAGCACATAGTCTGTGCAGTAAGCCAGCATAGTACTCCCCATTTACTGTGGTGTTCTTTTCCTTGAAGCCAATGAAGAGTATTTCTTTACAGTCCTAAAAGATTGTGACCATTATCGCTTTCATACTAGAATCTGAGGCATAAACATTTCCAAAGCGCAAGTTACTGCCACACTGCACCAGCCCACCTCTCCCTGTCACTTTCGACCCTGTAACAGAACCAACCAAATAGGAGAGCGGAAAATTCCTGGAAGAAAAAGATCCACCCCACAGCATTCGGTAAAGGTACTAAGTGAAACCACAAAGAACCCCCCCCCCCACCGCCTGTGGTGCCTCAGTAGTAAAAACGGGCGTTAAACACTACTCAAAAAAAAAAAAACAAAGAACCCCAAATTCAGGATAGTCGAACCCAAGGGATCTGGGGATTTAAGACTTCTGAAAGCAAGTCTCAGGTATTTCCGCCTGAACTATCCCACTTGGTTTTGTAAGAACATCTTTTAAAAAACAAACATGGTGTTCTTATCGAATAAATTGTTCCATTCCAGGCAGTTTCATATCGAAAATGCTGTGTTTTTAATATTACACTAGGTTAATTAAATCTTTAAATCAGTATCCAAATTGAAATTCTAACACTTTTCTAGATAATTCACCAAAGGCGGTTGTTAGCGTCGAGTGTTTACAAACGCGAGTCAAAGGCAATGGCACCTATTCCTCCTTTCTCCAGAAAATAGCAGAACCATTTCCCAACGGAAAGTATGAATAGTGAAACACTTGCTGCTACAGAAGGGGTTGGGGAGAGAACCCTCGGACAATAAATCCATTTATAAAGTTTAAAACAGTGTAATATGTATGCATGTGGGGACCTCGCATGATCCAACCCTTCTCCGCCCCACGTCACAATTTATTTAATCCACGTGCTCATTTCGGCAAGGCTAAGTTTTCCGGAATGGGCTTGGTGGAAGGAAAAGCACTAGAAGTGGATTTTCTCTCGCTGCGCAATGGAAATTTTGCATGGTGCATTTTCGCCGTCTTCTTCAGCTCACCCCTCCCCCCATTGTTCCTTCCTTGCACCCTCGCCGCCATTGTCGTTCTGAATCCGAAAGGGTTTTGTCTTTGTAGTCGACCTTTGTTTCTCCTGTGCAAGAAATTGTCTTTTGTTACCTTTGTCCCTAATATCCCGTGCGTTCTGCCGCTGATGGTAATCCCCACAGATTCTCAACCACTTTAGTAAGGGTTGTTTTGTTCGCAACGGTCAAGTAAAGGGTATGGTTGCTTAATGTGGAATTGACTTTGAGGTAACTTTTTCACCATGGTGGGTTTTAGGGGCGCGACATTCTTCCTTGTCCTCGTCACTGCATACTTCCTGCTTAGAAGTGTCTCTCACATATTTTAAGAAGAGATATCGGCTAAGCTGTAATGTGATTAACTTTGAGCTAGTTATTTGATATGAGCATTAGCAAAATACGATTTGTTAAGCCGAGATCAAAGATGATTAGATACAGCTGATCCTAGTGTAACCCTCTCTGCGGTAACAGGCTGGGTAGGTCGACGTTCTTCCAAGTTATTGTGTCTTAAATTATCTCCACTTAAAACGTCGTGTTCCTGATGATTATTCCATTTTGCTGATTTGGTTTGTGATAATCTGGCAGCGGAATAAGAATAGATGCTGAAAGGGCATACAGTACACATAGTCTGTTGTAGTTTTGGGGTTTGTGCTTTATGTATAAAATTATATTTTTGCGTTAAAGGTACGGGTTTAATTAGAGTGTTTTAAACATTCATATTAATAGCTATTCTTGTCCAATTAAAGCTTATTGCGTGCCATTCTATGAATCTTGCAATTAGACAAACTCTCCTGAAATATTTCACGGCATTGAAAGTTCTCCAGTGGGACCAGTTAAAATTCTCCTAAAACTTCATAAAAGTCAATTCTAACACAATCTCTCATAATTTTCAGGTCGGGTATAATGTCAGTTTATTTGCAATTTTACTTTCCAATCTCTTTTTTTCCCCAACACAACTCCCTTAAGCTTAATGCAATTTTTCAGCGATGCCCCAGTACCACTATATCGTCTTCTCAAGTGGTTTTGGGGAAAGCGTGCAAAATACTTCTGCAGCTGCAACCGACTCTTGATTTGATGAAAAACTTGACCACCAAAGAAGAGTGGGAGATTTGGGAATAGATGGAAGTCGGATAGAGAATAGATCCATCGACGCCGATTGAGGGCATTTTGAGAAACTGTTGCGACTGTTGTAACTGCAAAAGTAAACCAGTTACACTGGCAGCACTTCAGAAAGAAATTGAAACGGCATGTGCTGAGGACACTTTCGCAAACGTTGCTCAATCAGTAGTTCAACGCACTCAGAAGTGTATCGACGCCGATGGTGGGCATTTTGAGCAACTGTTGTAACTGTAAAAGTCTAAGATGATTAGTGCTCATCATTTTCTGTTTGTGTGAGTTTAATTTTGTTATATTAACAAGTTTTTATTTCTTTGCTGGAAGTGTATATACCTTTTTGGCACCCCCTGTATATCATCTAGATTTTTCAGAATATAAGGTTATATTGCACATTTATCTGCTTTGTTGCTTTCGTTTTTAATCTAAAATCCACTCTTACAGTTCAATTGCTAGTTTTATCTTCCGAAGATTTTGCGCCGTGGTAGGGCGACCACTTCTCCTACATGCTGCATTTTGTGTAGCATATATTACAGGCGCTTTGAACATTTGGAAAAGAAAATGGATAATGTAAGAGATGGGGCAATCCTTTCGTTGTTTAGTTGGTAAACGTTTGACAATTGCATTTTACTTTTTTTTATTTTGTAAATGTTGTGTTTAGGGAAATACAAAAACTTTATGAACTATATGATCTATCTACAGCACAGACATCTGTTTACTCATATCTTACATTGTCTTATCTGTGTCTAGAAATCGTTAAGAGTGTAACTAATTGCACTTGCGCATTTAAAGTGGAAGCTTAGGATTTATAAGCCAATGAATAAGTAAGCCCTCAGTTATTTCGCACAAAATTATCCAATTATTCAATATTCAATAATAATGCAGGAAATGCGACTTTTATAATGATAGTTTTGTACAATTTCTAGATGGAATATGAAATTATTGCATCAGAAACCCTTGAAAAACTGTGTGCTGTTTTAAGTAACGTATGACAAGTGTTTTTGTTTTAAAATTCATCATAACTTTGCTTTTTAAACTCTTGTACAATTTTTATTACCTTTTTACCCACAAATTGCAGTAAAAAATGGCACAAACCTAATTATAAATACGGTTTAATAATACGAAACACAATCTGATTGACAGAGCAAGGTTTTATTATATTGCCGAAGTTTGTACCGATAACATAGAACGGTCTTGCAGTGAAGCAAATACCTCTCTTTACTGGTAGACCTGGAAATAACGCGGCAATAAAGGAGACATATTGTAGAAATGTGCTCCGGTTGTAAATTGCTCTAATTCGAGAAAGTGTGTGCGGTGTGCATAGCAGTGCATCCACAGGCGCCAAACACGATTCCGTTATAAAGTTGTGTCCCATCCATTGCCTTTCGACGAGAGGTTATGCCTTTAGCTTATAAATAACAAAATGCAGCAGCACAGAAGTACGCTTTCAGCATGAAATAAGAACAGTAGAATTTGTGTAGGCGTTGCCTTCCTCCGGTACTTTCAGTCATATTCGCATGTATTTCAGTAGACACTTCGAAGGAAAGTATTACATTTCTTTAACAAAACCACGAGTTCTAAGAATTTCAGTTCGTCCATAAGTGCTATAACCCTGCTTTTAACATTAAGGCGAATAATGGCTGTCCATAATTCCGAGGCGGTCCGGTCATAAATAATGGGAATCTTTTCATGGATGATAACAAAATGCAAATTATAGCAACTACTAGGCTCAGAACTGAATAGAAAGTATGTTTCGATCCTAAAAGGCACCCCACGAAAACTACCTCTTCCCCCATGGTCTGGTATGCCGGGCCGGCGTTTCGTGGGCACCCAGATAAAGTGATAAGAAAGAGAAAGAAATAATGGATTTATTGCATTACTACTTTTTAAGCGTCGTATGTTGCTTGCACTCTTCCCAATACTGCCTCAGTTTGTAAACGCCCAGCTATAAAATCTTTAATATTATTGTTCATATGCATTTAAATTTTAATTTCTGGAAAATGTACAGTCAAATAGATTATCACTGACCAACAAGATATTTTTTTTTACTCTGAATTAAAACGCCGGGGGTGCCAAAAATATATACACACTTTCACAGTAGATATCTATTTAATATATTTCAAAGTTGGAGCGAAAAACAACAGTAATGTGTAGTATGATGTTCTGTAAACAGGTGTCACTCACATTATGATAGCGTTGCTACGTGACAGGTAAATCAACAATGAACAAATGAAGACAAGATATCGTATGATGTTCTTAAACAGATGTAACTCACATTACGTTATGCTGGCGCTGCTACAACAAAATGATGCCAAGATTATCGTTTGAACAGCGGAAAGCAATTTTGAATTGGTACTGGAAAACCGAGAATGTTGTTGAAGTTCAAAGGCAATGGAAACGTATTTACAGAACCACCAATGGGTGTAACAATTGCATGCATTCGAGACAAATTGGAGACTCATGGTACCGTATGCGATGTTCACAAGGGCAGACCAGCTACACTGGCAGCACTGCGGGAAGAAATTGAAACGACATGTGCTGCAATCGCTAAGGATACTTTCGCAAACGTTGCTCAATCAGCAGTTCAACGTACTCAGTGTATCGACGTCGATGGTGGGCATTTTAAGCAACTGTTATAAATGTAAAAGTCTAAGATAATTAGTGCTCATCATTTTCTGTTTGTGTGAATTCAGTTTTGTTATGTTGACACAATTATTTCTTTGCTTGAAGTGTGTATACATTTTTTGCACCATCTGTATATGTAGGAATTTTTCCATTGGGTACATATTTTTGTGACAGTCACTTTTTGTATAATATTCTAGTACATGTTAGGTTTCCTTTGTTATAATTTTTTAAGTAATAAAAATGGGAATTCAGTCAAAGATGGAAAATATTGCTCACACATATGGGAATTTTATTCAGAATGGGTTAGCACCACTGCGCAAACCTATTCAAGCTCAGGTATGTTCTAACATTTTTAGATATTGCATTGCAATGGTTACTAGACAGTCAGTGTTGAAATTGTAGTCAATCCGATAACACAGGTATTTTTTTTTCTCCCTTTAGGCTTAGTGTTGTATATCTTATAACTGGAATAATGTGCATATTTGGCGGTCATAACTTGTTTACTGGGTTTGCAACTTGGATTCGTTTATTTCTACTGTTGCTTATGTGAATGGAACAAAGAAATCGGAAATCTCACTACACTAAGAAGCAGTGGCTTAAATGTGCATATCTTATCCCATTCCTGGCCATAAAAAGTGTCAAAAATCATTTATGAATCCTAAAAAGGTGCATTTATCTTCTCTGCATACAAAAGTGGGAATTGAGAAAATGTTTAAGTAAATAATAAAATTCCTTTTTTTCAAAAACATAAATTGCATTTATGTTTTTGAAATATGAATTTCTCAAAGTTAGTGATGCAAAACTGAAGGAAGCAATTTGTATAGTATCAGAAATAAGATGACTTTCGAGAAATGTTAATTCCACTGCAAAAATCAGTCTTGAAATAATTTAAAACTACCTGTCATGGTTTCCTTGGACATCTCAAATTATCGTGATATGATCTTGTGAATTCATACATAACTTTAAAATGCAACTATTCTTTAAAACTTCACTTTTATGGATTTCCACCTTGACTTTTTCTCCGAAAATCTTGGGGCTGGCAGTGATGAAATGGTAAGCAATATTATTAGTGGATTTCCACAATTGAAAAGAGATACCAAGACAAATGGAGTCCCAGTTTGCGGACAGACTACTATTGAACCATGAGGAGGCAAAATATGGCCGAAAATCATCTTTAAGTATCCCCAAATGAGCTTATATCAGTTAAACAAAAGTATCGTTTCTACAAATCTTTAAGCGTTTGCAGCAAAAAATTCTGCCTTATGGAAAAAAAAAAAAAATGTGAAAACATGCCGATAATATCCAGAACGGAGATTCATTCACACGCTCTGGAAGATTTCCTTGTTAACTGCGGTATCTATCATTGTATAGAAGAAGATGTAGCTAGTAGTGTCTTCCAGTACTAACAATACACATTCACCGGTTCATACTGTACTATACGTACTGTACTTCTCGTAACACGATGATAGTCAGATAATGTACATATCATTGCCGAGAACTGTAATGCGCGGCCTACCCTACTCTTCTTCTTCTCCTTCTTCTTCTTCTTCTTCTTCTTCTTCTTCCGTACCTATGCTTTGTATACCAGAGTATATCCGTAGCAGTTTTTATTGAATTAATATATGAAGTATTTTAAAATGTATCATAGAAAGTCTGGGACCGATAGCTAGTGAAACACCCGCAGTAAAATTGCTGCTTTTAAGAGCCAAAACAGATCAACAGATCAAATTTGAATGTAAAAGGTTTTATGTTTTTTGTTATTCAAAAGTTTTCATTACTTTGAATTATTAAGACAGGGTATATTATTCGTACATAAGATAAAATATTTCAAGAGCCAATACTTATATTTTCATAACTTGTGGACGTTTGGAGTTAATTTTTCGTGGTTTTCATTGAACCCAAAGCATTATTTGTCAGCGTCTAATTTGTATTTATAGTTGTGTTAATTCGATTTCCTTTATTTTTATAGCTGTGACGAATTCATAAGCATTTAAAATACGAAGAATGGAAAATAGGATATTAAGCTTTAGTTAAGAAAACATTTGAAGATATAGGAAAATCGTAATAGCTGAACTTAATTATTATTTTTAGGCAGCTGTTGAATACTCATTGGATATGGAGCATTAAAAAAAAGTAAATATTTAGCTTATCAAATCTAAATAAAACCAACATTGTGAACCAATTTATTAAATATTTCAAATTCATTTACTTTCCACACTGCTTTTAAAAGTAGAGTTTTAATTGTTTATCAGCGTTTAATAGTTTACTTTTACTTAATATTTAATTTTAATAAGATTGACTATACGTATTAATATCAATGACGTAATTGCAGGGTTTTGACATATCAAAAACCATTTATCAGAAGTTATGACGGTTGGACAACTACTATATTCAGAGTGATTGATATTCTGACAATAGAGGAGATAAATAAAAGAAAATAAAAGAACAATAAAAAAAAACAAGTTGGCTGAAGCGATAGCATTTGGGATTCACATTCGAGAAGTCTTGGATTCGAATACCTTGGGGTCGGCTGGTTTTTTTCATGGTTTACTCAGGCGAATGCTGGAATGGATGTTCACTTTTCTGTCCGTTGTTCTCTCTCGTTTCATGGCTGCATGGCCAGACGAGTGGGTTGGTGGTGAGCGGTGTGCAGTGGAGGAATTTGTTCATTTGCTCATTGGCCGCCATAGTATCCATTCAAAGCGACCCAAACTCCATAGAAAGGGTGAGGGTTCCACCGGTATCATAACAGATCAACAAAAGGGACTTTTAGGAACTCCACCTGCATCCGACCTCGTATCCCTCATTTAACCCCTTCCTCCCAGAGGTTCATACAAAAGGCTCTCATGTCTCATATACTCCAATTCTACCCACAACAAAGTATAAATGAAAACTTGAGAATTTGAAGTAATTTCCATAAAATTGGAAGTCGTTTAATGGATTAAATCATTTTAAGATTAGTAACTAATTGTGGGGGGGGGGGCTTCACTACAGAAACAGAACATTAGAGAAGAATGGACTCTAGCAGAGTTTGCGTTTCAACAGAGGACAAGCAGTATTCTTTGTCTTTGCAGTTGTATTTCATTCTTGTTTAGCAACTTTAATTTGTGTTATGTACACACTTTTATGTGAGTCTGCCCCTAACTTTAAAGACGAAGCTGATGTTATAGAATTTCACAAAAGTGACTTTGTCTCTTTTACTCACATAATGACAAGTTTAGTTTTTATTAATTTATTGCAACTTCTTTTAAAAGTCGAAACATTGCTAAGCACAGGCTGCTAATTTTGAGATGGTTATACTGCACTTTATATTTTAGATATAGTAATTAAAATTAAACGCTTGTTATTTATTTTACTTCTATGACATGTATACATTTATTTATGGCTTCTTTTGCTGTAAATCAGTAGCTTAAAGACATTGGGGTTTAAAATCGGACAGGTGTTCGCTTGGTTTAGGTTAGGCTGGTGGCAGATGACTAAAGTAACAGACAGAGAGGATACGAGAATGTTAACGGGGGGGGGGGGGGGTGCAGTGCTGGCTTTTGCTAATAGATAGGAAGGAGGAGGAGGGAGTAGGTAAACTTTTAAACAAAATGAGACAGCGCAGATTTGAAGAGACAGACAACTGGAAGGGGGGGGGGACTAGGAGAACGCGAGACGAGCTTTTTTGGAATCTCTCTAACATATAATTGAGGGAGTGTAAGTAATTTACTTTTGTACCCTTTTTGTTTATTTTATTTATGTACTCATACATTTTTACTGTAGTAAATAATTTGTCTTTACCCATTTATTTATTTGTTAATTTATTCATTGTTATATATATAACGTTTGTCTCTTAAGAGTTAAATATTGGTTTATGTAATTTCATGTATTTCCTAGTATTTTGGGAAAGCACCTACGTCCCAGGGCCGTGCAAAATGGATCATTTAGATTAGTAACAAATATATTATGTACTACCACATAGCATAAGTGAACTAAGTAGATACAAATTATTTAGGAAATAATTACTAGATAATTCCAATTTTTTTAATAATGAACTTGTTTAAGTTCAAAATTTATTTAATTTATTTATAAGAGTAAACAATTTTTTTTAAATATTTCCATAACGATTTAATATCTATGTTTCTCAAACTGTGTCATGAAGGAGCATACATTACATGTTTCATACATGCTATCACAAGTATGATTTCGTTGTGATTGTTTATAAATTAGAAATTCTTAATTTTGCTCTAATACCTAGGTATAATTCGTGATCATAATGCGGATAATGCCATAATGTTTGGATCCCATTTCCGCTACTTTGACAGACTTTCCTTCATCAGTCTTAAACTTTTAATTTTGCCTGCTCTCATATTATGTTCACAAGAAACACGCAGCTGGGAAACGGTAAAGTGCTCATTTAGTCTTCACCAGTTTTTATCACTTTTTAATAATTAATTATTGAGTTGGGACTGATGCCATTCCATTTTACATGTAGCTTTAAATGTATGAAATATTCCATCCATTATCAGTCAAGCGGTTATGTTATTTTACTTCTAATATAGTGTTTCCTGGAAACGTTACAACTTTTGTATTTTGATTGTGCATCTTTTAGTACTTCGTTCAAATCCTCCAGTTATCTAAACTAATCTTTAAATGCAGTAAAAGCTTAAAGCTTGACGTTTAACATTATCTAGAGATTTAGTAAATATAACCATTTGTTTTAAGGGGAATGAAACATGGTATTTTATATAGCATATTTTTTGCGCTTGTAATGCCATAATAAATAAAGAGTTTTTTTTATTCTTTCTTTTCAACCTGCAGCACCTCTGAGTTAACCGAGTGCCTGCTTCCTTTATTTTCATCTCTTCTTGATCATCATTCATTTTGTGGGAATGCCCTGCATGCATTTATGAGTGATATAGGAGGGAAATCTCAGATTCGTCCCTGCTGTGTATGTAGGTAGCGGCAGGTTCCTCGTGCCCAAGTTTGAATACATTACAAAGATAAACTAGGCTCATAAACGGATTACTGACCGAGAGATAAGGTTAATGGGTTTTTTCCCTGCTCCGTCCTTGCCCAGTCGCTTATCTGTGAACATTCGCCATTTTCAAACCCCGGCATGAAAAAACTTCGAAGTGCATCCCGCATACAGCCCGAACTCTCCGCTTGTGTGTGCAAGTTCCTGTGTGTGGTGTCAGTGAATGGATTCATTAATTGAAGGGACGTTGATATAACTACCCCGGGAGCTCTGCTGACTTTTTTGTAGTTTTAAATGGTGGCGGTGTTTAGAGTAAGACCATTTATCTGTAGGTGTTAGAGTTAGTACTTGAAATGGCCGAGGCGATCGCTAGCCACATGGAGTAGTTTACTGAACGATACTTTAAGTTTGTTCTCAAGAGGATTTACAGACTGACATTCTAGTGCAAAATGTGTGACTTGTTCTTGTGTCTAAATGTTCCAGAAATCCTATGGATAAGTTGGCAGCAACGTTTGTCTTTATCCTGCTCTATTAAATTCTAAACATTAAACAACATTAACAGAATTTTCGGTATTCATCTACAAAATTAATTAAGAAAATACTATCCAGTTTGAAAAACCTGCAAACTGGGATATAAAAACATCTCGAATTTATTTGATTTACTCAGAAATTTATAGTAAGTGTGAAAAATTTCTTTTTTGTATTTAACAAATTAAAGGCGATGATAAACGTTTTTCTCCTGAATGTCTTTCAACGTTCCTTCAGTGTTATATAACGCCGTGACTTTATGTAATTTATGTATACATTCTGTTACCCTAAATTTGTTTCAAAATTTTTATTATTTATTACGAATTAGAACTCTACACCCTTCCGTTCTACCTGAGCAAGTTTTAGCTTTAGAAATATACTAGAAGGAAAATCCATCAGAATGTAATCGGGGAGAGGTTAACTTTACAATACGGGGCAAGAAATTAATACATATAAATATAATTCACACATTAAATATATTCAGTTTTAAAAGTGATAATTGTATAATCTGTAGCTCAGCAATACGCCATTTAAACCAATTATAATCCTCGAAATATTACCATAACAAACATACAATTGAATAAATTATTAAAAAAGAATAACTGGGGCGCAAGCATTATATAAAATCTCTCGCTTGGGCAATGGATAAAATATTTTCAATACTGTACAGAATTAAACTTACTTTTAACATAATGACTTTCAAAATCCAAGTCCTCAGCTTTCTTAAATTAATTAAAATGAAATTTTACAGCAATATAACAAATTGAAAATAAAAACGCTACAAAACTTATTTAAAGTTATATTGCACCTGTGTCACGGGGCTTACCGTTCGGAGAAGGCTCCGGACCTAACACTTTAGAAGAAAATACCAAAAACAGCTATATTACTCACTGTCCCGTAGTTGACTCTTTGGGAAAAATAAGAAAGAGAGCATGTCAGTTAGAATGGTTACGTCACAGCTAACTAGAACTTTAGATAGACTGAGAAAACCAATAAGAACGAAGTATTAGCCGTTGAGTCATCTGATTTGGCCAAATAAACAGAATGGGGAAGGGGGAAGGTATGAGAAAGAAAATATTTGCAATAGCAAACATTGTAAAAAAAAAAAATGACAGGCTGCAAGAAAGGCTTTCGGAATCAGCCGAAATATGAAAATTTATTTGTTTCCTTTGCATAAACAGCGCGTTGTTACGATATCTTGTAATGGTTCTATCAAATAATGACACTTGTATGCGTTCGAAATAACTATTTCATTACTTTTATTTCGAAAAGAGATGTGCAATTATAATATTAATTCTAGAAATAAATAGATTGCCTCTGTGATCAAGTGATAACGTTTTCGACTACTAATCCAGAGGTCCTAGGTGAAATCCCGCCAGATCTGGATAAGGTCTTTCTTCGAAGTTTTTACCCTGAAAAGGGGAATGTCAGATACCTTTAAGGCGCCAAGGATTCCCATCTCATTTGCGCCATCGGTTATTTATTTCATTTCATTCAATACTACAAACTTATTGACAATAGTGTTCAGTAAACAAACTACAGATATCGCGAGAAGACCAATGCAGTCAAAGCGACCATAAATAAAACAGAAAAATATATAGTTATTTAAATATATACATTTTTAATCCTGTATAAACTACCTGTGTATTCAGACAGTTTTCTACTTGAGTGTATAAGACATAAGACATTAACGTTATTAAGTTAATAAAGCCATTATTTAAGATACTTTCTGGAAGATATTGTGTTAAACACTTTTTATATCTAAAAATAATATTTATTTGTGATACAAGTTCCTAAAATGTGTTAAATGCACGAAATCGTAAATAATAACTTTAGGAATGCTTTTTCTTCCATAGCACAACATTTACATTATATTTTAAGACTGAGAGATAAAATCATGATTCCATTCCCGTCTAAATTGACTATAATCACCAAAGGCTTAAAAAATGTTGAATGTTAATGCAAGCTAAGAGTACTATATGCGTAATTATAGAATATTATGAACTAAAATTTTAATGTGAATGTTAAATTTGTTACTTATTTGCGTTACATGCAATATTTTCGTCATGAAGGATAGAAATAAATGATTAAATTCTTACTGAATGAAGTTTGTACATTAAAAATGGCAACTATTTCTTAAAGTATAAACAGAATACCAATGAGTAATGCAATTATTTGATTTCTTTACGCACAAGAGTTATAAATACTCCCTCCAGCACTTAAAACATTGGCAAATTTTAACTGGACGTACTGTCATCCGTTTACATGGAAATGAAACGAAACTGTAACGCGTGCTTAGAGGCTTGAGACATCTCTTTCCCACTATCAGCTCAATTGTGTTCAACTGTTGAAACAGACATAATAAACTTTCATCTTTCTGAATATAAATTGAAAAAAAAACAGATTTGTTTATAGAAATCTTAGTTAAAAGCTGTTCACATAAATATGCGGAGTCAAACAGGGTGAAACCATAATCTTTGCCACATTTATCTGTAAACTTTCTAATTATTTTAAAACGAGGCGCATTACAAACTTGTACCGTGCTTTATAATATAAAGGAGGTACTTTCGTTTCCAGTCGACGTTAAAAGCAAAGGCTATGTGGGAGTGTTTCTTGCCTCACCATCACTTACTGCAACTGCGAGCGAACTGTTTCTAGCACAGCAATAGACAGAACACATACCTCTGACAGAAGTTGTGTTAGCTCCTAAACTGTCCAGTGTCCATCAAGGAAACGTCGGAAACTGCCGCTGCTAGCGGAGTGAAAACAAATAACTACCTTTTTAAACACTTAATGAACCCATTTGTTCATTCGTAACCTTGAAGATAATTCTAATAGCCTAAAAAGCAATTATTTGTAGCCAAATATCAAAGTTTCTAGCACACATGAAGGCCTTTTCAAAGTTTGAAGCGTGTAGTATTTGTGGTTTAGGAAAAAGTGTACCTAAAATAAAATAAAAAAAACAAAAAAAAAACGGGAAAAATGAATTTGAAGTTTAAAGTAAATTTCGCATTGTGTCCTCCACCTTGCATTTGACAATCCTTGCTTTCTTGCTTTCTTTATTACCCCATAAACTTTCTTGATCAGCTTGAGAGATTTTTTTTATGTTTTCTCCTGGTTTAATACGCAGGCACTCAAACACTTTAATTCTGTCACATGCACCATCATTGAAACACATCACAGTAGCCATGGTCCCTATCTGTGAAGCTTCCAGCCTAACAAATACAATTATTAAAACTCTCATTTGGGTTTTGGGTCTTCCCATGAACACACTTAGATAAAATTTTATATCTGTCAAGTCCCTGTAACTGATAATATCTCTAAAATAGCATATGGTAATGTAGTATGTTTATGACTGTACTGCTCTCCTATACATTTGAACCGGGTCCACACCTTTGGCACAGAGACCATGACACAGTTGAAGACTTGTGAGAAAATGTGGCCCACCTCATGTCTTCCACATTCCCTACACTTCTAATTGCTAATCCGTGGTACTTCTGCAGTAACTCTATTTCACTGTCTGTAAATCTAGCACGACCAATGATAAGGTTCCCAACGGAAAGTTGAGATACATAACTTTATTAGTAGAGCTCAAAACCTCTTTTGCACATGCACAACACATTCCAACTTCTTTATTTATGAATAATTGTAAACTTTCTGGAAACCCTTAGAATAAGCAACGGACTAAGAAGGGAGTATGTCCGTCATTACAGACCTTTAAAATAACACAAATAAATAAATGGAATTGTAAATATTCTTGCACAGAATAAACCGTTTGACAAAATACAGAAAAAAAAAAAAACCAGAAAATTGAAAATTTGTATATTTTTCCCGTCCTGGTGCCCTAAGTGTATTTTAGTTTACGAGGGACCAATAACTCTTTCCCCCTCCATTTTCGCATAATTATCACTACGATATATTAAAATAATTATAGAGAAAGAGACAGTAAAATATTTTAATAAAGCATGTAGTTTAACTTAATAATCACTGGTATTATTAATAGTTGTAATACCATAATTTTGAACAAAATCTGTAGTATTATTACAGAGCCATTTTTCATTAATTTTGATATTCCATAACTCAGCCTACTCTATACAAAGTCACTTTTCGACTAACTATAAATAAGGTACTCTTAGAGCATTTTCTTAGGTAAATAAGGAATCGGGACTGTGTTTGTCTAATATATTCCTGCAGACAAGACACTATTTAACTTCCCGCAGAACTCTTCATGGAAAATCACTCGCATGCCATAGTTTGACAACCTGTTTTACAGTGGGTACCTGCTAGCGAAGAAAACTTTCATCTTACATTCTCTGCCTAAGTGAAATAGTTGACGCTTCACAGTGAAAACGTAAAGGATAATACCATAATTCTGCTGTTATCAGCCTTTCATTATTATTATTCCGGCTTATCTTATGGCAGCTAACTCATTACTAAAGTCTTGCCTTTGGTCACGTTGGATACATGTTTGTCAATCACAGCATGGTGAGTCAAAACATTCAAGCTACAGTGAAGGCACCTCTCCTCTACTACTTGCAGCAAAGCTGTGTAAGTGGAATGGGTTGCCGCCAAGCAATACTCCTTGCACAGCTACTGTTGCGGATTGATTGAAGCTTCACCTGTTCAGATGCAGGGCTATATTCATTACATAAACCTGGGTGTTAGAATTACGGTTCCAGTAAGATATTCTAAAATTGGGCAAGGTTTCAGAATATGTCTCAGATGTAAAGTCAATGGATACCATTTACTTTCTGCTTGTGATACAATTTATAGTGAGAGTATGTGTAAACATATGTAGCTATCGAATGATTGAACCTTTGTAAACGTTTCCAGCCTTGTTGATGTCACGTGTTACTATAACATTGTTACCAATTTCGGGGATCAATAAAAATAAGAAGAAAAAAAACTTGACTAGTGCTACTTATTTATAAAACTTGTCAGCTTTAAAAAAAAATAATGGCGCTTATCACTTGTGTTTGTGAAAAAAATTCTTCCTTCCGAAATTTTTATCTTCTATAGAATCCTATGGAAATTAAATGCATTTAGGTTCGTTTTAATCTCATATCTCCATATTTAATTATTCTAAACATCGATTGTTACAACTCATTGTAATCGTTGTTAAAATGAAATGGATTATATTTTCAAATATTAGCAGAGAAAGAATTACTTGCTCCTAAAAGACGAAAAACATATGGAAATACTCGGCTAGGACTCTTTGGTTAAAAGTTTTGCTAAGGAACAAATGAAGAGAGGCCCACAGCCCCTTTGTCCATACTTCCCTACTCTAACAGCAGGACAGTGTAGCCAGCTTGATCGACCCCCCCCCCCTCAGCCCTTTATACTATTAATTCTCGATTCTGTCTACACCCCACTCTCACTCATCATCCTTTGTTCTATCTCCCCTTATTTTCCGCATCCTGTTCCCCAACTTTTTTTGTCAGTATTACGAATCACTTGCTGGATATACCGCCATCAAAGAGTGAACAGCCTGGCAGGTAGTTAGCTGTTCAAGGGCTCACATCAGTTTAATACGAATATAAGCACTTAATTCCTGATTTATAAGCCGAATTTGTTTAATCACAAGCCTTTCTCAAAATAAGTAATATATCATCAATTTGGAAAAAATATTCCGTTTAAAATTATTTCGGTTTAGAAACACGCATTGAGCGAAATAGGTAAACTATGGAATCAATGTATTATCCAAGAACTTTTTTATTAAAATCTGTTTATTTATTTTTTAGGGTTGTTCCACTTTTCAACGGGTCTCCTGTATTTACAACCCTCCACCTCTAACAATCTTGCCAATCTTTCTCTTGCATGATGTAGTTTTCCATAATTAATTTGATTGCTGCTATCCATGATAGTCTTGGGCGACCACGTTTTCTCCTTCCTAATGGGGACCACTCCAAAAGAATTCTGGGCCATCGTTCGTCCTCCATTCTCCTAACGTGAGAGCCTTCTGGGTTCTATCTACAACTGGTTCCTCCATATCCATAACCTGTCTAACCTCTTCATTTCTTTTTCTTTCCAATCTAGACTCTCGGACTCCTCTTCGTATGCCATCCATCTCCACTGCCTGAAGTTTACATATTTGGCGTTCAGCCAAACTCCAACATTCTGTCCCATAAATTAACATACTCTCCACTAATATATGAAGGATTCTTTTCTTTGTTTCCTTAGATATAACTCTGCTGCAGAGAACAGCATTTTAACATGTATAAATCTGTTTATATGAATTTAAAATATTGTCAATTGAATTGTAGGCAATTTTGCCGAAGAACTTGCGTATTAAGATAATTATGGTCTGTAGCGTCAACCCGCTACCTGCATTAAACAAGCTCGCCACAGCTAACAACGTAGAATAAGTACTGATGGCTTAGACGCGCCCACAGCGGCGCTAATATGTGATATACTTGAGACTCAATAAACTAGAAAGCACTACAGGTACTATGCGCTAATGACCTGAACCCGGAGGCAGGTACAATAAGGCCGCCCAAGGCTATGCGGAGTCAGTTCGCATCATTAGTCTGTTCTATCTGGTGGACTCAGTTGAGACACCATACCGGTTTAAATTTTTTTCGCTACTCATCTCTCCTCTAATTCTGTAAACCGTCGTGGCACAGTCGTACTGGCTTAATGATTGCGGACAGGTTGCTGCAAAGCTGCTCAAACTCGTCGGTATTGGCTAAGCCGCCGACACTCTATCGTCAGGTATGAGCAACCCGTCTCATGCCTGTGAGTCGTTTCGCCACAGGAAAAGGTCGAGCTGGGCAAGCGGCGGATTGGGCAACCTTCCTGCTTTAACCTCTCGCAGCTAGCACGCAACTATAGACAACATCAGGTCACAACAAGGTCTATTCAAAGATTATTTTTGGCACAGAAACCTTTAGATGCTATTATTAATATTGAAAACAGGCTGCGCAGGACCTTATAGTCTAGGCGCAAAGTTTCCCGCCTGCTCTGCTGATCGATTAGCTAATCGTACCACCTAAAAACCTTAGTACTTTTACGCAAATATCTTTTAAGATTAAGTGAGTCAAGGAAACAAGCATAGGAAATATTTCTGTTATCCTGAGATAATATCCATCCTTTAAAGCAATAAATCAACACTTGCACCTTGGTTATAATCCTCAGACGTTTGTAAAGAAAAAACTTAGTCATGAACACATAATTTATTTCCATTTATTTTACTACTTTCTTTCCTTTGCTATGACTTTATACTCGCATTGTGTCGCAAGATATTGTCAAAATATAGTGTAGAACAGAGGTATAAAATTATAAAAATTAAGATAACCGAACAAATGCGGCGAGGGATACTGCAATGGGTTAATAAATAAATGAATACAAGTACAAGGGAAGACATTTTTTCGGAAGAGGGAGTAAGTAAGAGGTACGGAATAACATTTGGCACAGGTAATTCCCTCCTGAAAGGTTTTAAACATTTTTGTGTATCTATAATTACGCCACTACTGCTCTGCACTTTTTTTATTAAAACATTTATGACGATAAACATAATGTATGTGTTGCATTTGAACAACAGTGCCGGGGAATTGTTATGAATAGTACTCATTATTTTTAATTTATTCGGAACAATATGCTTCATAGATCTCGTCCACTTGTTATTCCTATCTTGAGGAGGTTTTCGTCAGGATTCCGCAGCTGACATATTTTCATCTGTTTCGTCTCCTCTCGACTCCCAGATTCTATTTCGATCGCTCGACCAAAGCTATCCAGTATAACACAATTTTACCGTCTGCGCATACTTCATTTTCATTGGTTTCGTCTCCCAGAACAGTACTCCATAACCACTTGTTTCTACATAGACTGGCACGTAGAAAATTACCATTTACCGACTAATCTAAAACTATCATGTTGTATTTCAAGGTAAATCCCAATCTGAACTGACAGTCTATCCTCCTTAATAAAACAGATTTATTTAGCACATATTCTAAACCGATCAAAAAACGGCGAAATTGACCAACCTTTAGAAAAGAGGACGTTGTGGCTTGCTCACAGCTGAAGTGCGACTATCTCAAAAATGAAGGTATACTATATCACATGATTAAGCGGCGAATTGATATGATATTTCCATAAACTGTATCACTTCTTTAATAAATTCGAGATGTCTAAGAATTTGCATACATACAGAAAGATTCGCTCCCTAGAGACCCCAAACAATTTTCTAAATATCTTTGTTATTTAGATAATGCCTTACAAATTTACACATGCACACTCTCCTTCTCTTTCAATGATGAATAGTATTGAAACCCTCAATATAATGGATTCGGCCATTGATTATCTACGTTCCACATCACCACATCTCAGCAACTGTGAATAGACTATCGCGTGATTAATGTTTTACAAATGATTATGCTAAAACAAATTTCGTTTTGAAAAATTAAGAAAATATTGTGCTATACACACAACAATTGCCCCTCTTGCCAAAATTCCTTTTAAATATCTTAACACCATGAAGTGAATATGTACTTTCAAAACGCTTTATATAGAAGAAATAAAAAGAACTGTATATAGCATTAGAGAAAAACAGAAACCTATTTACACCAAACACTTGCCAAATTATAAAAATGGACTGTGTGAAAATAATTAGCGTTTTGTCTGACCGTGTCTAAAGTTTATTTCATTTAGATCTACTTTTCGGAAATATCTTAAAATGACATTTTATTTTGTTGTAGAGTTTTCAAATAAAAAACAAGCTTATTCAACTGTAATATCGGGTCATCCAATTATCTGATGATCGACGTGATGTTCCGAAAGTGTATGGGCCAATAAGTCATTGCTTATGGCTAACCCTGCTAACTATTGTCGGTGCGGGCGAACGGATCTGCACAAGAGTCCGTGGTGACAGTAATAAATTGTAATACTTGTAGAAAATAAAGCTATGTCACGCAAGGACAGCCTGAAACTGTATGCCTTCATTTTTCACGAATTTTTGGTTTCTGCTTATGAAATTTTTCATTATGGTTTCCAATTTTGTTTGAGAAGTAAAATCGATTTTTTGATGGATGTTAACCTTATGTTTGTTTAAAGTGTGTGATTGCATTTCTTGATAATCGAGACATTTTTCTTCAAAAAACCTCCCTATAGCACTAGCAGGTTCGGTACGAATATACAAATCACAAATAAACATTCGTTTATTAATAGAGTAATTAGACATTTAGTATTTTAGTGCCTTTGTAATCCGGCTGGCATTGAGTTATTTACTTATCAACCGATGCATTCACTAACGCCGCGTCGGTCATCAGATAATTGAATATATGAATATGTTTTGCGTACTGTTAATGAGGATAGTGTACAAAACATTTGTTTCATTATTCTATCATTTTAATTCAACTTCCTCATCATTCGTTGTCGATATGAACGTTGTATAATTTTAGAAGTCCCGTTAAATTATTAAAGTCTGTTAATACATTTTCAGCAAGTGTTGGTGGCCTTGACTTACATTCGGTAGTGAATTATGTTTTCTTTCACCATAATCTTATTAATATCCCAATCTCAATACGCTCATATTTCCTTAAAATTATTATTTTGGTTGGTTTTAACAAAATTAGCACACGGGATAATTAGACTATTTAAACGTTTTCTTGTTGTTGCATCACAAACCTCTGTAAAAAGATAACTATTCCATAATGAGGTAATATGACAGCCAAAATTTGAAAAGTATAAAAAGACTTTTTACATGTTCTGACAGAAAGTGTTGTTTTATTCGCCATATGATGTGTCGGTCAGTGGCAAAAGAATAAAATGTAAAACTCGTAGCGTTTTTCAAAAACTGCGGAGAATGTATGCGCTCTTTCTGTTTCACTTACATTCTCCTTATAGATGCTGTTTACATTCCCTCTAAGCATTCAGCCAACCGCAACAGGTGGCCGAGGTCGTTAGGGCGCGGACTCGTGAGCTGGAGGTCTGAGGTTCGAATCCCGCCAGGACCGTCCTCCCTGACTGAGGTTTTTTCTAAGCTTTCCTCAGTCGTCATAAATGGCAAATGCGGTGAGGTACCATAAACTTAGGCCTGGAACGTTTCCTTCCTTAAAAATAAACCCTTTCCCAAATCTCGCGTGTTCATCGCCTGTGGTGCCTCAGTAGTAAAAACATGCATTAAACACCAATCATTTTTTTGCATTCAGCCAATATTATTAAGCGCCGTAAAAACACCTTTAAATATACCATTTTGTTTTTCGTTATCGGTATGTTTCAGTTCAGACATTATTAAACATTTAAATTGAAAATTGTGTGACTGCTGTGAGAGGATCTTAGTTTTTTTTAATGGTTTTTACTACTGAGGCACCACAGGCGGTGGACACTGATGATACATGAGATGAAATTACATAATGGGAAAGGATCTCTTTAAGGAAGGAAACGTTGCAGGCCTAAGTTTAGGGTACCTCCCCGACATTTGCCATTTATAAGGACTGAGGAAAACCTGGAAGAAACCCGAGTCGGAGAGGACGGTCCTGGCGGGATTCGAACCCCAGACCTCCCGCTCACGAGTCCGCGCCTTAACGACCTCGGCCACCCGTGGCGGTAGGATAGATAATACTTCAAATATTACATAATTAATTATATAAGTAAGAAATAAAATATTGTTTTAAAGGATGCCTATTTATAGCGAATACAAATATTTATCTGTATTTTTATTAGGGATTTTCAAGCTTACCAGACATGCTGTGAAACGCTTACAGTTTATTTCCTATCTCCTTTTGGTTTATTCGCAGCTCTTCTGCCACTGTTGCCTTCAACTGTTTTCACATAATGAAGCAGTAAAACTATGATCAAGGGGAACGGGATGCCTTAAGTGCAGATAGGGAAGCGATCTTTTCTACAAACATCTTGTGAATTATTTCCCTCAAGACATACCAAGGAGACTGCGATGTTAGACCGTCCGAGAAGCTCTTTTGGTCGTGAAGTTACAGACCTTTCTTTTAGTAAAAAGTATTACGACTAGTCTAGATTTTCTCACCCTACTTGAACGTTACGATTTATAGCTCCTAGAGTGATGTCTTTGTTCAACTGTGAATATGTCATTATAGACTGTTTTGATATTTTTAAGATTTTGGAGCTGTTGTAAACGATAATGAGGAAAAAGGCTTTTCGATTAGACCATACATACATTTATAGCAATAGCCTTCGCTATACCTGTAGATACACTGGTGGTAAAATTAATTATCATTATCTACATTATTATCTATTACTATTATCTACATTTTAAGATTATTGTCTCCCTCTTTGAATATTTGTGATAAATTGTTGGTTTTGCTCCATCAAGAATGAATTAAGATACTAATATTAAACATTTTACCTTTATTCAGTTTATCTATTTTTAAATAAATGCAATATCATTAGGACTTTTAACACTCCCTAAAATAGTATAGTTAAGAGAATGGAAGAAATCGTCTATTTATCATTTTAAAACACACATTTTAATGTTTATGCAAAGAGGAACATTATAGCATAAGCAGTAATTATTTTCAGCTTCTGAAAATTCAATACCGTCTGTATGAAAACATTGTTATTTATGTTTTATCGGTATATCAGCTGTTTAATCACAGCCTGCCATTGTTTAGGCTCCGAGAGAATTAAATTCTTAATATACTCCTTAAGCTCCCGGTCTCAAGAGCTAGGCTTGCTCGCTAGTGTTTGCTTATTCTGCATATCACTGGAACGGCGGAGGAATGTAGAATTCGCTTCGTAATATTTACGGGTTAGGTAACTAACCACTGTATTCGATTTCGTTTTTAGTAGTATTTAACGCCCGTTTTTATTACTGAGGCAACACAGGCGGTGGACACTGATGATACGTGAGATGAAATGATAAATTAGGAAAGGATAGGTTTTTAAGGAAGGAAACGTTCCAGACCTAAGTTTAAGGTACCTCCCCGGCATTTGGTAGTTATAAGGACCGAGGAAAACCTGAAGAAAAAAAAAACTTCAGTCAGGGAGGACGGTCCTGGCGGGATTCGAACCCCAAACCTCCCGCTCACGAGTCTGCACCTTAACGACCTCGGCCACCCATGGCGGTAGGATTAGAACATAGATCGACTGACCCTGCTTATACTCATAATGTATACTCATTTCATGACAATCAGTGCACCACGTCGTCATACGCGACATCCGCTACTTTACCCTCAGCTGTTCTGCTCAGTTTCTACATTGAACAGGTGTTACCTTGAGATGCCTGCTTTAAGCCTACACATACAATAGTCTTCTGCAATTCCCCATGATTCCTGGGCTTCTTTTCTACAGCAGACATTTCCCATACTGATTCGGGCTATTGTTTTTTTCTAAGGAAATGTTTTACCTGAAATTTGAAAATGAAAGGTTTATAATTTACATTACCTAATTTTAATGCAAGTTATTAATCATAGAACTCACCTTTAAAATCTACGGTAAGAGCTAAATTGTCTTGAGAAACTCAATTTGAATCATCGTGAAAATTATATTTTATTGTGATCTCTATTCTATGACTAGAAATGCACCCGCACCAATTTTTCCTTGTGAATGCTTAACTGTTTGTATTAATGTTGAAGGCATCACTTCTTTCTCTCTCCAATACATTCCCTTGGAGTCATGCGGGTGTCTGAAGAGACGGCCTACTCCACATCTCTGCTGACCATGCTGCACTTTCTTTTGTTCATTGTAATCGCCTTTGTCGCATTGTTTTAAAGTCTCTATGAGGTTTAAGTTGACACTTTTTTTACTACCCTTGTCTAGCAGTAGCTATTCTGTCATTCACTTGTTAATTTTATTAGAAAAACTTCTATAAGCTTATTATTGTGGCAGGTGTTCACTACATGCTGTGTGCATGGTCAATATTCCTGCCTCTATCTAAAAAGGAGAGTTACAACTAAAACCCCATAGGTTATAGACAACATTGGCTTTTTTGGATCGATATGTGGGAGGTCCTACATCTAGTAAAACCAATTTTAGTATTTCTATTGCTTACTAAATATGACAGACGATCTCTCAGTTATCTCTTTTGAGTTTTCTATCCAGTTTAGAATAGACATCCTTTTGCTCTCCCTTTCTCTAACCGTATAAATCTTTCCTTCCTCCCCATATTTCTTCAGCCACTTCGAAATGGTAGACTGATTAAAACCGGTCTTAAGGCTATGTCTGTGTTGCTGAGATCAACGGTCGAATAAGCAAGTACAGCAGCGTTCGTTCTCGGTGTTCATTCCATCTCTTTGCCCATCTTATCAACAGAGCGTCTTACCAGAAATGAAGTCTATTTTGTATTCCTCCATTATGTATTGATAGTAATTAACAGGGCGGGAGTTTAGTAGGTAACAAAAGCTGTCATGTTGAAGTAGGGAGTATAGACGGCATGTGTTGGGAGCGTCTGAGGATTTACGAGTTTAGATCCATAAGTTTCCGTCCTATCCTTTTTTTAAGTATGACAAAGACAAAAACTATATTTCGCTTTTCATTAAAGTTACTCTTTATAGCAATACACTTCTCACATCTTTGAATTAACATTTCAACCCCCCCCCCAAAGTCTGAAGTCTTGTATACAAAATGGGCTTAAACAAACCCATCACTTCTTCGTCAAACTTAAATTTCCTTCCTCGAAGGTTCTTCTTGAGTTTTGAGAAGAGGAAATAGTTTCTTGCTGGGCTGTAGATAGGATGATCGATCTCCTTGCAGCCTCATTTCTTCATAGCTTCCTTTGCAACAAGAGCTGTGTGCGCAGGCGCGTTGTCGTGAAGAAGGCGCACACCACCACTCAGCTTTCCTCGCCTTTTCTCTTTGATGGAAGCACATAATTGTACCGTATACCAGCATAGTACTCCCCACTTACATTCTTGAATATATATATGTCACATAGAAATGAACATGCTTCCCTACATTTGGGGTCAAAAGGGCCAGTTTTTATTTTGCTTTTTTTTTTTACCTTCTGTTGCCTATTTTAAGGTTTCATATATATTTTTTTTTTTTTGCCTATTTTGGATCCTTGGGAATTTTTATGATTATTTACGCATTTTAAAAAGTGCATAAAGAATTTCATTATATTGAGGTTAAAAAGCTATAAAAATTAAATAGCATGTTCACCTCACAAAAATATCTATTGAGAATCTTGTTAGGCAACAAAAAGTTTCTCCTCTACCCGTTCGCTTAAGCTCTTTAAATAGCAGAACCTCGATTAGTGAAAGAAACTCGCGGTTGCCTCGGCATAGGAATACCAGGGAATGGAGAGGATGAAGGAAGTACTGTAGTTTTCATAAGTGCTGGCGAATGACCTTGTATCGATCTGAGCGAGACAGTTCTAGGAAATTTGTGGTGAGGGTAACTATTCAGCTGTATAAATGTAACGAACAATTGCAAGCGAGAAAGATAAGGACGATACAGCTGTGAATAAAACGTCCCTACAATGTGTTCGGTACGGAAGTAAGAGAGATACTAACTTGGTTCCTCTGTAAACGCATAAACAGAAAATGAACTTGACCAGAAACCACATAGAATCTTTTGCTCATTCACCAGGACTACTCAAAACTACTTTACTTTGTCTTGATCAACATTTCAATAATGTCCAGAAAGGTGAATGTTCTATTGTATAATAACATAAAGTAAGATTATTTAATTTATTTATGTACAAAGCAATTATTAATTATCTTAAATACATATTTTATTAATAATGAAGGATATAACTCTATTTAACTTTTAATGAACACATATTTTAATTATATTACTGCCAATTTTCAGTGTTTTAAGTGAAATTTTTCCCGCCTATTTTAACCAAAATAAATGCCTGAACTTCCGGGCTTGGTTGATTGCATTCCATATTTTGGAAAGGCACAGCTACTAAGTTATTTCTCTTTTCTGGTGGGAGATGAATCATGAAATTGAAGTTTGAAGGATCATTTTAGTGGAACCTAATCGTTTCCTACATTTATGTTTGTTTTCCTGAAGCGGCTTTTTCATAAAACGATTGTACTCTGTTTAAAAAAAAAAATGTATGTCTAACAGCCTCTATCGGCGTGTACCAGGAAATGTGTTCCCAAATGTGTCTGCTACTGAACAAATCTTTGTGCAGGACCAAACTAGCGTAGGTCGAGTGTGAATGTACTTTACGTCTATACACATGTATTTAACACACTGTCGCCCTGTATTCCAGAGGGCATGTTTTATGTGCACGATAGACACATTGTCACTTGAACTGGTTCGCTTGATTTGAATACAGCTCACATTTGCCCGTGTTCCAACTGGCCAGGCATCGGAAAAATGACACCGAATTTATATGTCCTTCGCTATCGATTGTCGCCACGTTTACGCAGCGCTATGCATTGCTTCATTTAGTATCCCAGAGATACAACGCATACATTTTTTTGAACTTTGGCGATAAAGTCACTTCTATAGCATAAGAGGAATTATTTTATATATGTTACGCATGTCCCATTGCATTTATTCACCTGGTTCTTGTATTTCTTTAAACTTCTTCTAGTGCTTGAAGAAACAAATGAATACAGTAATTGTATAAAGTAGAAGTATACAGGGAGACACATTTAAAACCTTTCCATTCGCAGTTAGGCCGCTTATTTGCGCGGCCCTCCTCCCTGCACCGCCATCACAGGGGTATTACAAATAAAACAAATTAATTTTGTGCTCACGTGTTTTACACAAAGTGCAGGAGGAGTTGCCTAGAAAGTTAGGAGCATTAGGGCAAAAGAACTGACGAATATAAATGGTAGTTTCTTAAGAATATTTAAATTATTGTGTATCATGTAACAAAAACGGAAACATTTACAGCACCTTATGTATAAACAAAAAGTACAGAACTCATATATTTTGTGTTGTGGCGTAGGAAGTTCGCGACGCCAGAACCCAGCGAAGGGGAATAGGAGGGGGAGAAGGTTCGCGCCGATATATGGCCGACTTACGAATTTTCAAGTATGTCTCACTGGTGACATAAAATGTTGCAACCGTACCTCCAAATAAGGAATTTAATTTGAAAATAACGTCGATTACAATTTGAGTGTAAAAATATGCTGATATAAACTATTACTATTTACTCACTGTTTATTTCACAACAAAAGGCTGATAATGTGAAAAATTCTAAACACATCAGGGGTACTACACCGATATATAATAACAATATTAAGTATAAAGAAATTTATTGATGTATTAACACAAAATTCTCTGTGTGTACGCCTTATGCATAAAAAACCAAAATTAAAAACCACACCAATCACTTCATTATAGCCGGAGCTATGAGGGGTGTTCTAAAATTTCTCGGACTGACAGAGATGTCTAAAGATGGCCGAAATACTCTGACAGCTGTTAAGTATAGTCCTTTATATGGCGCTCTGTGAGGTTTCAGACGCGTAAGTGTAATCACTGTTTGTGACGGTAGACAAAATGGATGAAACTAAAACAGGAGCTGTAATAAAGTATTTCTCCATTTCAGATGATGAGCGCTCGGGGAGTTTCAAAACTGCTACGATCGCCGACTTTGTAACAAACATTCACGATTTCAATAGTCAATAATCGCCGATTGAAGGTATGCGAGTTGGCACTACAAAGACTGTCCACAACATTTTACACGAAGTTTTGAATGTGTAGAATCCTTTCCGCTAGGTGGGTTCCGCGTTTGTTAACAGTGGGCCAAAAACGCATTCCAATGAACATTTCGCAAGTGTTTAGACTTGTTTAAACGCAACTCCAGTTAGTTAATGAAACAAGGATTCATCACTACACACCAGAGACAAAGGAGCAATCCAAATAGTGGGTGACAACAGGTGAAAGTGCACAAAAAGCAAAAAATTACTCTATATGGAAGAAAAGTCATGGCTACGGGTTTCTAGGATTCTCATGGTGTGGTGCTCATAGACTTCCTCCAGAAGGGCAGAACCATCACCGGGGAGTATTACGCTTCACTACTGGACCAAGTGAAGGATGCTATTCAGACTAAACCTTGCGAAAAGTTCTTTTTCATCGCGATATGCGTCTTCACACAAATCTGGGATTGTTGGTGTAAAACCGCGTGACCTTCGCCTCCAAGTTCTTCCCCATCCGCCATGCTCGCCTGATTTGGCCAGGGTTTACTTCCCAAACTTTAGGAAATGGCTTGCCGAACGGTGATTGACACCAAACGATGAAGTTGACGCTGAGAAAAACGCTTATTTGCACAGTTGGACAAATTTTATTTTATCTCTACAAGAGATGGGCAGATTTGCTGTGAAGACGGAACGTGCAGAATGCCTAATCCTTGGGATGAAGAAGAAAATTCAGGAATAAATCTAGACGAAACTATAGCTGTTTAATACTAGGAAAGACAAATTGTTAACAAATACGCGTAGTTCTTTGTCACTTATAGTTGGGTTTATTATAACATGAATGGCTTTTCAGTTTGTTTATATACTGCTTTCAATGTGGTATTCTTAACATTTCAAAGAAGCATTATTGCATAAAACTGTAACATTTTGAAGGAAGTTTGTTGTTTGATTTGTTTTATTTACGAACGCTCTTTAACATCTCAGGTTATCAGCGTCCCGTTCAATTTAGGGCGGGAAACGACCGATAAATTTTGCTCAGAGGCCCCTTCTTTCAGGATTGAGGTTCTTTTTCGTGCCTAAATGTACGACACGGGACCCACTGCTTTACTTCCCTTCCGAAGGAAGCCATACTTAGGATTTTTACACCCGAGAAAATCCATCGGTTTTGGCCGGGATCGAACCCACGATCTTGGATTTAGGAGGCAAGTATGGTTACCACTACACTACTGGAATCGACTATTTTGAAGGAAGGAATTGGATAATGAATATTATTTTATTTTCCTAGCTTTCTTCCAAGTTAAATTCTAAAATGTATAAGAAAACAAATAGAGCAGGAGGTCTGGGGTTCGAAACCCGCCAGGACCATCCTCCCTGACTGGGTTTTTTCCAGATTTTCCTTAGTCCTCATTAGTGGCAATTGCCGGGGAGGTACCCTAAACTTAGGCCTGGAATGTTTCCTTCCCTAAAAAATTATTTCTGAATATATCATTTCATTTCATGTATCATCAGTGTCACCGCCTGTGGTGCCTCAGTAGTAAAAACGGGCGTTAAACACTACTCGCTATTCTTAAATTGAGTAAGTCTGTGCTAGACGTAACCTATCCACAGTCGCTTAGCGCGCTTGGGCAACGAGATCGTCTGCAGTCGAAAGGCTGGTCGGTTTAGACTCCAGGTACCGTCCTAATGTAAAAAACCTCTGAGGACCACGGACCTTTGGACCTAGGAAGGGATTCCCGATGCAAAGATTAACGGATCCAGGATTCGTCTGTACAGAAAATTATACTAGAGTCAATTTCTCCGTAAGCACACTTTTCAAAGTCCATTCACAAAATCTACTGCTGGATGCATGGTTAAGTTCTTGCACTGCAGTAACTTTATAGGGCTATAACTTCAGTAACTTTGTAGCTGTTCGAAAAGAGGAATAGGAAATTTCCGTTTTCTGAGAAAGAGAAGTGATTTATAGGGGAAAGTTCAAGAAGATGTCTAATGTTATCTAACTTTTCTTCTGTGAGTGTTGTTTGTGTGCACTTTATATCAAGAATGTTTCCCATATCATGCAATTTATGTGGATCGAACTTGAACTTCAAGTTGAATACCGGGGAACCTCTATTGAAACAATTCCAAACATCACGTGCGTACAGAATTCTAAATAAGTAAACAAATAAACTTTGGGGTATAGATTATCTGAACTGAGCCATAGTAACGTAATTAAAACACTGTAATGAATACTTAATGCACTTTAACACAACATACAAGAACATGTCCATACATACATTCCTAGAGTTAAACTCGTACTGACATTCCCTCCAGCTCTCCTTCCGGCTTTCAGCGGTGGAGAACTGTAGTGTTCGGTCAACTGTGGTAATCTGCACGTGCAGCATTTCCGCGAAGGAAAAAATCACCCCATTATACGAGGTAGTATCCAGAACATTGGGGACTGATGCTGTGATCTGGTCAAAAACTTACTTTGACACTAATGACCGCCGTCAACCTCGAAGTAGTTCCCTTCCACACGGATACACCGATCCCAGCGATTCTGCCATTTTCCAAGCGCATCTTGGAAGTCATGTTCTTTGGGGGTGTTTAGCACAGACAGCGTTTCTTCTTGAATCCTCTCAATTGTGTCGAACCGACGTCCTTTCAACTTGATTTTCAGTTTGGGGAATCGAGCGTCGCCGGGTGCCAAATCTGGCGAGTACGGTGGGTGGGGGACAACCGTCATGTTGTTTTTCATCAAAATGCTGTTGGTGAACAAGGAATTATGACAGGACACATTATCGTGATGCAACAGCCAGTTCTCTTGTCGCCAAAGTTCGGGCCGTCGTCTCCGCACATTTTCACGGAGCCTCGCAAAACGTCACACTAGTACGTGGAATTCACTGCTTGATTTAGTGGGACGAATTCTTAGTGCACAATCCCCTTGGTATCAAAGAAAACGAGGAGCAAGCTCTTGACTTTGCTCTTCACTTGTCTCGCTTTTTTTGGTCTTGGTGAGTTCGGGCTATTCCACTGGGAGGATTGTTGTTTTGTCTCACGGTCATAAGCGTACATCCAGCTCTCGTCGCCAGTGATGACCCTGGACAAGAAGGTTGGGTCATCGGATACGGCCTGACGAAGCTCCGTGCAAACTTCAACAGGCTGCGCCTTCTGATCACCAGTCAGGATCCTTGGCACAAATTTTGCTGCGACACGATGCATGCCCAATTCATCAGTTAAAATTCGTTGGCATGTCCCATAACCAATTTCCACTTCATGAGCAAGGTCTTCAATGGTTCGACGTCGATCCTCACGAAATTTTTCATTATGAGTTTTATGGATGCTTATTTTTGTTTATGGTTTTATTTTACTTTAAAAAAATTATGCTGCTATCCCTAAGGTAATTTAATCTTACAATCATTAATAATGTATCAACGCTTAACTATTATTATTATTAACAAAAAAGAAAAGTTAAACTTATCGAGGTGTTGAACTTTGGCAGCAATGTCAGGCCTTGTGCAGCTGATGAGCCTACCGGTGTGAGCATCGTCTTCAATAGCTGTACGGCCGGCCTTGAACCGAACATGCCACTCAAACACACGTGTACGGCTCATGCTTTGTCCCCCAAATACTTGCTGTCTCCATAGCATTTTTCCAGAGATTTGCACAGAATTGATGCACACTCTCTGTTCTAATCTTGGATCCGTCCTAAAATCGCCACACACTACACACAGAGTATCATGAAAAGTATTATAGAATTTTAACGTATCTTGTCCAGCTGCATGAAACTTTAAACACTCACTCATCAGATGTGCTAGTGTTGCCGCCTAGCGGTACAAAACTCTACTGCAACTACTGTCGAGAATGGCAGCACCAGTCTCGAATATTGTGGATATCACCTCGTATACTTATTTACTGTCTGGGGAAACTATTAGAATAATCCATTCATCTTTTCACCATTGATTTATGTAGTATATGCTTTCATTCTTCGCAGTACATATTTATTATTTTATAAAATATATCAAACGTTTAAGACAAATAATGAAAACTTTGGATACTCAGCTCGAGTTATAAAAGTTACACAATAAATAATTTGCTCTTTTAATGAAGTTTGGGGAAGTAGCTAACCGGCATTGAAAAAAAAATATATATATTTTTTCTTTTGAAGGTAACGAAGGAACAGCAAGCAACAAGTGTAACATAGGTTGTGATTTTAATGAAAAAAATTTAACATCTTCATGCCTTTACTAGAATATATTTTAATTGCATTATAATTATTTACATTAACAATGATTGTAAGTTTAAATTATGGTAATATTTTATAGTAAATATGAAACGTATTTGTGGGTTAAAACATTTATTCACATTATTGCAATATTTAAATAAAACTTTTCCAACAAGGAAAATATATTTAAATTTTTTTTTTAAATTTTTTACAATCCATGTACCACACAGCATTTGAAACACACGTGTGTCTGGTGGATAGCGATTTCTTTTTACATGCGCGAGAGTGCAGCCAGAGGTTGTGAACGCAAGATGGAGTTAATATCGTTTCCAATTCAACATCCAATTACACGAATCCTCCCTGCCTGGTCACCAAATGTTCGTCGTCGAGAATCAATACTTGTACAACGGGCAGGAGGGTGACCATTACAGCTGTTACCGACCGGACAAGATCGCCCGGAAACGTGAATACTAAAACCCTTTCCTGTTAACAGTATACTTTCAGTCTCAGGGGCACATGCCACTGCAAACTGCTGTGCTGTGCAGTTCTGTAATGGAACTAATAGATTTACAGAAAAACTACACTGGTTTTGTTTTTATTTACAGATAAGCGATCTACTTATACGTTTATACTGCTATTACATTAAAAGAGGTACAGGGAAGTTCATAGATTCGCTTATTAATGACTTTAATGCACTGATCGTAACTACTTTATGAAATAAAACTGGTTTAAATTAGTCTTTTTAGAAAAAGTCATAAAAGTTTCTGCCACAGCTCACTCGGCTAACATTTCCGTGACTGAAATTAAGAAAATGCTCAAAGAAGTGCGCAGGGCAGTTGTAAATGTGAAGTTATGGCTACCTATGCCCTCTGCTGTAAATCTCTGTGTTTTGTTTCCGATATGAATTAATAGATAGGTATTTTTACATCTTAGAAAAATTCATTGTTAATATCCGCAAGCAAATAATGTAACGGATAAATTTTTACAGAGATTTCCAAATGTATAGATATTGAGGTCAATTTTATTATCCATTTTACTGAAAGACGAAAGATAGAAAAAATATTCACAATTTCTTTTAGATATCTCATTCAAAGTGCATTACCGCCATTGAATGGTGATCGTGAACGGCAAAAGGCGGCGCGCTCGCCCATAGTAAAAATGTCGCACACGCGGTCACCGATCCAATGAATCAACCTTTAAAATGCAATGACCACACTTTGTCCCATTTCTATGATCAGATTTTTAGCAGAGCGGGCAAGAGTTAATGATATTTATGTAATGTTGTGTCCTTAAAAGACTATAATGGACCTTTGACTTAGTCTCGTCAAGACATGTTGTCTCATCTTGGAGATGAAAGGGGTACATGATCTCCGAAACTAAAAATATTTTGTGAGAAAAATGTGCTATGAATAACCAAAATAATATTGTATTCGTAGTAAAAGTAATTCTAATTTTGGTCACTGTTGTCCTCAAGAGATAGAAAGGGAACTTAACATAGTGGTAAATGAACTTAAAATGCAAATAATTTATTTGTGATACTATTTTATTAAAACAGGATGAGAATTTATATGCATTTGTTTTATGGAGAAAAATTGATCTGGAATATTTTGCATTAGACTGGTATTCTGGAAGTACTATAAAATAGAGGCTGTTCTGATCGAGAAACTGAGCCCATTTCGTTAGTAGATAAATATGTAGTAAGAATGCTGGAAACTTGAGAAAGGGAAAGTTTTTGTAAAATTTGGTTATTCTGCGACAACTGGTTGAATATAAATACTTAATTTCTTAACAAAGAACAAACGGCCACGGGTGGCCGAGGTCGTTAAGGCGCGGACTCGTGAGTGGGAGGTCTGGGCTTCGAATTTTACCAGGACCTCCCTGACTGGAATTGATTCCAGGTTTTCCTCAGTCATAAAAGGCAAATGCCGGAGAGGTATTCTAAACTTAGGCCTGGAACGCTTCCTTACCCCCCCCCCCAATATATCGTTTCATCTAATGTATCGCCACAAACTAAAAACAAAGAACAAAATGAATTATAATTTTAATTCATTTGATTTTTTTTTTCCAAATTACAGGTAAATGTTTATTTCATTGGTTTTTAGTACAACTAGCATTTTTATGTAATATTAAATTTAGAAGTATGTATATAATGCGGTGAAATATGTAATACACATTAAGTAATTGCGCAATTTACGATTTATAATTAGGTAATTACTTAAAACCTCGAGCTGAAACATTTTTAAAGATAAAATGTTAGTTAATTTCATTATCTAGTCATCGTCTTCTATAACATTTATTGCTCCTATTACTTCAAGGTGCTCTAGAATCGTTTTTTCCAGTTATTGGTGGTCATAGTTTGGTGTTTGAAGTACAGCACACATTACGTTTTCATAGTTATATAATATTTTTTTGAATATTTGAAATGCTGGTCCAATAATATTGGACAAATTGGGCAAACTGCTGTAAGTTTTATATATATATATATATATATATATATATGCTATTAATGGAGTAATAAAAACTTCTAAAAGCGTAAAAATTCATAAAAAAAACACTGGAAGTGCAATATAAAAAATTTCACACTAAAAACCGTAAAATTGAACACTGAAACCACACGAATATTTCGAGCTTGGCTCTTGGTCACGTGATGAGAATGAACTAAGCTGTGGCAGGCGGCGTCTGTGGTAGTGAGGCATAGGGGTGTGACGTGGCAGCAAAACTGCCAACTCTAGCTGAACAAAGTAGTTTGGCAAACCTGGCAGGATTACATGGAAATATTTAGGCCTGAAGGAATACGGGCTTTATGTAAAACTATTGCTGCCATCTCTATGTCTCTAAGTAAGGTGTGTTTAGATGGAGGAGCGGCATCTATGAGAATAAGGGAGAAACTGTCATCGAACGTGGCCTGGTGAAAATTGGCATGTTGTGATACCGGCAATGGGGAACAAGTTTTAACTGAATGCCTGTGATTGTTCATTCTAATAGATACCTTGGTGGACGTTAGTCCAATATAAAAAGCGGGACAAAATTTGCATTTAAGTATATATATATAAGCTAGAAAGGAAGGAGGGAGGAATCAATCAATCAATCAATCAATAAATGAACATGTTTGTGTGTAATGCACTTCGTTTACGATGTTGTTTCAGGTATCACTTTATTGATCAACCTATATTTTTTTACATACTTGTTTTACTACAGTTTTACCATCATCGTTAATCCCTTGCCTATTGCAAACCAACAAGTAATTTTGGGAGCTAGTGATGCCATTATAGAATCACTTTCACCAGAAGATAGGAATGCACTTCAGTACTGATACAAAAGAAATCTAAACAAAGCCATTGTTTCGTAACTTGTTTATGCTAAAGCACCGCCTGGTATAAAGAACTGCGGTGTATCAACAATGGTAACAGGAAGTGACTGGAGACCGTGGTTCTTTAACTGCAAGTCATGATTATTATATAACCAGATATTTCAACAAGGTGTACCGATATTGTGATCTATAATATCCCCACTTTTTTAATAAATGGTTGTAAATATAACGGAGAAAATACATGCATTATTGGAACTACAGGGTTCCAAGAATGTGACAATGTGGAGCGGCATATCAAAGGTCAAACTTTGCACATTTTGATTCAGAACTTAGCTATGTGGATAGGTCACATCTAGCATAGACCTACTCATTAAGAGGTGAGTGACCTCAGCATTAAGGTAGCCACCACCCTCCCCACACGAACAACAATTCAGGAAAAACCTGCCCCCAAGGTAGACGCCTGCGGTACTCCCTGCCCGAGACTCTTAGCTGGACAGCCGCTAATAACGTTTCCGTTTATTAGATAATACCCTGACGCAATGTGCTTCGGGTTGCCTCAACAGTTGAATTTCGGCTTACGGCCGACCCATCCAAAGTTGCTAATTGCGAACAAAGGCCAGGAAATGCTCATGATGTTCTCTTGCTGGCCCATTCATATTTTTGGGAAGGTTCATTTGGAAAGAATTATTTCGCATCTCAGATTTGCACAGGCAAGCCTCATCTGAGGTAAGTGTAATATTCTAACCTTATTTTTGCCATTAAATTATCTTAATTTACTAATTTATGTCGTAATATAATTCAGCATATGACATTATCGTATAAACTTAGTAATTACACAGTTTATTTACTTTTTAAATCCGGCTATAGGAAACACGAGAATGCTGTACATTTTAAGCACTATAAATCACAGACTTACAGAAGGAACACAAGGCGATTACTGTTAACAGCATAAATGCGAGGACTTTCTAAAATCTCCTTTCGTGCTAGCCTTTATCCGCGATAGAAGAGGTAGGATTTAGCGAAAATAGTGTTAAAAATAAAAGTGGACACAACTCGGGAAAACATTGTATTCCTACATAATAATACACACTCGCGCATTGCAGGAATTTTTACAGTTAAAAATAGGAAGAAAAGAGGAAGGTAGAGAGAAGTGGTGAACTGTAAAATATGTGCGTGTGACACTTTAATTAGCGCGATGAAAAACGAGGCTTTGAAAACAGTTTTAATTTAGTTCGGTGTGTAATATGAGAAGAAGAGAGAGAGTGTGCACCCTCGGGGGCGGCCGGCCCTGCGCCCCCGCACAATAGAGATTCAACTTTATATTAAATGATGAATAGGCCAGACTGGCTCGGAAGCTGCACGTTTTTCCTTGGAGCCTACATGGCAGTGTATGTTGTCTTTACCAAAGTACAGCCTTTGCAGTAACTGCGTCACTGCTAAAGTTGCAGTTCCAATCTTGTTTGTGTTCGCATACATTCTGATTTATTAAACAATATCCTTGTCCCTTAATGCTTCTGCTTTGTCGCAAGTAACACATTCATGAGTATATTTTAATTTCATATACACTTAATACTATTCTCTATTTATAATACTGCTCCAGTTGTTATTGTCTTTGCCCGTCTAATTTTTATTGATATTTAATGTAAGACGCTCCATATATGAGTGAAATAAATTTAAAATTAATAAAAACCATGATTAAAATATTTTAATTTTTCGCTGTTGAAGTCAAGTTACCTTAAAAATGAAGTAGAGAGTGACAAAAAAGGTATACACTCTTTAACAGTAGATATCTATTTAATATTTTTCAAATTTGGACCGAAAAACAACAGTAATGTGTAGTATGATGTTTTGTAAACTGACGTGACTTATGTACATTATGATAGCGTTGCTACAACAAAATGGAGCCAAGATTATCGTTTGAACAGCGGAAAGAAATTTTGAAGTGGTATTGGAAAACCGAAAATGTTGAAGTTCTAAGGCAATGGAGACGTGTGTACAGAACAGAACCGCCAACGCGAGTAACAATTTCCCTAATTCGAGACAAATTTGAGATTCATGGTAGTGTCTGCTATGTGCATTGGATCCAAGGCACTATCTAAGGCACTGGATAGGACCAAAGAGGTCCGATTGAGTTTCCACCCCGTTCTCCGAATCTAACTCTGTTGGACTTCTGCCTTTGGGGAACTCTTAAGGATGTTGTATACCGTAGAAAACCAGCTACACTAACAGCACTTCGGGAAGAAATTGAAACGGCATGTGCTGAGGACACTTTCGCAAATGTTGCTCAATCAGTAGTTAAATGTACTCAACATCGATGGTGGGCATTTTGAGCAATTGTTGTAGCTGTAAAAGTCTATGATGATAGTGCTCACCATTTTCTGTTTGTGTGAATTCAGTTTTGCTATGTTAACACAGTTTTTTTTTTCTTTGCTTGAAATTTGTATACATTTTCTAGCACCCTCTGTATAAATATCTTGATGTCAGATATAATATTTTTTAACTATATGCTTCAGTAAATTGACTTGTGCCGGATCATTTTTATTTTTAAATCTGCAGTACAGCTTAAGTTCAAATTATAGCATTTGTAGCTCTTCTTTACCCTAAATTAGAAACCGTGGTTTCTTTTTTGCTAATTACTTAACACTTAAGCGCAAATTAAGCTTAGTTATCATTATAGTTTTTCCCTATGTTTGGCGATATCTGTCATTGTTTCATGTAACAGTTGTTTGTTTTATATAAGAAAAACAACTCATCAAATAAATTACAATTTGAAGAAATTGAGTATTATTGCGATTTTTCTGAACTTGCCAACTTACGCTGGTAGATCCATAAGTTTCGGGCCTCGCCGATAAGGATTATCACCTTCACACAACCCGTGTCATACCTTATCTGTCATGTAAATAATTGTAGCGGTAACTTACGCTCAGTTGTTCAGATATAGTTGCATAAAGAAGGGTGTGTGTGGAAGATTGTGATATTTTCAAAATGGAGTATCGAGCTGTTATTAAGTTCTTCATAAAAGGAGGACTTATTCCAAATGAAATTAAACAGCGATTGGACGGTGTATATGGGGAAGCATCCCCCTCATATTCTACTATAAAGAATGGGCCAATTTTTTTCGAATGGGTCGAGAAAGCATTGAAGACGAAGAGCGTGGAGGTCGGACCTTGGAGGTGCTCACTCCTGAAAACATCACTCTTGTGGAAGAAGAAATTATGGAAGATCAGCAGTTCAAGCAACTTTGGGCCTTTCTATAACAACAATCCTTCGAATTATTCGTGAACATTTAAACATGAATAAGGTAGGTGCAAGAAATTTCCTTGCTCACGAAGGTTGTTTGAAGATATTCTATGATAAATATATACCGTATATTGCTTTTTAACACTGACTTATTAGCATTCAATATCAACTTCGCCATTTAAGTCTGTATTTTTATTCGTTTAAAATGACTTTTGTAAAGTTCCTCTACAAGCTAAGATATTATTGGGTTATAGTTAATTGAAATGTTACATTCAAATGTACAATGGATTTCATTTGCTCTTGATTTCTTGACTGTTAGACATGAACTTGCACAACGCTAATTGAAAACTTAATCTCTGATATGTTGTTGGCAACCTTTGTTCATAAAAAGTAGGGAGTAGGATATAAAACTACGAAAGGAGTTATGTGTTTATATGTGCTGGGTTCCACAACTGCCTACTACAGAACAAATGAATGAGCCCATTGAGGTTTCATCGGAAATCAGATGAATGATAGTTGTTCAGTCTTCAGAAGCACTGAAGTTTCTGATAACGGTTCTGAAAAAAAAAACCGTCAAAACTGGAAGAGAAGATTGTTATAAGAGCACGGTAATCTTTGGCAACTAGTTTGAGAAGTTTAATAATGAATAAAAATACGATAATTCCTAACTAAACTGTCCACAGAGAATTACTGACTTACAAATCTCAGTGTAAAACATTGAGGATAATAAAAATGCATGATGGAAGGTTAGAACAAGGCAAGAGGATATCAGAGGGCAAAATATAACATGAAAGTTTTCTTGAACCCATCGAATGAAATGAAATTCACCTGGGATAAAGAAGTATATATGCTCGTTATAGAGAGAATGACAAAATCAGGAATTGTTGATTTAGTTTATTTACGTATGTTTTTTAACATCTCAGGTCAACAGTGTCTCATTCAGTTCAGAGACCACCACGGTTGGCCGAGGTTGTTAAGGCGCGGACTCGTGAGCGGGAGATCGGGGGTTCGATTCCCGCTAGGACCGTCCTCCCTGACTGAGATTTTTTCCTCAGTCATAAATGGCAAATGCCGGTGAGGTACCCTAGGACTACCTTCATAAAAAAAATAAACGTAAAAATTCCTTTCCCAATTTATCATTTCATATATTATCAGTGTCCACCGCCTTTGGTGCTCGAGCAGTAAAAGAGCGTTAAACACTATTAAAATAAAAAATCAATTCAGAACGTGAAACTGCCAATAAATTTTGCTTAGAAGCCTCTTCTTTCAGGCCAGAGGTTCTTTTACGTGCCTTAAATCTACGACACGAGATCCACAAGCCATACTTAACGATTAACGATCTCAAAAAATTTATTGATCCTGGTTGGGATTGAACCTAAGATCAGGAATGGCCTGGCTTAGACTGGGAAATTGGAATGCTCGGATAGTTATGGTAGGAGAATCTGCTCATTTTGTGGAAGGGATGAGGAATGGGTACATATTTTGACCTAATGTACCCACTGGGAATAACAGAAAAATTCTGTTTCTAGAAAAAATGTTTAAGGCAATTAGAGATGGATTATTGACATGCTGAGATCTTTTTGCCGATCACACTGTTTGAATATGGGCATTTTGCTAGTCAAAGCGCGCGAAGCTAGGCGCAGTTATTTCTGGTTAGAACGCAATAACTTTTGTAACTATAAATAATATGTAAGTTGATTCCAGTCATATATCTGTATTTACATTTCTTCCCATTTTAAAAATTTTAGTTATTATTATTATTATTATTATTATTATTATTATTATTGAGTTACATTTTTATTTTTTCTCTTTGTAATTGTACAACTTTTAGAAAGAGGAAAAAATAAAAATATAACCAAATAATAATGAATAAAAATTGAACGCAAGATCCAGGGAATAACTTTGAAAGGAAAAATATCTATAGTATTAATAAATCAGTTATTTCAGACAACTGAAATTGCACAAATAGCTACCAGAAACAAATGGCAATGGGGCGGCCACTGCAGGACAATAGGTAGACCTACAAGATCTCCATGTGGGACCCCGGATAGGAAAAAGAACACAATGCACACCCAGAAGAAGACGGACAGACCTCTTCAAGGAACATCCGGGTCCAGATTGGTCAAGAGTAACAAGAGGAAGAGAAAAATGTAAATCTCTCTAGAAGAAACAAGTGCAGTGAGAAATGGAGTTACCAAAGAACAAATCGGTTAGTGTCTTAAACAGCAGACGAACAGCTAGCGTGGAATAGCTCACCG
Source organism: Metallyticus violacea (assembly GCA_030762175.1). NCBI lineage: Eukaryota > Metazoa > Arthropoda > Insecta > Mantodea > Metallyticidae > Metallyticus > Metallyticus violacea. Next base: position 102,708,766 of record CM060830.1, on the reverse strand, counting down.
CGTTAGGAAAAAGCGAGCTTTCCCTACTTGTTAGGAAGCCTTTGCCCTTAAGGGACACAATAAACTATCTTTATCTTTATCCTTATTTAATTGTATATAGCATACTTGTATGTACGTCCGACGGGCCATGGATTAAATATATTGTTGTAATAAATGTATAGAATGTTATAATAATAAAGATACACGTACTGCTACTACTGCTATTACTACTAATACTAGCACTACCACTACCATCACCCCTAGGAAGATAAAAGAAGAGAGAAAAGTCCAAACATAAATATTTAATAACCTTGAAGCAAATTAGAAAGACGAAATAAAAAGAACTCGAAAACCTGAATAACATTTGTCATATTTTTAGTTTGGTGTTGTGGCGTATGCAGGAAACACTTAAAGGAGATATTTTCATTTCCGTGTTTTTGTGCACATCACGCGGAAGTTTCCCTTTAAAAGAACACACATGTTAAAAGGATCGGAAAAACTGAAGAATGAATAAGCAAAGCATTTCCGGGTGATAAGCTTCTTTGTTGCTGCCGCTAGTAAGTCGGGGAGAGCGAGGGCCTAGGCCAGTAAGCCCTCTGCCTAAGCCCATCCTTGTGACTGCAGTAATTGTCTGCTTTGGGTCGAGGAAAGACACGCTTATTTTGGCACAGGTAACAAAATCATTTACTCTTCTTGAAATTAAAGTCGGCTAAAGTTATTTTGCTACATTTAAGCAGATTTGAACCCGAACTGGTTGTTACCTGTTTATTTCGAAATAGGTCGTGTTTGTGTGACGTTACACAGACTTGTGACATATTCCACAGCGCAAGAGGACAAAATCACGACCCACCTTGCAATCTCGCCTCGCTTTTATCGGCGCTGGAAGGGGAGAAGGTTTTTAATCCTTGCGTGAAATCGATCCCCTTTTCGGACACATGCTGGGCACCGCGCGTTCCTGATTATTATTATTTTTTTTTGTCTCCTCCCCTTCAACACCTTCCTCAGTCGCGCTGATGGAAAACACGGCGCACGCCGATATTCGCTCGGGAGACGCGCGCGCCGCCTTTGTCCGTGCGGGAAAACAGTCCGTAATAATAGCGTTCATTTGTCGCTGAACTTGGCCATGCAATAGAGATCATCAAAGTCGTTGCTAATTCAATATCAAATGCACTTTGATTAACGGACGGTGAACTGCAGTAAATTTGCAAAATTATTAACTGGTACATTAATTACAAATGTTTTTACAGATCTTGTTTAGCGTCATTGTCACTCTGTTCGTAATAACACTAAACAATGGTCTGACTCTTGCAGATCTGTTTCAGTGCACCAAGACTTAGTAGCTATCTAAGGGATGTGGTTTTCTTGTTAAAAGAGGGGTATTTACTGCTGCATTAATGCTTCCAAGTTTCAAGAAATAAAATAAATTCGATATAAATAGAACAAGGAAATAGTCATTATTCATTCGAACCTTAATGTAAGATATTAAATAAACTCCTAAAAATAAAAAAACAAAAAAAAAAAAAAAAACGGTAAACCCTTCAATTTTTTTTAAATGGTGTTTAAGGCCCGTTTTTACTACTGAGGCACCACAGGTGATGGACACTGATGATACATGAGATGAAATTATATATTGGGAAAGGATTTTTTAAGGAAGGGAACGTTTCAGTCCTAAAATTAAGGCACCTCCCCGACATTTGCCATTTATAAGGACTGAGGAAAACTTGAAAAAAATAAAAACAGGGAAGACTCCTGGCGCCTTAACGGCCTCGGCCACCCGTGGCGGTAAATCTTTAACTAATAGCATTTTTACTTTAATGCAGGTAGTATTAAAAGAATGGATGTAATTTAGATACGCATTATTTGTAAAAATCAAGAGAAGTATAGGGTTATCCATTTGGGTATGGATAAAACGAAAACACTGCAAGACATTTACTACTGAACTTTATATTTTGAAACTTGGTGCATACAACATTGAAAGATGGCAGACTTCTCAGAAAGCTACATGGGCCCCATTGCGCACTCTATATAACTCATAACGGTAATGCAAAACAGTCCATGTTCGTTGTAACATTAGAGAGGTGATTTTTTGGGAAACTTGTAGATGTTGTAAGCGATATGTGTACAGTTATGTGTATATTTTCAAACAATACGCTGACAGAACGTATACGGTACATTCATCTCTGCTGACAGACTTTTAACTTTTCATAGAACTCCTTGTCATGACTTCTGAGTTAGCCGCTTCTGAAGTGGGTTTCGCCTGCAACCTCCTGCATGCTTTATAACACAGAAACTTTTTCTACAAATGTTCGATACCACACTCACATTTAAATTCTCTTTGTATTTGTTTAACACACTCAAATTTTCTCCTACAATCATTTTAGCGTTTATAATAATATTTAATATTATCCATACCGAAATGGTGCACTCTGTATGTTATAATTTAAAATTGGAAGAGTATTCTACATGTTCTAACAGCATATAAATACGAAGTTTATATGCATGTGTCTTTCGGTCCCTAATTGCAGAAACTATTGCTATTAATACGAGAGTAATTCATAAGATTCCGGCGTCGCCCATAAGGATGCTCACCTCCACAAAATCTTTATCTGGTGTCAAACCTTATTTATTAAGCAAATAATTGCAGCTGCAACTTCCTTTCCTTTCTATTCAATTGTTCAGATATAGCTGCATAAAGAAGGCTATGTGACATGTTCAAAATGGAGCATCGAACTGTTATTAAGTATTTCACAAAAGAAGGACTTACTCCAAATAAAATTAAACAGCGATTAGACTGTGTATATGGGGAAGCATTCCCCTCATATTCTACCGTAAAAGAATGGGCAAAACTTTTTGAATGGGTCTAGAAAACAATGAAGACGAAGAGCGTGCAGGTCGGCCCTTGAAGGTGCTCACTTCTGAAAACATCGCTCTTAAGGAAGGAGAAATTATGGAAGACGGGCGGCTCAAAGTTACAGAAATAGCAGCAAGGATGGGTCTTTCTAAAACAACAGTCCTTCGAATTATTCATGAACAATAAACACGAATAAGGTTATTGCCTGGAATTTTTTCCTGAGTCCAACAGAGGAGCTAGTCATCTGTTGTCAGGCATTTTTGGAACTCTGCCGTGGCAACGAGAGAGAAGTTCTGCAAACCATTTTTACAGGAGATGAAACTAAGATCCTCTAATATGATCCCTTGTCCAAAATAGAATGAATGGAGTAGCGTAAACCTGGCGAAGTAGCGCCTCTAAAGGCCAAGGTCACTCAATCAACCAAGAAGATCATGGCCACAATCTTTTGGGATTGTGACGGAATACTCTTCATTAACTTCAAGGAGAGGAACACCACAGTAAATGGGGAGTACTATGCTGGCCTACAGCACAGATTACGTGCTTCCATCAAAGATTACGTGCTTCCATCAAAGAGAAAAGGCGAGGAAAGCTGAGTGGTGGTGTGCGCCTTCTTCACGACAACGCACTTGTGCACACAACTCTTGTTGCAAAGGAAGATGAGAAAAATTGTGGCTTCAAGGAGATCGAACATCCACCCTACAGCCAAGATCTAGCACTCAAGACAAGACTTCTGACTATTTAGGGGGCGGGATTGAAATTTTAATTAAACTTATGAGAAGTGCCATGCAATAAAGGGAAACTACATTGAAAAGTGAAATATAGTTTTAGTCTTTATCATACCTAGAAAATGGTAAGATCGGAAACTTATGAACCTACCCTCGTATGTCCGTCGATGTAAAGAAGTTTCCCACCAGTGTGCCCTAATAGTTAAAACACAGAGGAGAATCTGTTACGTTTTGGGAATAAAGTTTCAAAATCTGGACTGTAGATCATAGAATTGTTATGCAACAAAGAAGATAAAGTAACTAGCAAGTGCATTTAAAGACTTAAATGGGAAAATAACCAACAAATATGACGCAGTATAGGCTCATAATACCTCCAGTGACATAAAAATCCAACGTATAGAATTTATTATGCAGTTATTAAATCCAAGTCATTGGATTTTTGACCGAATAAACACGTGTTTATGCTACTTTGTTCGTAAATTTCTAGGAATTATCAGGAAATCATATTATATATTGACATTAATGAGTGGTAATCTCTAAGGTCAATTACTGGATATGCAGAACTTGCTAAGAGAAACAAAGTAACTAATGCTGAAGAAATTAACACAGGAAAACAACATAGAAAGAATCGTAAATAACAGTTGATGAATAGGAATCTGTAACCAAATGTCCAGGAAAGGAGAAACTTAGAGATAGTTAAGAAAAGATGAATGGAGCCTAAAAGGACAGGAGCACAAAATAAACAAGAGTAGAATAAGAAGATAAAATGCATAGGTATGGCATTTTAAATGCCCAGTTTTTCACGTTTTATCACATAAAAAAAAAAGCAGATTCTGGCTTGTAGCGTGGTATGGTAAAAGGATCATTTTCTGTTTTTGACCTCTATCTGTGCATCGTTAATTCTATAGGAGTAAATAGCTTAAGTAAGGCAGAAGTACTGTGGCTATAGCTGCAGCCGTTAATCTCGAGGGCGTCGCTTTTCATTCGCCACCGTCGAGGCACCTTAAAACACTCTTCAGAGCGCGACATCTATCTATCTATCCAGGAGGTAGCAGGCAACGACGCTTCTTCAGCTATCTTTACGCTTTATCTTCCACCTCATTAGTATGCATAAACAAGTCATATTCCTGGTGCTGTAAGGAGTAAGGGCTGTTGAAGGAGAGAAAAGGCAGCGCACGCGGCTGAATCCCCCGTTTTTGTTGCCACTGTATTCACCCACCCCCTTAATTGGTTTAGATTAGAAAGGGGAGGTGGGGAAAACCGCGGCGCCCATGAATTTAAATTTTGTCTAATTAGGAACGGGATGGATGGATGAAGGAGTGGGGGCGAAGAGGGAGGTTTAGCCTCCCGGAGGCGCTGAAAGATGGCAGCTTGGAGATGTGGGGCAAACACGATGTCTTGGCAAGCGCAAGTTGCGGTGCGTTAGAACAGAAGTGCACATGCACCGAAGTTCTACTGTAGGTCGGTGAGTGATATGCAGGATAACGAAGAGCTGGGCTCATATTCAAGTATTGCACAGCGGCCGGTTCTCAAGTAATCCGCTTTTGAAGAAGTTGTTATAGGCTATCATGCTTATATACGAAAAACCAGCTGACAAGAAGTAAACATTGAAAGAAGGCAACATACCTTAAAGAAAAGAAAAACGAGGGTGAAGTACTTGCTCTAACTACTTTTTATGTGTATGTTAATACCTGGGGGAAAAGGTAGGTTTTAGTATCTAACACATACAATGGAACTGTATTTCAAAACAAATATTTATTTAGACATAATCACCTTTGACTCTTATATTTCATTAAATGATCACTAAACTTCTTTCAAACTTTTGTTTCCTTGCTCTGCAAACCAGTACTGTTCGTTCGATGATAATTTCTTTCCTTTTAAATGTATGGAAATAGATGATAGTCCGAAGGGGTTAAATCTGGTGAATAGAGAGGATGATAATCAGCTCAAAGCCAGGTCGTTAAGGTGCGAACGCGTGAGCGGGAGATCTGAGGTTCAAATCCCACCAGGACCGTCCTCCCTGACAGGTTTTTTCCAGGTTTTCCGCAGTGGCAAATGCCGGGGAGGTACCCTATACTCTGACCTGGAATGTTTCCTTCCTTAAAGAATCCTCTTCCCAATAAACATGCATTTCATGCATCATCGGTGTCCACCGCCTGTGGTGCCTTGGTAGTAAAAACGGGCGTTAAACACTATTAAAAAAAAGTTCAAAGCCAGCTTTATTAATTTTCTCCATTGCAATCAGGGGCTTATGAGAGGGTGACAACAGTCTTGCAAAAAACGACACATTTGGAAACTTTCTCCGCCGTTTTTTGTCTTAAAAATGAATGCGAGAATGTTCCCTGCCGATTTTTGCAAACGACATTTCCTTGAGCGTGGCGAACCATCATTCTTCCAACATATGCGCGGTTATTTTGATACAGTTTGTTTTTCAAGTTCTGCAATAAATGGAAATTCGGCAAGACCTGGGAATCAGGCTGGACCCAAAACTCTTACTGATATCTCTATCCTCAAACATTTGGTCATATAAAGTCGATGTTTGTTCCGTAACGAACTATTATTGAAAAAATGCGTAATCATTAAATGTCGAATAATATTTTAAGAATAGTATGATTGTATTATTTCTATATGTAATTTCCTAAAATAGACCCTATAATTCTGTAAGCATTCCCTGTGCACTATATACCACTTTTTTGGTCATTCAATAGCATTTCGAATTCAAGGTCGGATTTTTCTGCTTTCTAGTACCTGTTGTTTTCTGTTGCTACATAATTTAATAAAATTCTGCCTCTTGCGTAAAATAAATAAATAAATAAAAATTAAATGTGGGTCAATATTATCCATAAACCAGTTGCAGAAAATTCTGTACTTACATTTTCACTTGGTTGCAATTCCTGAAATTCAGTTATTTTATACGGTTTTAATTTTAAAAAAGTGGTAGCAAGTCGAGGTTTGCAAAATTTCTATTTCCGTTCAAGTCTTCTCAGAGATTTCTTTCAACTTTGTTCCGACTTTTATCCATTTTTGTCAAGTTTCTCCTTGGTAGCCCCGTGGCTGTTTACTTTAGGTTTCTTATCAAAGACAGATCCCGTTTCCCCAAATCTGTTCATAGGATTACGAACCGTAGATACATTTGTGAAATTCACGGACAACGGGAAATTGTCTTACAAATCGCCGCCTCACTTTTCTGCTCGAGTTTGTCTTCATATACAAATCATACTGAACATTCTGTACTAAGTTTTTGATATTAAAACAGCACTAACATACGAATAAGGAGCAAAACATTTCATTTCACAATTTATCTGCTTAAGAGTATCCTAAAGGCACAAATACAGAGCTCCAACTACTTTAACGGCCCATGCTCTTAACGGATGAACGTCCATTTGAAAGCACTGTATATATAGCGAAACCTCTATAACCCGGACAGGTATGGTACAATGTTGTTGTTGTTGTTGTTGTTTTTTTTTTTTCATTTTACGAGGTGTCCATAATAGAGGATAGGTTTTTTTTTTTAATGGTGTTTAACGCCCGTTTTTACTACTGAGGCACCACAGGCAATGACACTGATGATACATGAAATAAAATGATATATTGGGAAAAGCTTTTTTAAGCAGGGAAACGTTCCAGGCCTAAGTATAGGGCACCTCCCCGGCATTTGCCAGTCATGAGGACTGAGGAAAACTTGGAAAAAACCTCAGTCAGGGAGAACGGTCCTGGTGGGATTCGAACCCCAGCCCTACCGCTCACGAGTCCGCGCCTTAACGACATAGGACACCCGTGGCGGTATGAGGGTAGTAGGCTTTTATAGTACATGCACATAAAATGAATGAAACTTTTGCACTTCACACCTCAACAGTAGCTCAGGATCACTGTGCTTATTTTAGGCATGCAATTGTTTGCTTCAGTAAGTTTAGTTATGTACAATCACATTCTGGAAAATACCTAACAATTATTCATTTTATAAATAATTTAGGAAGCACAACAGAGGATAAAAGTTAAAGAAAAACCCAACCTTTCCATACCACTGTGCTTATTGACCCGTTGCAAAGTATAGAAATAAATGTCAAAGCTCAAACAGATAATAGAAAGTCAATAAGGGGGAAAACCAACCTTTTGATGCAGCAGTACTATATACTTGCTAATGACCAATTTAAAGCTTTATAAATATGCCAATCCAGCTAATAGGTTAGCAGAAATGCATAGATTAGTCATTGGGGTTCAATAATTGTAAATAGTTGAGCTTTATATGCCCAAGACATCCTATAAATAGCTAGTAATTAGGTTTCTGTCATGGCTATTATGAAAATTTTGTTTTTTATATGATTTTATTGTTGTTAGTAATATTAATTATAACTTTTTGTTAAGCCATAAGTTCTAATAAAATTTCTAATAAGAAATAACTTCTAGAAACAAATAACAGAAAGAGAATTTGTCCAGGATTGAAAATAGAGATGTTCTATGGGATTAAAATTAGGAACATTAAACCAGCAAGTGAAAGTTTATTATATGCACGAATATACAAATTTGTATATATCTAATCTATTAACACTTCATACCTTTTCGCTTCAAAAGATATGGTTCGACAACTTATAAATTCACTCTGTAGCAAGTTTCAATTTTGAGCACAGGTGACCGAGGTCGATAAGGCGCGAACTTGTAAGGGGGAGGCATAGGGTTCGAATCCCGCCAGGATCGTCCTCCCTGACTGAGGTTTTTTCCAGGTTTTCCTCAGTCCTCATAAATGGTAAATGCCGGGGAGGTACCCTAAACTTATGCCTGGAACGTTTCCTTCCTTAAAAAAATCCTTTCCCAATGTATCATTTGTAAAAACGGACGTTAAACATATGAGCAAGTGTGACCTGTTTCTTATATTTTGGAAAGCCAATAAAATGGAGTAGGGTGTGTAGACTTTGATGTGAGATTAAAAGAATGCACAATAGTCTTAACCAAGAAATAATCTCAAATAAAAATTAAATTTACAACTTTTATTTATTTATTTATTTCAATTATTTACGAACTCTCTGTAACATCTGACGTTTTCAACGTTCCATTCATTTCAGGGCATTAAAAGGGCAATAAATTTTGCTCACAGGCCTCTTTTTTCATGCTTGAGGTTCTTTTACGTGCCGTATATATACGACACGAGACCCACGACTTTACTTCCCTTCCAAAGGAAACCATTCTTAGGATTTTTACGTCCGATTAAAATCACGGCCCTGCCGTTGATGGACCCGCGATCTTGGGTCTGAGAGGTTACACCACTAGAACACCAGGTCCGACACATTTACCAATGTTACATATGCAACTGTAAAAGAAGGTAATAAGAATAGTAAACAAAACCCAAAAGCAAGAACACAATCACTCCAGGGCATAGAAAGGTAGTCATTGCTAAACAATTATCAAAATGTGTCATTTTATTCTTTTGATATTGAAATTATAAAGCTAATAACACAAACACATATCCATGAAACAAAATAATTATTCAAGAAGAAAGGGACACATACAGATGAAATAGGTAAGAGCTATGTTTGATTTAGGAATCTTTAGGTGGATTTTGCTGTAGGTGTGGCCCAAATGTGTGATATTACAAAGACTGGAGGTATCAAAGCTGGCCACTTGAGTAGGAGTGAGCTCAAATTTGACTTTTGTTTCACTATCTAAAAAATAATTATGTTCTAGTTTTATATATATATATATATATATATATAATAATAATAATAATAATAATAAAAGTAGATAAAGATAAAACACAGAGAAAGAGTCACACTTGAAATAGCATTAGATGTAATAAATAATAAAGTCTTTTAGAAAACACAGAAATAAAATTAAAAGAATAATAGATAAATAGTAAAGAAGTCAAAAGCAAAACACGCAAAAGCAAAACACACAAAAGCAAATAAAGCTTAATAAGCAAAGTTAAAAGCAGCACCAGAGGTGCAAACAATATTAATGAAAAATAAAAATAATGAAACACTATTAACAATGTAACAAATTAACACTAATAATAAAAAGTAGATAAAGATAAAACACAGAGAAAGAGTCACACTTGAAATTGCTAAGATGTAATAAATAATAAAATCTTTTATAAAACACAGAAATAAAATTAAAAGAATAATAGATAAATAGTATGATGTAATAAATAATAAAGTCTTATAGAAAACACAGAAATAAAATTAAAAGAAGTGTTTTATCTTTATCTACTTTCATTATTAGTGTTAATTTGTTACATTGTTAATAGTGTCTCTTTATTTTTATTTTTCATTAATATATATATATATATATATATATATATTTTTTTTTTTTCCTTACCTCCAAACAGAAAATACCTTGTATTTGTTACATCAACCTTTTTATTATGAACTACTTCTACAACCAGAGCCAACAGTAAAATATTTTTAACATTTTTCCCCCAACATTATTGCATGTCAATATAATTTATATTTATTATATTAATATTAAATTTAATCTTACAGTAACAGGAATTTGCACTGATTGTATGAAAGAAGTTGATTAAAAAAACAGTTTTAATGGGAGAAGAAATATATGTCGTTCTTGCATATTGATTCGTAGAACCATAAATGAAAAATATTTTCAACTCTTTCTTTTAAAGTGTATGCCATTTTGAGCATCTGAATGCCCCCTCATTAAACTATTTCAATAAGTACAAAATTGTGACATTTGTACACAGTCATTAAGCTATTAACTCTTTGTTTATGAAGATTTTATTTTTGGTTTTATTTTACGGACGCTCTTTAACATCTCAGGTCATCAGCGTCCCATTCAATTCAGGGCGTGAAACGGCCGACGGATTTTGCTCAGAGGCCTCTTCTTTCAGGCTTGAGGTTCTTAATCGTGCCGTAAATGTACGACATGGAATGTTCGGCTTTACTTCCCTTCCGAAGGAAGCCACATTTAGGATATTTACGCTCGAAAAAAATCCATCAGTCCTGGCCGGGATCGAACCCGCGATCTTGGGTTTAGAAAACAATAATGGTTACCACTATACCACTAGGACCAACATTTATGAGGATGATAAACAAAAGAAATCAAAATTCTGTGTATAAACCGTTTTTGTGTTTTGTTAAATTCAAACATTTTTAAGTTAGTCTTTCAATGTATTAATGTTAATGTTTTTTTCAAACTTCTTAAACAATTTATAGCAATGTTTGGTTTAATAAAAAAAAAAAGCTTCAGGCAAAAGTTGTTTCTTTTTATAGGTAAAAACAAAATCTGTAAATAAAATTGGAGTTCCTATTTAAAACCTTGAGCTGACTTTGAATATATACACCAAATAAAATGTAACTAATATAATTGTTGTTTCTTCTGAAATGGGGAAACATTCAAAATAAATTCTTTCTTGAAAATCAGTTGCCTTCAAGACTATCAGCTGGAAAGTTTTTAAAAATCTCATATGCATGATTTCTTATCTGTATATGTTTCTCTAATGAAAGAGAGGGGAGTTGGGGAGGAGGTGAGTAAAGGGAAGCGTAAGGTTAAGGGTTCACTTCAAGCCTGCGTATATTCATATAGAACTACTCATAGAAAACGTGAGATGTAAGCATATACATATATATAGGTTGCTATAAGGACAATATCAGCATGTACGGCTGTAAGGCTCGCGTTTACTTGTATTTTAAAATTGGTACAAAAGTCCAATACTACAACTATGTACCTGACACAAGCATTTTGTACACTTTTTAGCCTGGTGCTCAAGTTGGTATCGAATTTAGTTTCTTGTGCCAAAGGGATTTACTTTTAATACGGAGGTTAAAAAAAAATATTAATCATGATGCTGGATGTCCCGTTATATTCCCTCCTTAGATCCCTTTAAGTTTTTCTGCACAGAAAGCAACATCAAGGGCTTAATTTGCCTCCGCCTATGTTATGACGTTGTTTTGTTGTTTATCTTAAACATTGCTGAGTTTATTTCTTGCTGGAGCCAGTTGCGATGCTCGCGTTTAGATAAGACGCCGCAAAACTTTGCTTCAGGCTTAGGACCCCCCCCCCCCACATAAACATCTCTCTTGAGCCCGGGCTGGCATTCGTTTAAGGGCTGCAATGACTTAAGCCGGTTTTATAGGCTCTCTTTAGGGGTACATAAAAATATTCATGGTGACGCTACGTTTTATTACACTCAAAATGGCTAATCTTTCTGATGGAGCAAATTTCGCAATATGGAGTACCCTGTTCTAGAAAACCTCAGTTGATCATTGGCTTAAATGTGCATGCTTTTTGTATTGAATTTTTCGCGCTAGATGCAAAAGATACCAGATGCAAAATATAACTCGAACGTTTTGGGTTGCAGAAGTGAAAAGAGTACTCAGAAGAATTAGCGTGGGTTTAATATGTTTACGAGGCAATGAAAATAATAAAAATAAATAGAACAAGGCTAGATGCTATCATCAGGCAAGGAAATCGAGGCAGGATGTAACACGAAAATCTCCTTGAGCCTTTCGAATGAAATTAAATTAACCTAGGGTAAAGAAATAATATATATTCGTTTTAGGGAGAAAGCCGAGATCAGAATCCCAGTGGTTTAGACTGGGAAATTGGAAAGCTCAAAAATAACGGATAGTTCTAGTAGGAGAACCTTCCCATTTTGTGGAGGGAATGAAGATTGAGTACATATTCTGACAGAATATACCCACAGGGAATATCTGAGCAAATCCCTCTTTTCTGGGACCTGTTTGCGAACAACACTAATTGGTGGGCATTTTCATAGCCAAAGTGCGCGAAGCTGAAATCCATTTATTTCCTGTTTAGAACGCAACAAATAGTGCAATTATTAATAACAAGTGATATGTTTCTATTTATATATTCGTAAATATCGTTATTCCAAATTTTAACGTTTATTTATTTATTATTACTATTAATATTGCTTTATTCTTATTATTACTTCCTCTTTGTAATAGTGTATCATACTTAAACATGTACGATCTACGACCCATTCATAAAATATATTTATATTGTGTATATAAAATTTTATAACAATAAAGATATACCTACTATATTGCATGAAATTCTTTAATAAATGCGTGTTCTTTTAAAGGCATATTTAGGTTTATATGTGTACATTGTAATTGCCAAAGTATTACACACAATTTGGAAATACCTAATACGTACAGTCCGAATATTTAGGTTTGAATTGTTCTGTTAAACAGTAACATACAAAAATACCCAATCACTGTCTCATTCATTAGCACACTTACTCATTCTCTCACGCATACACATATACATATATAATATTTGATAAGAATATACTTTTTATATTCTGTCTGACATAAAATTCCAGTTTTCAGGTGAGGGCGCTCGTGTGCCGTGAATACGACCCGTTCCGTCTCACTGCGTGTTAAGTCAGCGTAACGAGTGTGGGGTACAGCCTGGCCATAAAAAAAATTCAACAACTGTTAGGAAGTTAATAAAATATAATTACAACACCATGAGTGAATTTACAAGTTCTATAATACCGAGAGTGCCAAAAAAAGTAAACACACTTTTACAGTAGATATCTATTTAATATATTTCAAAGTTGGACCGAAAAACAACAGCAATGTGTAGTATGATGTTCTGTAAACATATGTGACTCACATACATTATGATAGCGTTGCTACGTGACAGGTAAATCAACAATGAACAAATGAAGCCAAGATTATCGTATGATGTTCTGTAAACAGATGTCACTCACATTATAGCGTTGCTACGTGACAGATAAATCAACAATGAACAAATGAAGACAAGATTATCGTATGATGTTCTGTAAACAGTTGTGACTCACATTACGTTATGCTAGCGTTGCTACAACAAAATGGAGCCAAGATTATCATTTGAACGGTGGAAAACAATTTTGAAGTGGTATTGGAAAACCGAGAATGTTGTTGAAGTTCAAAGGCAGTGGAGACGTGTGTACAGAACAGAACCGCCAACGCGAGTAACAATTGCACGAATTCGGACAAATTTGAGATTCGTGGTACCTTATGCGATGTTCACAAGGCCAGAACTGGGAGACTTCGCATAGTTTTCAAAGCCCTGGATAGGACGAAGAGGTCAACTGGGTTTCCACCGCGTGCTCCAGATCTAACTCCGTTGAACTTCTACCTATGGGGAACTCTTAAGGATGTTGTATACCGTAGAAAACCAGCTACACTGACAGCACTTCGGGAAGTAATTGAAACGGCATGTGTTACAATCGCTGAGGACACTTTCGCAAACGTTGCTCAACGAGTAGTTCAACGTACTCAGCAGTGTATCGACGCCGACGGTGGACATGTTGAGCAACTGTTGTAACTGTAAAAGTGTAAGATGATTAGTGCTCATCATTTTCTGTTTGTGTGAATTCAGTTTTGTTATGTTAACACAGTGTTTTCTTTGCTTTAAGTGTGTGTAAATTTTTGGCACCTTCTGTATGTACATGTTTCTTAATTCAGAAGCGACTTTAAGACCAAGGCAGAACTCTCAATTTCATATTCACTATCTTCTTCTTCTGCTACCTTCCCTTCCCTCATCTTCATCACTACTCATAATACGCATGTTTATTACAATCCTTTCAACTTTCTCTTTCATTAACGCTTCATGACTCCAACAATCTTCCTCGACATGTTTAACAGATTGGCAGCATTTTACTTAATATTCTTTGTTAGTTTCACTTATTGCTTGTGCAGTCATTCGTTTCAAAACTGGCAGGAAAATGGAACCAGCATTTTTAGATGCTATTTTTGTTTCACCAGATTCCAAACAAGTTCAGTTGGATTTAAGTAGCAGAGATAGGGTGGTAGCCGTGGTACAGTAAAAAGGTGTTCTTTTAAAATCCCGCCCAGTGTGTATACAGATAGAGACCTGCTTTTTAAAACAGTTTCAATTACTTTTAAATCTGAGTCTGCATTGAAATTTTGCTTATTTAAACAGGAAATTATGTCAGTTTTTCTAGAGGACATTGTTGGTACTTTATTTTCTTGTACTGTGTGTAATACGATGCATTATAAAAAACAACAATGCAACGAGATGGCAGAGACGTATGGTATGAGACGTTCATTTAACCATGTATTATAATTTTCGTTATATAATCTGCGAATTATATATCAACTTGGCCCACCGTCACGGGTGACCGAGGTCGTTAAGGTGCATACTCGTGAGCGGGAGGCCTGGGACCATCCTCCCTGACTGAGGCTATTTCCAGGTTTTCCTCAGTCCTCATAAATGGCAAATGCCAGGGAGGTACCCTAAACTTAGGAAAGTTTCCTTCCTTAAAAATACATTTTCCAATATTTCATTTCATGTATCATCAGTGTTCACCGCCTGTGGTGCCTTATAGGTAAAAACGGACGTTAAACACTTCTTAAAAAAAAGTCAGAATCAACCAATGTTTTAACTGTCTGTATGTTTCATACTGTTTTAATTTCTACATCTGTATTTCTAATTACATGCACATAACTTCAATGTGTATAAATTGTTTATTCCTCTAAAGAACTGGACAGCACCCGAGCACCTTTTATATTTTCCATATTATGTAAGTACAGTAATGCACTACCCGCGGTACGGGGTTTCCTCTTGAGCTAGCCACCGCTCGTTTGCCGCGCCGTGGAGAGGGTAGCAAACCTCCTTGTACCGCCACGAATGGCTGAGGTCGTTAAGGTGCGGACTCGTGAGCGGGAGGTCAGGGGCTCGATTCCCTCCCTGACAGAAGTTTATTCCAGGTTTTCCTCAGTCCTCATAAATGGCAAGAGCTGGTGAGGTACCCTAAACTTAAGCCTAAAAATACCCATTTCCCAATTTGCCATTTCATTTCATGGTAAAAACGAGCGTTAAACTCTACTAAAAGCCTGCTTGCTTATTTGTTGATCTTACTGACTGTCGTAACGTAGCTGTTTCCGGGTATGTGTTGTGTTGTTTCTAAATTCTAAATTAAAATGCATTATGCTTCGTGTGCTTACAATGACACGCGTGTATATTTATGTGCATTCATATGTGTTAACTCGGTCAGCTCGGGTAGTTCGAAGACTGTTTCGAACAAGGTTCCCCGGATGTAGACGTTCCAGATCATAAAACAGTCCATAATATATATATATATATATATATATATATATATAATATATTTAATATATTTCAGGAAACAAAGTGTCCAGCCTAGGAAACCAAAAGCGCAGCGTAGGGTTCTTATAACATTGGTAATCGTATAGAAAAATTCCCCTAGAAAATCGCTTCGTCATCTTGCACAACAAGTGGGAATTTCATATGGGTCTGTGCAAAAGGTTATTAAATTATTGCACTTCAAGCTGTATAAAATAACTGTGGCACATGTTCTAAGGCCAGGTGACCCCCGTACTCAGCGCACATTTGTGAGTGGATTCTGGAAAACGTGTACAATGGACAAATAGACAATTTAATATTCTTCTCGGACGAGACCTGGTTCCACCTCCATGGTTATTTATGTACTAAAAACAATCATTACTGGCGTACTGATTAATCTGAGTTCTTGTATGAAGTACCCCTCCATGATGAGAAAACTTGGTGTATGATGCTGCATCAGTGGTGAAGGAATCATAGGATCAGGTTTGTTTTAGCATGCAGTGTATTGTTACTTTGTGAATACCGAATATCATATTAACCCCTTTTTCAGATAATTAATCGATAAAAAACGTGGCCATGCATTTTTTCAACAGGACTCTGCCACTGCTCACCCTGCGGATAATTGCATCAGAGCAATTCACAATGTGTTTCCACAAGACAGAGTTATTAGTAGGGATTTGTGGGCCCCCTCTTAACGCTCGTGTTTACTACTGAGGCACCACAGGCGGTGCACACTGATGATACACGAAATGAAATAATAAATTGGGAAAGGCATTTTTAAGGAAGGAAACTTTCCAGGTCTAAGTTTAGGGTACTTCCCCGGCATTTATCATTTATGAGGACTGAGGAAAATCTGGAAAATACCTGTCAGGGAGGGCGGTCCTGGTGGGATTCGAATTCCATACCTCCCGCTGACGAGTCCGCTCCTTAATGATCTCGGCCACTCGTGGCAGTTTGGCTGTCGAGTACATAATTGCTGATTTACAACTTTTATTCCAACATTCAAAAATTTTTGCCTTGAGAGTGAAGTGCTCAAAGGAAAGAATAAGCATCAATGAAAACTTTTTTATAGATCGTACAGTAATTTTTAGCAAGGCTCCTGAAGTAACCTACTTTCGCAGACATTATGGACTTAATTTAAACGTTCCTTCGACTATGAAGACGAAATTGTCATATTTACTCATAAGTCATAGTGCCTTATTTATTTATTTAGTTTTAATGTATACAAATATTGCTTTTATTTACTACAATGTAGCATAACGGTGAGAACTGAAAACTTTTATGTTTTATAATTAGCCAGCATTAACCTAACAAACACATTAATGTTGATAAGTCATTTAAATGCACTTTCATATATCCATGGTGAAATATGAAACAACAGGCCGATTTTCAATTGTTATAATCACTAAGTATTTTAGTTAATTAAGAAGCTCATTTTCTGTACTACTTTGTAATGTGTTGTGGGTTTGTCCAGATTTTAGGTTAGGTTTATTTTATTTAAGGACGCTCGTTAACATCCTTTGTTCTTAGCGTCCCATTCTATTCAGGATGAGAAACGACCATAAGAGGCCTCTTCTTTCAGCCTTGAGGTCCTGTCACTTGCCGTAAATCTACGACACGGGACCAACGCATTTACTTTCCTTCTGAAGGAAGCCATACTTAGAATTTTTATGGCATAAAAATGCTTCAACCATTACCAGTTATAAGCCCACGGTCTTGGGTGTATGATATCACTAGACCACCTGGACAGACAGGATTCATCCAGTTCTCTCTGTTGGGCTATTTCGTCGATTTAAAATCAAAATCGTTTAACATATTTTTTAATTGTTCAGAAGAGTGAACCTATAAAAATATATATACACTATATCTAACCTTTTCCCTATTTTTTTTTCCTCTTCTGTTCAGAAATGTTTTCGATAGTCAATACTTGATACTTATATGTGTTTATTCTCGATATCTGATACTTAATACCCTACTTTCATAATTCTATAAATTAAATGCAAATTTCTCACTTTATTATTTTGAGAGCATTAATATTTCAAATAAATAGATCTAAATATTAATACTCACAGAGTATAATTTTTTATTATGATGTATCCAACACCTTTATAGTTATATTGGTGAGCCCCTATATCCAGAATCAGAATTTTAAATATGAAATTTTTTTCTTTGCTTATTGAGTATATTTTTGTAGTAATTAGCGTTGATCGTGAAACGGTATTTATATGAGACTGAGCTAATTGTAAATATAGAACGGATTTATTATTTCTTATTTTAATTATTTAATGATGAAAAGAAGACATGCCGTACAATCGAAAGGCGATTGCTTAGAATAATCAATGATAGGCAATCAAGAAACTGATTTGTATATAAGTGTTTTATTCTCTATGTCAGTGAGTACATAATATTACATTTTATGTTATCATTGTAAAATTCACGCCGATAGCTGGTACTGCGCAACCTTATATAATTCAAGAAAGTGACGAAGAAGTCACGCGGTTATGAGGTTATAATGAGATTCTAGAAGTTTCTACGAGATACGGTTGGGCTTCCAGTCACATTTCTCCATTTTTCACTTGCTTATAGCTTTTTCTTCTAATTAAAATTATTATTAATCAGCTGTAAACAACATAAATTAATAATACAACAAAATATATAATTTAATTACTAAATAAATTAAATTAAATAACACTTTTAAGATGAATATTGTAGCACAAATCGAACAGAGTGAAAATGAATAGCATATGGGTTTTTCATCTAAAGTTAAAGTTTGTACAAAAATTACAGCAAACAAAAGAAATGAATAGAAAGTTGGCACATTATTGAGCAAAAGTTTGTTCCCTTACAAATGCTAAGAGCCAAATTGGCACGCTTCCTTGGCCGAGAGGAAGAGAAGGTTTTTAACCATTGCTAAGGGGGTGGAAAGGTCAGCCAAGTAAAGTGACCGTCACAACAACCCTCTACATATTTCATAGCAAAATAAGGAACACAAATAAAAAGAAATCATCTCTCCTGGGCTAAAGATAACCCTGTTTCCACATTTCCGAGTTTCAGACGTTAAGACGAACTGGATTTATCGCACGAACGCTTTGCGTAGGGTGTTTCTTTTCTCTCTCACTCTCTCCTCCAAGCCTGTCCTCTTAATTCACAAGGTTTAACAGTAAAAGCCAGCGCATTCGCCTATGAGATAAATCATAAAGACGGTCAGACAAGGGTAAAGGAGATTTTGCTTTATTTTCTTTTTTCTGTAGTTCTATATACAGAATTTTCTTTCTTCCGTTATGCATTTTTTTTGAGTCCGGCAGAGCAGTAAAGATTTGTGATGTCGGCGCATTATTTTCTTTTCCACTGCTCTAATCCTAAAGCTTTTTAGTCGTTCTGGGGGGTCGTGAGTTATGTAGGATTTGCAATTACTAACATGGAGCCTGAGCGGCGTCCAGTGTATCTTTTTCCCCTTTCAGATACTGTGTTAAACTATTTACTGTAGCCTTTGGAGCCTTTTTATGTCGATTCCAATCACATCTGGTGCATGCCGAACATGTATCACTACTAAACTCCTAGTGGCGTGGCTAAGAAAAATTGCACAGCGGATTGGAAATTTTAGAGTACCTATTTATGTGTGTTTCATTTCCTTGTTGCTTTCAAGCTGTATTCGTTTTTCTGTATCTTTTGTTTTAACTCATTCTTTATGAACCAGACAGTTGTTCCAACACTTTGTTACTATATTACTACCCTGACTTGGCAACAAGTTTGAGTTAATAGTTTCTCTAAAGAATAATAAAGTATAATATTAAACATACAAGGGTAAGTCCATAAGTTTCCGGCCTAACTATTGTGTATTTATGATAAAGACAAAAACTATATTTCACTTTTCAATATGGTTATCCTTTATTGCAATACACTTCTCACACCTTTGAATTAACATTTCAATTCACCCCCCCCCCCAAGCCAGAAGTCTAGTCTGCAAAATGGGCGTAAACGGCATCCATCACTTCTTCGTCACATTTAAATTTCCTTCCTCGAAGGCCCTTCTTGAGTTTTGAGAAGAGGAAACAGTTACTGGGAGCTAGATCTGGGCTATAGGGTGATCCACCTTGATCTCCTTGAAGCCACATTTCTTCACGGTTCTCATTGCAACAAGAGCTGTGTGCACAGGCGCGTAGTCGTGAACATCACCACTTAACTTTCGTCCCCTTTGCTCTTTGATGAAAGCACGTAGTCTGTGCAGTAGGCCAGCATAGTACTCCCCATTTACTGTGGGTTCCTCTCCTTAAATTCAATGAAGAGTATTCCTTCACAGTCACAAAAGATTGTAGCCATCATATTCTTGGTTGACTGAGTGACTTTGGTCTTTAGAGACGGTGCTTCGCCAGGTTTACGCCACTCCATTGATTCCCTTTTGGACAAGGGATCATAGTAGAGCACCATAGTTTCATCTCTTGTAACAATGGTTTGCAGAGCTTCTTTCTCGTTGCTACGGCAGAGATCCAAAATGCCTGATAATGATTCGTTGCTGTTTTGGACTGAGGAAACTGAGGGCTGAACAACTGAACACACCGGAGCGGAAGTTACAGCTGCAAATAACAGATTAGACATGACAAAAGATAAGGTTTTTGTGAAAGCAATAATCCTTATTGGCGAGGTTGGAATTTTATGGACGTACCCTGTTATATAACCTTTTGATAATAACGGTGACTTCATTTAAAATTATAAACCCTCTTAATTTGTTACTACGGAGAAGAAAGAAGGGTATCCACAGTTCCTAGACATAGACCAGACATGCAACAGGCCACCAGGATGTTGCACTACGATAATATATGGCTACTGAATACCTCACAAAAATCAACGTGAAATGTATTCCTCCGTACGACTTTTTTCCCTTTACCCCAATGGATGTTTCATTTCAAAGTAAATTCACAATGAAATGAAAACACAAACGCAATATAAACACAAAACCTTGCACCTGCCTTACTTTATGAAAGCGTTCATACAGGAAGTATGTAAGCGTAAACGTTTGCAAACTCCCAAACATTGGCGCTTGTCTTTATGTGACAGAGCGCTGTATCTTGGGCGATATCCACATGCCCCTTTTTCCATCTGGCCATGATTGAAAACTCCGAGATTAGAAAAATAGTTTTATACAGAATTAATTACTTTGTACCAAGAACATTGCTGTCTTTATGACAAGTACAACAAACATTATAAAGGTATGTGTGATATAATACAGGGCTATTCAACAAGGATCAAATTTCAAACATTTATTTCTTCCAAACACAATTCCAACGTTCCTGGAAAGAGAAATGTTCAATTTTCACGTTTTTATGCATTCAATATGAGCACCATGTGTTACACGACAAATATCAAAACGGTGGCTCATTTCTTTCCACATACGAATCAGCTGGTCTCTAGTTATCGAATTCACAGCTTCAACAATTCGATGTCGCAGACTTTCAAGAGTGTCAGGCATGGGGGGGGGGTAAAACATGGTCTTTTACGTAACCCCACAGATAAAAGTCACAAAGAGTAAGGTCTGGAGACCTGGGAGGCCACCAGAAGTTGATCTTCTGCTCCTCCTCTTCCAATCCAACGTCCTGGGATGGTGTCATTCAGGTAGCGTCGGACGTGCTTAGAGAAATGAGGTGGAGCACCCTCTTGCATGAAGATGAAGTCGTCTGAATCATCTTCAAGTTGAGGAAATAGCCATTTTTGAAGCATGTGTAGATAGGTTAGTCCTGTCACAGTGTTCTCCATGAAGAAGAAAGGTCCCTAAACTTTGTTTTCATATATGGCACAGTAGACGTTAATCTTCAGTGAATCTCTTTCATGTTCAATAACTGACATAGGATTTTCACTTGCCCAAAGTCTAACGTTATGCCAATTAACTTTATCGGAAAGATGAAAAGTGAATTCATCGGAAAAAATTAGTCGTTCAGAAAAATTTTCTTCTTCCATATCATCTTGCATGCTAATGCAACAAAATTCGAACCTTTTGTTGTGATCGTCAGGATGCAATGCTTGTTTCAGAACTCGCCATACCGTTGGTTGAGGAATGTTAAGTTCCTTGCTTGCTCGTGCTGTGAATTTTTTGGGCTCCTTTCGTAAACTGTACGAATACGCTCGACATTTTCATTCGATGTGCGTGGACATCCCGTCCTTTTCCGTTTGCAAATGCAACATCTACGAATTTTCGATGCCACTGGTAAATCTGCTTATGCGCAGGCGGTTGTTTATTAAACTGACGGCGGAAAGCACGTTGAACTCCAATAAAGGACTCTAGTTTTGCTAATTGCAGCTCACAATGCTTTTTCCTGATGTGTCGCCATTTTACTACAGACAATCATCATGGCAAGCAACAGCGCCAATGCGGCCGTATTTGGAACTTCTATCTGGACGGTGCACATTTTAAACCTTTTATAGTTTGGTAGAGAAAAATGTTTGAAATCTGTTCCTTCTTTTTTAATAGCCCTGTATATTTATAAATATATCCTTCTCTTCTCTTTGAGAATACAAATCGGGGCGATCCTTGGCCTGCAGCAGCGACCTCTGCTTCCTCTACCTCCGTCTTAAGACTTCATTGATAGAGGGCAGCATTTCAGCGGGGCATGTGATCAACCCGCAGGTCATGATCGAAGAACGCCACTTCTTCACCAGGAAGCTGCCCAATTGTCCTCACGAGTCTGAGTGGACCCCGTTCCAGGCTTTTCTAACTAACAAAATGCATATATTATTCCTTTAACGTGAGAAAGATATTTTGCTTTTGCAGTGGTACATTTTGAAAATGCTTAATTTTCTGAACCAGGCATGGTTTTAATAATCACATCTGTTAAATACAAATTTTAGGTTTTGTTAGTTTTGGTACATTTGGAATTTAAATTATCATTACTAGGTTGTTATAAATTTATTACGCAACCTGCCGTAAAAATATGAAAGGAAAAATAATAGAGTTTATATATGTTTACTTGTCTAATTATACATATTTCTACAATTTGTCGCCATCTGCATCATTTTGTTAAAAGATACTGCTGGAGGTTTTGATATTTATTCAGGAGGCCGTGCTTACTAATGTTTAACTTTACAATATGAATGGCAGCTCTATATCGTATCTTATTATTGAGTCTAAACATTTATTTTTTCGGTTTTGCTTTGTTCCATGACAATTTCTTTTATTCCATTATGCTCTTCAGGCAATCCTGTGTTGCTTTCCTTCATGCGTTGACGCTGCTCGCGCGTTCAGGCTTACAGAGGAATTTAGTCATTTCTACTGGACGATGTATGTCCCGACAGCAGAAGTCGCTCTAAGCTTCTTAGAGGTAGCATAGGGTCCTACAACTACAATAACTACCGAAGTACCTGTTCCGGCTTTCAAAGCACTGGCCACACAAATAAAAATGACTTTCTTGTCCCCTGGGTAAGCGGAAGGATGCCAAAGACACATTTCATCTATTGGATTTTCTCTTTAGATGAGTTTTACTGGCCTTGAGTGTCAACCGAATACAATATGTACTTCATATAACTTTCTTCTGCACTATTTGTATTAAAAGTGTGCAAAAAGCGAAATGTATATTTTAGTAAGAACCCTCAATTTAAAAATTAAATGCGAATAGCGCTGTTTAACGCTACTCTAGCGAGCAGACGAACCTGTTGTAGAGCAATGAATACTTCCAAAATTGATTATGGACAATGCGTTTTAATTCATCCTGGGCATTCTTTTAAAACCGTTTGTTGTTAATTTTACCAATCGTATGATAGGCTGGATCTAAATTAATGCAGATGATATTAGAACATTTGAAACAAATCTCATTAATTCAAAAATGAATTACGAAAGCGCAAACACTATCGTGAAAGTTTGTAAGCTTCAAACATTGGCGCTTGTGTTTATGTGACAGAGCGCCATCTCATTTTAGTTCATGGGTCCTTGTTTCCTGTACTCTGCTCTTTTCCCTCATGCTAATTCTTCATTATGTATATGTTGCAACCTGGATAACTGGTAACTTCGTGAATACTCCAACATTTTACTCTAGTCTTGCTCTATTTCTCAACTGCCAAATTTTCGCTCTATATTAATATACGGCTATATCACGAGCCATTGTTTGGTGTTGTCAGGATTGTAGTAATACACTCATTTTTCATTACATGTGACAATTTCTCTGATAAATCTGTCATCCATGGGATTTGTGATAGGCTGGCGACATATGTCTATTCTACATTGGTTCTGTTTAGGCTCATGAATAACAGATCTACAGCTGTTGTATATTTTTTAAGTGTCTTAATATGGCGATGTATGATATCTTTTGATGCACCAAGTTCTTCTGACAGTCTACGAGTTTTGAGGAGCTACTTACAAAACTTCCGTATATTCTCAGTATTTCATACCGTGGGTTTTCCAGGAAGTAGTAAATCTTTAGTGTTTTCTTCTCCATTATTGATACGCTGGAACCTCGTTATGTTACACGCACACTAACGACACTAATCTCAAACTCTTTTACTTCCATTTTATGAGTCGGTCCTGGAGGTAACTATACTTGTCTCGTAGACTCCAGATCGCGGGTTCGATCCCGGTCAGAGTCGATGGATTTTTTTTGGGGGGGCGTAAAAATCCTAAGTATGGCATCCTTCGGAAGGGAAGTAAAGCCGCGGGTCATTTACGGCACAATAAAGAACCTCAAGCTTGAAAGAAGAGGCCCCTGAGCAAAATTTGTCAGCCGTTTCACGCCCTAAATTGAATGGGACGCTGGTGGCCTGAGTTTTAAACAGCGTCCGTAAATAAACCAAATAAACAACATTTTATGATTGTGTATTAAATAATGAATACCATGCTCACAATATATCCCGGCATCGTGTAAATAACATTGGCAATCAATTGAAATGTTACAAAGCACCAAACTTAAAATCCGACATTTCTTATGAGACAACCTCGTAATTTCATCGTGGATGACATTAACAAAATTAAGAAAAAATAAGAAACATTGGTTTTGAAATTATTTTTGCAGTGATTTTATACAAACAAACCCATTCACAGTTAATGTAATTAACGCATTCTAAATTTATATGCTACCATACAAAACTTTGCGCTGTGTTGCCGCATGTTTCGAGGTAAAATATTAATGTTTTCAAACACTAAGAGAAAAGAGATAAACGTATTCAGATTTTTGTTGCCCTTATTAAGCTCTATTCTCAGATTTATTTGTGATATGAGTTCCCTTTCTCCTCTGTATATTATTTAAATTATATTTTGTTGAAAGATATCTGCTATGTTGAGATGATGTACCAACACTACCTAGAATCTTTATCTAGGTCTGAAGGAGCAAAACTAAATATGTATAGTTTTTTTAATGGTGTTTAACTCCCGTTTTTACTACAGAGGCACCACAGGCACTGGACACTGATGATTCACGAGATGAAATGATTAATTGGGAAAGGATTTATTTTTAAGCAAGGAAGCGCTCCAGACCTAAGTTTAGGGTTCATCCCCGGCATTTGCCAGTTGTGAGGACTAAGGAAAATCTAGAAAAGAAATCTCAGTCAGGGAAGACGGTCCTGGCGGGATTCCAAACCCAGACCTCCCGCTCACGAGTCCGCACCTTAATGATCTCGACCACCCGTGGCGGTTTATATCTATAGGTGGAAGGATATTAAGAAAATAATAAAAGTTGCGTTTAAGACTCCCACAAGTATAATATTGGCTATTGAGCAGTACTATATCCGAGAATCAGATACAATATTGTATGATTGGTAAGGATGACTAACCATTTTTCAGAGGTCCGGCCAGTGACCGTTCTTCCTGACTGAGTTGTTTTCCAGGTTTTCCTCAGTCCTCATAAATGGAAAATGCCGGGGGGGGGTACCCTAAACTTAGGTCTGGAACGTTTCCTTCCTTAAAAAAAAAATCCTTTCCCAATATATCATTTCATCTCATGTATCATCAATACCCGACGCGTGTAATAAAAACGGGCGTTAAACACGATTAAAAAGGGGGTAAAAATCCCAAAGGTCTCTGGAAGGAATTTTTGAACATGTGTCAATTACCAAATGTTACACATGTAAAGTCTAATAATAATAGCAATAGTCCCGAGATGAAACTAAGACCGGCCTACGTCATGCATCACGCAAAGAAATCGTTTGCCGCGAGGCAGACACATTTACGTCGTAGATGGTGGATTAACATCAGAAGACGCCAGAGCCATCTGGGGAAGACGTTGTCCGGCGACAGAGGATGAAAGCAAGAGCAGTGAGAGATACAGCAGATTGATAGACGTAAACAAGAACGCAAGAGGATTGTGGTATTGCGTCCGAAAGCAACGAAATAATGCACGACGCCCCTCTTTTCTCTCTCTCTTTCCCGTCCTTTCTCTTTATATATAATATCTGTTGAGTGAAAAAAAGGAAGAAAAAGGAATGAAAAGGAAATAAAAACGTCTTTCACATTGGCCTCGTCCTTTATTTTACTGCCCTCCGTCCGCCTCCATCTTGCGCCTGACGTGACTTGAGTAAACCGAACACAGTGCTTTGTCTAAGGAAGGAACACAGTGAACGTGTTTTTGTCCATTCGCCACATCTTCGAAATGTCTTGATGAGTCAAATAGGGCTCGTAGGAACCTCGTCTTTGATGCTGATTGAAAAGATTAAAAGATCCACTGGTTAATATGTTATTACAACAAGTATATGAAAACCCCATGTTAGTACTCCATTTTAGATGAGTACCACCCATTAACTCAGGATATAGTGTTAGAAAACTACAACACAATTCAAAAACAGATTATATTGGGTTCATAAAAATTTACTACAAAAGGAAATCAATTAATCAATGCTGAAAAACAACACCGGCTCCAAGAGGGTGCAAAAAAAAATGTATACACACTTGAAGCAAAGAAAAAACTGTTAACATAACAAAACTGAATTCACACAAACAGAAAATGATGAGCACTAATCATCTTAGACTTTTACAGTTACAACAGTTGCTCAAAATGCCCTCCATTGGTGTCGATATACTTCTGAGTACGTTGAAGTACTGAATCAGCAACGTTTGCGAAAGTGTCAACACTTGCCGTTTCAATTTCTTCCCGAAGTGCTGCCAGTGTAGCTGGTTTTCTACGGTATACAACATCCTTAAGAGTTTCCTATAGGTAGAAGTCCAACGGAAGTAGGCCTGGAGAACGCGGTGGAAACTCAATCGGGGCATGTTGCTGGGCGAAATCTCCCAGATATGCCCTTGTAAACAACGCGTACAGTACCACGAGTCTCATATTTGTCTCGAATACGTGCAATTGTTACTCGCTATGGTGGTTCTGTTCTGTACACACGTCTCCATTGCCTTTGAACTTATCAACATTCTCGATTTTCCAATACCACTTCAAAATTGCTTTCCGCTGTTCAAACGATAATCTTGACTCTATTTTGTTGTAACAACGCTGGCATAACGTAATGTGAGTCACATCTGTTTACAGAATATCTGAATACATATTACTGTTGTTTTTCGGTGCAACTTTGAAATATATTAAATAGATATCTACTGTGAAATTGTGTATATATTTTTTGGCAACCTCGATATTTGCTCTATGATACTTTTTTGGTGCACTAACCGTGATGGAATGATTCTCATAATTTTTCGAATTTGAGATGAATTTTTTTCAACTTTGAAACTGCTTTCACAAGAATGAATATATTTTACTGAAAAAGAGGAGGGCGACACAGATTTAAACTTCATGAGCGTTGTTTAAATTTTGAATACTTATTATAAATCTTTTGGTAGTGTTGTCTTCAAAAATTTCTTATTTCCATCATATCAAAATTTTTTATAGGTACCCATCTTGCACTAACCGTATTCATGTTTAAATGTTCATGAATAATTCGAAGGACTGTTGTTTTAGAAAGGCCCAACCTTGCTGCTCTTTCTGTAACTTTGAGCAGCCGATCTTTCATAATTTCTCCTTCCACAAGAGCGAGCGATGTTTTCAGGAGTGAGCACCTCCAAGGGCCGACCTGCACACTCTTCGTCTTCAATGCTTTCTCAACCCATTCTAAAAATTTTAACCCGGTCTTTTACGGTTGGATATGAGGGGGATACTTCCCCATATACACCGTCCAATCGCTGTTTAGTTTCATTTGGAGTAATCTACATTTTGAACATGTCACAATCTTCTATACATAGTCTTCTTTATGCAACTATATCTGAACAACATAACCCAGCGGAGCGGTAGTTATAGCTGCAATTATTTACTTAACAGATAAGGTATGACACCAGGTAAGGGTTTTGTGACGGTGATAATGCTTATCGGCGAGGCCGGAAACTTATGAACCTACCCTCTTATGGATTGAGATATAGTTCTTTATGTTTGCTGACCGTAACCGTTATGCTGCAGATTGCGTCATTGAGAATAGTGAAGCATCAGGAAGCGCTGTGCGGATCAATGACCTAAGCATTCCTCTGCTGACAGCAGAATATCCCTGTGACACACCTATTTGACACATGGAATGTTGACACACGGAGCGGTTTGATAAATGTGGGCTCTTGTCACGTTAGCTCAGTATTCTGAAATGCAAGGTAAAAAGCCACTCTTTCACGTGCTATTGGAATCTGTATATTATCCAAACACATTGCTGACTCTTGGAAGAAAAATGAACAGGCATACTCAATCTTAAGATAGTGTTGACTGTTTAAAAATCGATGCAGTTTTTGTTATTCTCTTTCTGCGTATCTGTATTCCACTCATGTGTATGCATCACACAATACCTCCACAATGATATCCTAGTTCATTCTGAACAATAAAAATAGCAAAATATCATAATGCAGTAAACCAGATTAGTAAGATTTATGAAAATATTAATACACATACAGAGGGTACTAAAAGTGAATACACACTTCAACCAAAGAAAGAACTGTGTTAACATAACAAAACTGAACTCACACAAACAGAAAATGATGAGCACTAATCATCTTATACTTTTACAGTTACAACTGTTGCTCAAATTGCCCACCATCGGCGAAGATAAACTGCCGAGTACGTTGAACTGCTGATTGAGCAACGTTTGCGAAAGTGTCCTCAGCGATTGCAGCACATGCCGTTTCAATTTCTTCCCGAAGTGTTGTCAGTATAGCTGGTTTTCTACGGTATACAACATCCTTAAGAGTTCCCCATTGATAGAAGTTCAAAGTAGTTAGATCCGGAGAACGCGGTGAAAACTCAGTCGGACCTCTTCGTCCTATCCATTGCCTTGGGTACTTCACCATTTCTTTCTGCTGTTCAAAGATAATCTTGACTCCATTTTGTTGTAACAACGCTGGCATAACGTAATGTGAGTCACATCTGTTTACAGAACATCATACGAAAATCTTGACTTCATTTGTTCATAGTTGATTTGCCTGTCACGTAGCAACGCTATCATAATGTATGAGTCACATCTGTTTACAGAACATCATACTACGCATTACTGTTGTTTTCCGATCCAACTTTGAAATGTATTAAATAGATATCTACTGTAAAAATGTGTATACATTTTCTGACATCCTCGGTATTTTTTTGGAAGTATTGACTAATTTATGAATACAATTTTTTTTATTTATGCTGGTAATTGTTCTTTCGGATTTTAAAACGTTTATCTTGCAGAAAAATTATTTTTACATAAAAATCAGCTATGTATTTATAACCAGTTAGCCCATTTTACGACTGCCATTGGTCAGATATCTGCAAACATCTATGGCTAATCTTAAATCCAAGGTCGCGGGTTCGAACCTGGCCAGGACCGATGACTATTTTTCGGGGCGTAAAAATCCGAAGTATGGCTTCCTTCGGAAGGGAAGTAAAGCCATGGGTCCCGTGTCGTACATTTACGGCACGATAAAGAACCTCAAACCTGAAAGAGAGGCCTCTGAGCAAAATTTGTCAGCCATTTCACGCTCTGAGTTGAATGGGACGCTGATGACCTGAGATGTTAAAGAGCGTCCATATATAAATCAATCAAAAAACTAGGATAATTGATCAATAATGAAATAACTATACGATACCGCCAAGTTAACTAGAAATATAAGATGTTGATTGAAAAGAAGGAAGGCCTCATTCCATATTTAGACAACTAGTGTACATTTTCTGATTTACTTTACATTCCTATAGCTAAATTTAAGTCACTGTATATTAAAATTTTCAAACTTAGGAGCACTGTTAAATTTTAATTTATAAAGACATGTGCTTAAGAAGCCTTAAGGCCAGTTTTCTTAACTTTGAAAATGTAATCATCCTTTTCTAATTTCTATACTGAACATATGGTAATTACACAAAGATATGGCAATACTGTTTGTTAGTGATTATTATTTTTATTATTCTTTCATAGTTTTAAAGTAACAGCCTTCAGCAACTTTCCTCTAATGAAGCTCATTTTGGAGTTTTTAGTAACTGATAAATTCGTAAAATAACGTATGCTTTGCTGAAAAAACTCGACAGATAATGTTATGGAAATACATTGCATATGTAGGTTGAACTGAACATTTCCATTGCTAAAGCTTTATCATTAAGTAACAGTAACATAAATCAGCATATTTAAAAATGTCTGACAAACTCTTCTAAGCCCCTTTAGTTTTAAAATTCAAGTTTTACTTTTTTTTCTGTCCATTTACTGCCGACATTTTCCTCTTTGCAGTATTAACATTAAAATAGAATCATCGAGAATGATGTTACTTTATGTAAACCTTCATTATTATGATAATTTCTGCGCTGTTTATAAAACGAAACATCTCTATTCTATAATGGAAGTAATATCTAGTGATGAACACACAGGGATTGAATTTGCATTTTTCCTCGTTCAGGGTAGGGATGCCCAAGCCTGCTGTGTATGTCCCCAATCCATATCCTCTGAAACCAAGCGAGAGAGTGGGGGGGGGAAGGGAGAGGAGCGATTGTAAATTCCATTAACGAGTCCGTCGAAATAATAAAGTCCGTGCATTAATTCCGTGTTGATTGATTTTCCTGTGTAATGGAAGCACTGTAAATTGAGTCATAAGGCTTTTTTCAGAAACGGCTCTCTACTGTATATGTTATAATTGCAAGTATAGCATTTAATTATTAGCCGATTGTGTTTATCAATGGGCGTAATTTATTTGAATTATTATTGTTTGTTTAAACATAACGGCATTGATCTGCCTTTGACCTGTTCCAGAAGAAACAGCTTCAGCCGTGTTCCGTAGGCCAAACCACAAGCACATTAAAACTTTTTTTTTTTAAGGATATCATGGCGGGCGTTGCTATTATTGAAATTTATCCTTACCGGACTATTTTGCCGTGGTCGTTGGTTTAAATTAATTTAAAAGCAAGAGCTTAAAAACAACATTCCTCAAAGTCCTACTGTTTACAGCGGTTAACA
The DNA here is from genome assembly GCA_030762175.1 of Metallyticus violacea. Lineage (NCBI taxonomy): Eukaryota > Metazoa > Arthropoda > Insecta > Mantodea > Metallyticidae > Metallyticus > Metallyticus violacea. Next base: position 102,677,797 of record CM060830.1, on the reverse strand, counting down.
AGGTATCCAGCAAAACTCTATAGCCACTGCCGCAGTTTGTTACATGGTATGCACTAAAACCGCTGTCTAATATGTGTGTGCCGTTAGCTCTGTGGCAGAGTGTGCAGTGATGATGTGATTCAGAAAGCAGGTTCGCCTCCCGGCATGAACAATCTTTGTTTTTTTAATAAACCTTTGTAACATATTATGATTAATTTTGTAATATTGTTTCCCATACACAGAAAGCGATAACGTTAATATATTATATACATTATAATGAATACGAGCATATAATTACTTGAGCCGCAGTTTATTTTATAATCAATTATATTGCATTAAAGTTTGTTGTATGCCATATGCCTTTGGGCACAATGAAAACAACTCAATTGAAAAGAGTTAGGCAAAAGACAGTCCTTAAGCATACAGTTCTGGCATTCCGAACACTCTTATGTCGGTCCTGGTGGTGTAGTGGTTACCATACTTGGCCTCCTACATCCAAGACCGCGGGTTCAAACCCGGCCAGGACCGATGGATTTTTTCGGGGCGTAAAAATCCTAAGTATGGCTTCCTTCGGAAGGGAAGTAAAGCCGTGGGTCCCGTGTCGTACATTTACGGCACGATAAAGAACCTCAAGCCTGAAAGAGAGGCCTCTCAGCAAAATTTGTCGAACGTTTCACGCCCTGAGTTGAATGGGACGCTGATTACCTGAGCTGTTAAAGAGCGTCCATAAACAAATCATTAAAAAAAAAAAAAAAAAAAAAAAAGAGAACACTCTTATATAGGCCAGAAGTTTGAACAGTGACAGCAGTATAAATGGAGAAATGAGACTGTACAAATTAGATTGCTAGGCTACTAGCAGGGTATTCACTATTAGGGCATAGGTAGAATGGGGAATTAAAAGCGAAATAAACATGTTTTAGATATAATTATGAAATATGCATTGAAATGGAAAGAACATACACGACACTAAGAATGACCCCATATCGGAGTATCCTTCAATATATGAGTATTTCAATAAGGACGAAGAAATAATGCAGACCAAGGATACCCTGGATTGATAAATTTTGATGTTGAAGACTGAACAGGCCTTTCAATAATCAATGAAAAAAAATAAAAGTTAGCAGTATTTATTTATTGGACATCATATTAAACCACTGATAAAATATACACAATAGTCTGTTAAATATGTAAGAAATAGCTTCTTAATCACAAAAAATAGTTACCAACTTTCTAGGAAACTCTAGGTTAGAAAATTGCAGGGAACTTTTTAGTGAGCGTATTGAGAGCTAGAAAGTAATGGGATGTAAAATGTTCTTCTTCGAATTTCCCTAATAATCTCGGCGCTGTAACATACATGGGGAGAATTGCTACCGGGATATTACTGAAATAAAAAGGCGCTACTAGGAAATATTGAGTTAAAATATATTAGCAAAACTACCATTAGACACTCAAAGGAAAATTTCGTACAAAGTACACCGCTACGGGTGGCCGAGGTCATTAAGGCGCAGACTCGTGACCGGGAAGTCTTAAGGTTCGAAACCCGCCAGGGCCGTTTTCCTTGACTGAGGTTTTTTCCAGGTTTTCCTCAGCCAAATGCCAGGGAAGTACCCTAAACTTAGAGCTGAAAGGTTTCTTTCCTTAAAAATAAATCCTTCCCCAATATAGTGCCACTGTAGCAAAAACAGGCGTCAAAACCATTAATTCGTACAAAATACAGAAGATACAGACCTACCTTGTGTGTACATAAATATTACTTCAGTTCATTATGAATTTACTAAAACATTTGGGTGATGAAACATTTTTATTATAGTATTCGAAACCAGCGAAAGAGTCCATAAAAACATCCATTTTCTCATTTAACAGGAAAATAAGTTTAATTTTTTGACCAGTGTTATTCTTTGAAACGTCTTTCAAAAGATGTCGCTCAGCTATTTTTTATTAATAGTGTTTAACGCCCATTTTTACTGCTGAGGCACCACAGGTGGTGGACACTCATGATATATGAGATGAAATGATCAATTAGTAAAGGATATTTTTTTTATTTTAGGAAGGAAACGTTCCAGATGTAAGTTTAGGGTACCTCCCCGGCATTTGCCATTTATAAGGACTGAGGAAAACCTGTAAAAAACCTCAGTCAGGGAGGACGGTCCTGGCGGGATTCAAACTCCAGACCTCCCGCTCACGAGTCCGCGCCAAAATGACTTCGGTCACCCGTGACGGTTCTATAGTCATGCCAAAGGGTGTTTAGTGTGGTCTAGCAATTTACTATCATACATTTGTCGACTGTTTCAATACTTATTCTGTTAATTGTAACCGGTAAAATATGTGCAATTAAAAACCTGTGTACAGAATAAAATACATTACTGGATATAGTAGTTTATTTATAAATACTCGGTGAATATTAGTTTTGGCACGCATATAATGTGCTTAATTTGCGAATATATACTGCTTCCAGCTTGTTTGGCAAATATTTGCAATATGCTACTTTTAACGATTTTATACTAATAACTTTGTAGTAGCTACATTAGGCATGTGGAATAGGGGAGAGGAAAAAAAAAAAAATGCGAGAAAGAGAGCAACGCTAGTTTTTCCAGCCCTAATACTGAATCTATATTTCTTTCTGTATATATCATAATTTACTCAATTTACACAGCAGAGTTTATGCATTTATCATGAAATCTCCCAAGCTAATACTCTAGCAATAACGATATTAAACTCAAATTACACGTAAATAATAAACATATGAAAATGAAACAAAATAATTAGCTACCTATCGAAGCGTACCTTCCCTTCAACTTGTCAGACTTTCATAAAAGGATCAAAAAGAAACGCTGATGAACATAGAAATACAAAATAGATGCCGTTAACTGAATTTTAAAACAATTTTCGAGTAATCGCGTCCGAAAACGAGAGTTGATATCTTTCACTTTGATGATTGTGCTTTCATATTCCAGGCTTGATCTGTTTCGTGATGAGAGATTATGTCCCTTAAACAACTCTCTCATTCTTTTCTAATTTTGCTACAGGATGGGCAAAAAGTTTACCCCTATAAATATGCACAATATTGATGCAATTCCGATCATAATACAAACAAAATAACCAATTTATTTAAGTGTGTATTATCTATTGGCTAAAGAGCTAGCTCCCAATAATTTTCGAGACACAAATAATATATCACCAGGTTCTATGCAGCATTTGTCTCTGCATTGCTGGTGTAACCTTGAAACAGTTACTCCGATCTATCCCCTACTGAAATATAATTATAACATATTTATATATGTCCAATAATCTGCTTAGAATAAAACTGTTACACAACTAAAAGGATATACCCCCCAAAAATAAACAAAAAGAATAAGTACTGAAAGCTGGCTTATAAAACATGCGATATTTCGGATAACTTCACATCCTTCAGCGTTACCCAAGGGTACTTAGTTAGCTATCCGGAATATTCCGTATATTCATATAGAATGTAACTTTATACACCGCTGTAAACTTTCTAAGGCTAGGGTTCGCATAACTAGGCTAAGAGGTAATATAATTTTTTTGGAAATAATGGATAATTAGTTACAATCAAACACGTAGTGTTTCAAAGTGCAATCCAACATATTTCCATATTTATTGATTGTGTTGCCAAGGAATCTTGTTTATATTGCTTTTCAAGAAAACTTTCTTTTGTGTTGTGTTATTTTTTTACCAAGATTATTCTTATGTTCTTTGTTAATATGTTTTATGCGTTCGAATTCTCTGAGAACCCAAAAATATGGGCGTTTTTTGAGTGAGTTGTTTGCAAAGTGGCTAACCGTCAGGCCCTTGTGGAAGATAAGAGCAATGCTTTCATTAAGAACTGTACAAAAACGTCATATTACATAAAGAAAGTGCTTCTTTCAATTGTATTTCGTACTAATGCCTGGGTCATTGACACTATACTGTATAAATTTATCTTCTAGGTTGTTTTATTATTAAATTTAAATTTAAGGAAAGAAAATATAGGATTTTTAGTATTTGCTCCGTGCAGAAACAATTCTAGATCTTGTTTGTTCCACATTTTGAGATGCCATTAGTTCTGTACCCGCAACTTGCAGGAACATTTCAAATGAATGGGGTGTTCGACTTGGCAATATTGATAAAATCTTGGTCCACTATTGTGGGATCAACATAAACGCCACATCCGTTGCTGTGTTGCTAGAAAACCTTAAAGAAAAAAAAAAGTGAGAAAAGTTAATTTTAGAAATTCAATGAAAATTAAACATAAAAAGTGAAAGGTATATAATATGAGTGGATGAAAAAAACTGAAAAACAGTCAAGTAACAAAGTTTATATTTGGATGGAGAAAAGAGGAAGGTGTAAGCCTAAGGAACAGTGGATGAACGGAAAAGACATCCAATATAAGCGATTCAGAGGAAGGGTGGAAGAGTAAAAGTCTAAGGTTAAAAGATAGACATTGTATTGTGGAGAAAGTCTGTACAAAATAAGGTATTTCCAAAAAATCCGAAAACAAACAAACGTTTATGCTAATGCGATTACTTCCTTTATAAGCAAAAGCCATGCATCATTACTCTTTAAGTAGTAACTAAGCTAATCCCTTATTACGTATATGCTTATAGACTTTCCTATTAAATAAAATCACCTTAGTAAATATATTCGTTGAAGGATCAAACCAGAAACACAACTTTTGCAAATGTGTTTATTATTTTTAGCACAATTTTCCCAATATATTGCTTCTTTTTATGCAGACATGTCTTTATTATTTAAACAAGGGCTATATAGTTAAGACACTTCACTTGAAATGCATTTAGAAGTAAAGTAATTAAATGATATAAGATCATTAAGTAATAATTTCTTGTGTGGCTTTGTATAATACAAACTTAGTTTAGGGCATTCAATTCATTTCTACTACGAGCTTACTAAAGTAAGCGATTAAGCTAAAGTGGACAGTATTTGTCGGGATTTGTTTTAATTTTCCACTGCGAAAAGCTACGAACGAGGGAAAATATCTGTAACTTACATCTGCCTCATAAAAGAAAAGGATGAATTAATAATAGTAGTGCTAACTTTTATGAACCAGTAGAAAATAAGAAAACAGAGTCTGTCACATCAAAAGAGAAAGAAATGCATGGAAAGGTATTGGCTCTGATTTAAACTATGAACATATAGAGGGGAATATTATTGGAGCATGAATTCAATTGCCCCAAGAACATTCGGGGAATTGCCAATTTCATAAAAGCCTTCAATCAATCGTCTTTTATGAGATTTTTTCTTCTTCGCTTTACGTCTGAGGTAATTCTGCGAGAACTGGAAAGGAAGCAATGCTAACATAATTATTCAGTCAAACATTTATTGTAGAATCCAGAACTTTTACATTTCTTCAATGTATTCTTTTGCCACATTTATCAACCTCTGTTTCGCCTCTGTTTCTCGTAGTTAAACCGATTTCAGAGTGCATATAGTATGGCTTGCTCTGACTTCTGCGGATAACTCCCACATAACTGTCCATCGCTGATCTGAATCAAATAAACGTGGCGTCTCTTCCACATCATCACGTCGAAAGACTGACACCCCCGAGGGCCACTGTCCGATATGGCAAGGTTCATTGCCGCAGTCTTCTCGGACATTGTTGTACACTCCTGCCAAGTTCCGCAAATTTTAATTCATATACTCTTGAAAACATGATTTTTAAAGCGTGCACTGTGATACTGACATTGAGTACACTGAACAGCTACACCCTTCCTCTAGACGTGTTGAAAACAACCACCTCTCATAGCAGCATGATTGCAGTGTAGCCACTAATTTCCAGTCCACATACATGCCGCTATGTGCTATCTTTTCATTTGTGTTCCTATGTTTCAGCTTTAGTGTTTTTGTAATTGTAGGCTTTTAGCGGGAACCGGTATTTTTCCATACATTCCAGGTTTCTTTGCAATTAATCTATATATTTTAATTTTACGAGAATTCCTGTAATAATTGAAACATTTTTTTTTAACTCTTTAAGTCTGGAAATGAAAATTAGACTTAAAAAATCCAATCCGCGCTGACACTATACCAACTGAGCTCATGTCCTCCCGGAAGACTGCAATTCGTGGTTAGAATCCCAGCCATTATCGGGATTTTTCAATTTTATTCTTCATTTCCAACTTACGAGGGTAGGTCCATAAGTTTCCGCACTCGCCGATAAGGATTATCACCTTCACAAAACCCTTATCTGGTGTCATACCTTATCTGTTAAGTAAATGATTGCAGCTCTAACTTCCGCTATTCTATATTCAGTTGTTCAGATACAGTTACATAAGGAAGCCTATGTGTAGAAGATTGTGACATGTTCAAAAAGGAGTATAGAGCTGTTATTAAGTTCTTCACAAAAGAAGCACTTACTCCAAATGAAATTAAACAGCGACTGGACGATGTACACGGGGAAGCATCCCCCTCATATTCTACCGTAAAAGAATGGGTCAAACTTTCTCGAATAAGTCGAGAAAGCATTGAAGACGAAGAGCGTGCAGATTGGCCCTTGGGGATGCTCACTCGTGAAAACATCGCTCGCTCTTGTGGAAGGAGAAATTATGGAAGATCGGAGGCTCAAAGTTACAGAAATAGCAGCAAAGTTGGACCTTTCTGAAACAACAGTCCTTCGAATTATTCATGGACATTTAAATAAGAATAAGGTTATTGCAAAATGGGTGCCTAGACTTCTTTCCTCAGTCCAAAAGCAGCAACGAGTCATCTGTTGTGAGGCATTTCTGGAATTCTTCCGTGGCAACGAGAGAGAAGTTCTGCAAACCATTACTACAGAAGACGAAATTAGGGTCCTCTGCTATAATCCCTTGTTCAAAAGAGAATCTATGGAGTGGCGTAAACCTGGCGAACTACCTCTAAAGGCCAGGGTCGCTCAGTCAACCAAGAAGATCATGGCCACAATATTATGGGACTGTGAAGGAATACTCTTCATTGACTTCAAGGAGAGGAACACCACACTAAATGGGGATTACTGTTCTGGCCTACTGCACAGACTACATGCTTCCATCAAAGAGAAAAGGCGAGGAAAGCTGAGTGGTGGTGTACACCTTCACGACAACGCGCCTGTGCATACAGCTGTTGTTGCAAAGGAAGCTGTGAAGAAACGTGCACCCTACAGTCCAGATCTAGCTCCCAGTGACTATTTCCTCTTGTCACATCTCAAGAAGATTTGAGGAAGGAAATTTAAGTATGAGGAAGAAGTGATGGATACTGTTTATACGCATTTTCCAGACAAGACTTCTGAATTTTTTGGAGGGGGGGGGGGTTGAAACATTAATTCAAAGATGTGAGAAGTGTATTGCAATAAAGTGTAACTATATTAAAAAGCGAAATATATTTTTTGTTTTTTTCATACTTAGAAAATCCTTAGGCCGGAAACTTATGGACCTACCCTCGTATGTCCTACACACGGTTAGTGTGAAATAAGTTTTCATATATAAATTAACCTTTATATAGTTAATGGTTATGGTAAAATCCTGGGTTATAGTACTCGAGTCATTTCTTTAGGAGTTACTCTCTGATAGTACAGACACCTTAGGGAGGTCCCAGGCGTATGTAGAATCAGATGAGAGAAATTCTTGGTTCAGTGTTTTAGGAGAACCCATTAGTGCAGTTGGCTAATTCTTCATTTCCCACTTAGGTCCTGCACACGGCTAGTGTGCAAGATGCTTTCCATATAGGAATTAACACTGCCAAACAAATACACTGAGGTTTAGAAAGTTACGACACCATAAACGTCACTTTAATACCAGCAGTTACCGTGAGGTTCAAATCAATGCTATTTTGTTAGTGCGTATAAACATAGCC